>LR750312.1:453753-635187 GCA_902729485.2 Mus minutoides | reverse complement strand
TTTTTTTTTTTTTTGTAAAGGGCCAGATTAAGAACTATTTTAGGTCGTGTGGGTCGTACAGCTGTTTATCACAACTCAGCCATCACTGTAAAGTATGCCTGTGCTTCACCGAAGCTTTTCAGAACAGGTAGTGGGTTAAATTTGCTCCTGGGCACAGCTGTCCTAAGCTGTTTCCCAGATCTCTTCTCTTCTCCCCTGATTCAGCTTGGTCATCAAATTGACTGAAGTAAGAACTGTCTAGGGGATTGGTAAAGTTTGCTCCTGCCTGTGTCTGAGGGCTTTTCTGGAGAGGACTGACATATGAAATAGCCACTGAGGGCATAAGGCCTTCCTGGAATGTGGGCAGCGGTGATCTGAATGGAGTAAAACGGATGGAGGGAAACCCAGCCTGCTGGATGCATTCTTCTAGAGAACATCTACGGCTGCTGCTGTAGCCTTTGCTTTTCCTGCACCCTTTCCCATGGGGATGCATTCCAGAAAGTCTCCATGGAGCATCCAGACTGTCAGCCTTGAGTTAGGACTCCATTGCTGGTCCTCTTTTTCTGAGGCTTTTATCCTGGGCTAAGAAATTGCTGGGTTCTCTGTCTCTCTGGTGTACACACCCCAGTGTAATAGGATTCTCTAATCCAGTCATGTACTCCAATACAGTAAATCCCCTATACATATGTATAAATAAATATTTATATACATATTACTGGTTATGTTCCTCTAGAGAACCCTAACAAATCACCTTCCTGGCAAAATTACACTTCTCTTCTTATTCCCTACAGAAGAGTGGTAAGTGTAAAAAAAAAATGGAAATATTGGGGGTATATATAGAATTAGCTTTTTCATTGGGCAAAAACACTCTACTTGAGTTAATTAAACTTAATTCTCATGACACTTTGAGTTTGATTTTATGGTTCTCGGCTTCCAGAAGGGGAAGCTGAGTTGATGTGGGGTGACGAGGTGTCACACAGCAGCAGACAGAGCTGGGATCAAAGGCCAACTTTAGTTCGTGAGCAGAACTGGATCCAGAGTGCAGTGGTATATATTTCATTCTGAGCCAGTGTTGCACAAAACACCACTGTTTAATATTCCCCAGCATGGTAATCAGGGAGGAACTCAGCCGGAGCTATTCCCAGAGGGTGGAAACAAGAGCAGGGGCAGAAAAAGAAATTACATAGACAGTAGCTCAGAGTAGATGGGTTTTGTCTGAAACACCTGTGTGTTAAAATGGCTCGAGGAAGACGTACACTGTGTAGCAGCCAGTGGGCTCTGGGGGCAGCCAGAGAAGTCAATATTAGGATGAGCAGGAAGGCTTATTAATTTGCCCAGCAGTCACTTTTAGCCCTGTCTTGTCTTATTCAATAAAGGGATATCTGTCTTTGACATCAACTTCACTTCTCTTTAGTTCCTGTCTCTTAAAAAAGAAAAATCACAAAATCAAGATGCTGCATATAGAAAAACAGGCCCCACTGGAATAGAAGAGCAGGGGCCAGATTTTGTTTGTTAAGCATTTTGTGGATTCTCCTTTGTTGTAGGAAGTGTGGGTGTTAGGGGTGGTGGAGAAGGAGCCAGAATGAAGAAGCAGCAGCAGTGGGGGAAAGATTGATCTGCTGTGTGGCTGAGAGTGAATGCAGGTGAGAGGGAATGAAGTTAACAGGCCTGTGGGCTGCTCTTAGAGAGAGCTGGGATGAGGCCAGTGGGTAAGATGCTCTGGGAGTCTGAGGAAGGAAAGGTAAAACGACCCTGAGAAATTCTATAAAGGTCACAAGTTGGATGCTGCACATATTCTTCTGAAGCTGGATATCAAGTTTCCATTGCAATTATTTCTGTTCTGCAAGAGACTACTCAACAGAGACATTAGACTGTACTGGAAATGCACTAGCAAAGTGACCCTATGTATTCAATTCTGGGAATCTAATGCCTTCTTCTGATTCCATGGGCTTCTGCACACATACATTAAGGTACCTTTAAAACACATTGATAAACTAAACAAATCAAACTTTAAGACATCTCTGAGAACAAAAGAGAGAGGAGGTCAACAGGCACCATCCTTCCATGGTCTGAGCTTCAGTTTCAATTCCAGGTTCCTGTCTGGAGTTCCTGCCTTAGCTTCCCTCCATAGTGGAGTGTAAGCTATAAGATGAAATACACTCTTTCCACCAAGAGTTGCTCTTGGTCACAGGGTTTATCCCAGGAACATAACCCCAAACTAGGACAACACACATTTAGTAACTGCCTCTTGTGATGTTAAAGGGAGAGAGCACGGATGGTGTAGAAATGTTTCTTCATGCTCAGGATTCCAACCCAGGTCCCTTTAGGTCTGTGATGTCAAGGAACTCTGACCTTTACAAAAGCACTGCAGGGGATCCCGAGGTTTTATGAACTCAAGATGCCCAGTGCTGGAGACTGGAGCCCTGACAGCACACTGCTCATGAGTCTCTCCTTTGTAGAATAATACATTGTAGAGTCATTTAACCAATCAAAGCCTCCTCTGAAAAGAATGTGTACCTAAAGGATGCCTCAAATAAAGAGAAAGAGAAAGAGAAAAAAATAAACTCAACATGAAGCAACATCTTGCCTCTTTTTTGGGTCACCTTGGATGATATTTTGGACACACTAAACTAGTCCATTTGTTTATTTTTATCACTCTTTTTCCAGATCTATTCAATAGTACCTGGTCTCCAAATTCACTCTCTAACCCCTTTAATGGGAACTGAGAACCACAGAAAAAGAAAAGAGAGAAGAGGGTCTTAGACCACACACACACACACACACACACACACACACACACACACACACACCTAGAACACAGGTAATGATTCTGAGAATTATATTGGAAAACTGTAAGTTAAACTTTTTTTAAAATTGTGTATTTGTGTGTATATGAGTGTATGCAAATGCAAAAGTGTGGGTGGTCAACATAGTGTGTTGGTCTTGGTCTTTCACTTTGCTTGAGGCAGGGTCTGGCCAATGTGTACACCAGGCTAGTTGGACAGGGATTGTCTTATCTTGGAATTTTATTTCACCATAAAAGCACTAGCAGTACCAGCGTGCCTTATTGTGTCTGGCTTCGCGTGATGTGGTGGTTTGAATGAGAATGGGCCCCATAAACTTGTATATTTGAATGTTTGGTCCCTAGTTGGTAGACTCTTAGGAAAGGAGTCGGGGTGTGGCCTTGTTAGAGAAGGTATGTCATTGTGGGTGGGCTTCGGGGTTTCAAAAGCCCGTGCCAGGCCCAGTCTTGCTTTCTCTGCTTCCAAATTGCAGACCAGATTTAAACTCTTAGTTACTCCTCTGGTACCATGCTTGCCTGCCTGTCTTAATTATTATGGACTAAGCCTCTGAAACTATAAGCAAGTCCCTAATTAAATGCTTTCTTTTATAAGTTGCCTTGGTTGTGGTGTTTCCTCACAGCAATCAAACAGTAAGGCACATGGGTTTCAGGGGACTTGAAGTCAGGTCTTCAAGCTTTGGCATACAGTTTTCCCACTGAGGCCTCTCTCTAGCCCTTTGACATTCCAATGAGGGTAAAGCAGTTCTTGTGACAGATACTAAAGTAAAGGACATTCTCTACAGATTTTTATTTCAATCTTCCCCTTACTGCAAGAGTGTAAAACAAAGAAAAAACAAGAGAAAAATTTAAAGTATGTAATTTCACCGAGAAATCAATAACAAAATATTTTGGAATACATTATTTAGATGACTACATGAGTATGAAGATAAACGTATACATAATAAGCTTCCCTAAAAGCTTAGAACAAAACAATGCGTATTTCCTTGTAAAATGCTTTTGTTTTTCTTCATCCATCATGCATATTTTCTCACATCATCAATATTTTTCTACAGCAATTTCCAAAATATGTATAAAATCCTATTATACCCAAACCCTTGAGATTATTTCCCGTGTCTGATGTGATGGGTAATGCCGCTTGTTTACATGCATATTATTTTAAGTCAGAGCAGGTGGATAGAAACAAGGGTCCTTAATAAAACAGGGCCTTGCTAACTGTAAGCCCCCATTTCATGTGTTCTAACATGTGAGTGCCGAGTGGGAAACCACCGCCTTCCTCAGCACATGCTGCAGCTGCTGAAGGCTGAGTCAGCCTTTATGGGTGTCAGGAGATAAATACATGCCCTCAGGTTCTCCAACATCCTGTCCCATACTCCAGGATGCAAGAGACCTCTCTCAGCCACTCCAATACTAATGATGATATTACAGTGAAATTAATGAAAAAGAAAATGGATGGCTTCTGTTGTGGATTGAATTGTGTCTCCTAATTCATATCTTAAAGTCTTAGTCTATAATATCTCAGGATGTTATGGCTTGAGTGAGAAATGTCCTGAGTGGGCTCGTGTGCCTGAACATTCCAGTCCCCACTTGTTTGCGCTATTTTTGAGAAGCTGTGGAACCTTCAGAAAGTGGGGCCTCAATAGAGGAGGTAGGGTGCTGCATGGTCATATGACTTCATAGGCTGGTGCTGTTTCCTGATGGAGATGGATTCTTGTTTGTTTCCTGATCTGCAGTTTTAAACAACCATGTGCTCCTGTCACCAAAGGTACAAGCAGATCTAGCTGCCATGCCTTACCCACCATGATTTTAAATCATTTTGCCTTAAGTTGCCTCTGTTGAGTATTTTGTCATGATTGCATAATAAAGTAACTAATAAGTTTTTATTTGTTAATAAAATCTTGGAAGTGGTAAGCTAAAATGAAATCTCAATTAGTGACCCTTATCTACTAGGATGGGTGTCCTTCCAGGAAGAAGAGAGACACAGACATGGGGCATATAAAACCTCAGTCGGCATCCCTTGCAGAAAGGCCAGGGCTCCCCAGCATCACAGAACTAAAAGGGTTTGGATTCTGGGCATGAAGAACCCTTTCTACACAGCTCATGCTTTCTTCCCTTAACGTCCCAGTAGGTGCCTACTAACCACGTGTTCTTCTAGTTTGGTTTCCTGTTGCTGTGATAAACACTGATAATCAAAAGCAACTCTTGGTGGGAAGTATCTACTTCATCTTACCGCTTACACGCCATCATGGTGGGAAGCTAAAGCAGCAGCTCCTCGTAGGAACCTGGAGCAGAGACTGAAGCACAGGCTATGGAGGATGGCTGCTATTGGCTTGCACTCTCTGCTTGCTTAAATACCTTTAATTATATTTATTTATTTATTTATTTATTTATTTAGGTTTTTGAGACAGGGTTTCTCTGTATAGCCCTGGCTGTCCAGAAACTCACTCGCTCTGTAGACCAGGATGGCCTCAAACTCAGAAATTCACCTGCCTCTGCCTCCCAAGTGCTGGGATTAAAAAAAAAAAAAAAGGACTGGATTATTTTTATTTTTAAATAAACTGGGTATGCCTGTTAGCCAGAGGCTTAGACAAGCTTATGTCTATTTCTCACGAACCGTTATCAACTATATAACTTTTTCATAAAATAGTTGCATGTGCGTGTGTGCATGGGGCGGGGACATGCCATATGTGTGTATTTCTTTTTAATTTGTTTATTTTTATGTACATTGGTATTTTGCCTGTATGCATGTCTGTATGAGGGTAGTTACAGACAGTTATAAGCTTCCATGTGGTTGCTGGGTCCTCTGGAAAAGCAGTCAGTGCTCTTAACCTCTGAAGCATCTCTCCAGCCCCCTGTGTGTGTTTCTTGAGTTACCTGTGGCATGATTTCAACACTGTTGCTTTTACAAAATTAACCTTAATTTTGGACACATACCTTCCCTTCGGTGTCATGTTCAACAAAACCAATATAAGCACTCTGGGGTCCCATAACACCTAGAAATGAGGATAAAACTGCAATCCTCTTATTGTGACTTCTAATTTTATATGTAAGGTCATACAACCAATTTATGGCCCCAAATTTTAGCTTGGGAAAGTGACTCAGAAGCCACCTAGTGTAGGCCATATGGGTAGTGTATGCCTTTAAGCCCAACCCTTGGGAGACAAAAGCAACTGGATTGCTGTGAGTTCAAGCCCAGTATGGTCTATATAATGAATTCCTAGCCAGCCAGGGTTGCATAGTGGCACCCTGTCTCACTGTCTCACTCTCCTCAAAACACACACACACACACACACACACACACACACACACACACACGCCCGTGCCCGCATCCTAGTTAGTCGTTTTAAAAACCCTCACTATTGTTAGACACCTGAGATTAACAAAACATTGTCATTATTGTGTTTACTTTCGCTAAAGACAAAACAACAAAACTAACAACAACAACAAGAACCTTGAACATCTAATTATCAAGTTGATTTTCTTTCTTTCCCTTTTTGCAGTCTCCAAGTATTATTAGACCACCCTGCGGCATTCCTGAAACAGGTTTACCTCCACCCAGCCCAGTGAACCTCAGCCTTGTCTTAGATCAGTTGCTAGGTAACTGAGGAAGATTTATGCACATCTATTGTTAATTTTGAAGACAGTTTTCAGCTCTGCCATAAACAGCCCTGGAAGCAGACACCACACTTGCACTGAGACACTCCTCTATATTTCCCTGAGGTAGGGTATTCCAGGGCACCTCTCCAAAGGTCCAAAATATGCTGGTAACAAAAGATTATGTGGGTGAATTTACAGCTGTCTGCAAAAGCAGTTCAGCACATTTGAGAGTATCCCCTGGTACTTGGCCTGCAGGAAATTTAATATTGTGTTTTCTCTCCCTCATTCTTCCATTAGAAACAAAATGCAGTCTTTTTTTGTTTGTTTATTTTTATTCCAGAAGCATCTTCAAAATTGTTCCTCAAGTCAGTGGCTTCATTACCATCATAAGAGCATTTTGGGGGATAAACACCCTTAATATTATTGTAGACCACATGTGTGCTTTTTATTTTCATTGCCTAGGTAAAGTAAGAAGAAGGCCAAGTATATCATTTTCTCCTTTTGCTTTCCTACCTTCTGTCCTTGTCCTCTATCCACCCCCACCTTGTTCTCTCTGAAATTAATCATGCCATCTATTTCTTTAATTACACACATATACACACACACACACACACACACACACACACACACACGTGCGCGCCCCCCCATACCCCTACTCAGTCTAAATAATGTTACTTATATGTATGATTTCAGCACTGACCACTCAGTATTTTAGAACAAGTTGTTGTGTTGTTCCCTGAGGAAGACGATTTTTCCTACTCTAGCATCCCTTAGTTGCCTATAGATCTCGTATAGGGTTGAGGTTCCATAAGATTTCCCTTCCATGTTAGCATGTCCATTGGTATCATCCTGTTCTGGTCTTGTTTAGGCAGCCTGGTTGGTGAGACTTCAAGGATAGAACGTCTCTGACATTTCTAGGAGATAAACTCTCACAGCAAACTTACTGTTCCTCAGGCATTTACACTCCTTCTGCCACCTCTCCCACTACAACCGCTGCGTCTTAGGTGCAAGAATGACGTTGTAGATGTATCAGTTAGGCCTAGATAACACATAGTCACTTCTTTCTGTATTTGGATTGGTCTATGCTTATTTCAAGGAGATGTTTATTTGACGTGTAATTAAGACCTTTACTTATCTGTGAGTATAACTATTTAGAATGTAGTTAGGAATTACAAGAAAGTGATAATAGCAGGTTTGTCAAAACCCATGACTCCATGGCTGGGTCTCCAATACCAGGTCAGATTTCCCTCCTGTTGAGTAGGCCTTACACCAAATTGGAAAGCTGTTGGTTACCACAAAGGCATGTGTGTCACTTTAGCATCCTGAGGATAGCATGCCATGCTGGCACTAGTCATTGTTTTAGTTTGTAGGTATAGCTGGATATGACTACTGGTTGCTTCCCTCACTTTGGAAGCTTACACAGCCCCCTCTGATATCATGAAAGCTAATCTTCAAGGAAGTAGCATGTGGGTCAAATCTAGCTCAGATAGGAGGTGGAGTTTTTGGTTTTTGGTTTCTTTTATAATGGGCTCCCAAATTCAACTTTTATAGAGTGGCCGTAATTATACTGACCCTGGACATGCAAAAGTAAGTCCTGCTGCTCCAGGCTTCCAGGCGCATCCGGTCACTAGATTGTTACTGCAGTTCTGTACAAAACTTTGTTCCTGGCATCTTCCCTTCTGGCTTAGATGGCTTCCTGGCTTCAGTAGTCTGACATCTGGTGGCCTGGCTTGGCCTCTTCCTAGTCCATCTTCCACAGTGACCTCTCTCATTCTGAACTGGAAAACTGTACCTGTCACTCCACTGCTTAAGCTCAGCCGCTGGTGACGGCGATGGTGATGTGCTGATTTCGGGTCCACGTTCCGAGGCCTCTCCTGTACCTCCAGCTCCATCCCAGGTTACTCTTGCCTCCCACTCTGTGACCCTATGGAGCAAGCTTTCCTATAATGTCCTGTGTTCTCTGTTCTGTCTTATATTTGGGTATTTGTTCACAGCCTCTTCTGCTTCAGATGCTTCTACTGGGCAGTTAGTTCAACAACGAATGTCCAATGGCAAAGCAATGAATGTCCAATGGCAAAGCAACGAATGTCCAATGGCAAAGCAACGAATGTCCAATGGCAAAGCAACGAATGTCCAATGGCAAAGCAACGAATGTCCAATGGCAAAGCAACGAATGTCCAATGGCAAAGCAACGAATGTCCAATGGCAAAGCAACGAATGTCCAATGGCAAAGCAACGAATGTCCAATGGCAAAGCAACGAATGTCCAATGGCAAAGCATTCTTTGACTTCTTTCCATGTCACCCCTATCTCGTTAGATGCCCCTTCTCTGTGCTCCCAGAACAACCAATGGCTATGTCTATTGGCATGCCTGCAAATTTGCTTTGTAATTATCTGTTTATTTTTTTCTGTCCCCTTCACTAAATGCCTGCATTTTTGCCAAATCAATGTCTATACATCTTTCCATTCCCATTAGTGTCCCAGTCCCTAGCATGCTGCTTACCACCTCGTGGGCACTCATTTGCTGGAAGAAGTAATAGACAAAGGAAACATGATCGTAAGAGGGGGATCAATAGCTCCATCAGCTTAATTCACAAATGAAGCAGCCCAGACCCCAAGAGAGTCAATAATCCTAGAAACCATGTTTAGCAAGAAGGAGAAACAGAACTTTATCAGGGGAAGGAACCTTACAAATAATTGAACTCATCCTTTCCTGGAGTGGGGAGTCTCCGCTTGCTAGCTCGCCTGCTGAGAAGGTATTCAGAGTGTCTGTTTAGACAGCCCTCCCCGGGGTTGCTCAGCCATCCTGGTGTCCTGAGAGACCGTTCATTCCTTCTTAGGTGATTCTGAAACCAGTTTTCTGTGATTTACTTTTGTCTTCTGTTGTTAGACATTTCCTCTTGTTGGAGAAGAAACCTTAGACTTCCTACTCCCTGGATAAATCACCCTCAAATTGCCCCTGCCTCCTTCAATCACGAGTAAAAATGCAAAACTAACCAGATTCTTGGCTAGAATATAGTATTTTCCGTGCACTATCTAATCCAAACCTCCCAAGGCACAAGTTAAGAAACACACCCACGATTACACGTGGAGGAATCCACAGATCAGCCTTAGATACCAAAGACTCCAACTCAAAGATCATGGCCTTAACCACCTCACAGTCTCCCGCCTGTCTGAATCCTTCTGTTATTCTGCAGGGAAAAGCCAAGCTCATTAGAGGCTCACGATTCCCCACCCCTACCCCCACCCCACCCCCAATCTCTTCCTCCTGTAATACCAGCTTCGTGGAGACCTAGCAGATAGCATCCTCTGAGGATTATTTTTAAAAATGAATTCCTTTCTCAGCTCTCCTCCCTCCCAAGCCCCATATGATGAACAAAAGTTGCCAGGTTGCTGGCTCCACACATGGTATGTTATTCACGGGCTGCTCTGCTGCGATGAGCCAACTCATTAGTTTCAAAGCTGCAGATTAATCTTACATTTCTGTTTCCTGGAGGTGAAAGGTCATTTTTTTTATCTCCTTAGCTTTATCCACCACCCAGGAGGAAATTGGATCTTTAAGCATGAGGGACCTTTCTCCCCATGAAGCAGCTGTTCGAGCTTCTCTTCTATGTTTTGAGTGAAAAACGGATACAGAGAACTGGAATTTTGTTTTTAAAAAAAAAACAGAAGAGCATCTTTTAAAAGTAGGAGAAATCTTGTAAATTGTGGGGCAGCAAAAAACAAAAAAACGAGGAAGAGGCTAGTGCAAGTAGTGTTAAGAACGCTAGAAACAAAACAAATGCTCCGGGCAGGATGAAGTTGGTAAGGTTTAGAAGGCGAAGGCCTCCCTCCCCTCCCCCAGCTCAGAGCTTTGCACTCGCCCTCTGATGCCGCCTAGTGGTGAAATCTACTATGGCACCAGCCGGAGAGAAGAAATGCTTATTCAAGCATCACCTCCCAAAACACGGGTAGATTTGGTCCTGAGAGACAGCAGCTGGATGGTTAGCATCAGAAATCATACACGTACGATTGCTAACAAAAAGTAGACTCTTGTAAGGGGCTCTGCTGCTGTGGAAGTGGTTCATGTCCATGAAACACTTCAAGCTTGGTCTCAGTTGCTGTCCAGACCATTGCCCTAGAGAACAGCACATGATTCCCAGGTTGTGCTGCCCCAGTTAGATCGCCATTTCTCCTGGGCAGCCATGGCTGAATCAGAGTTGCATTGAGGCGGGAAGAAAGCTGCATTGAACTCTGCTTGCTTGGGCTCACTGCAGCTATTGTCTGGCACTTAAGGCTGTAATCAGAGTGAACACACTGGCCACTGTTTATTTTCCCCACCGGGCTTTCTCCCAACATTTTCTCCCATCCCCACAGGGAGATTTGGCATTTAAAGAGAGCGTGGGGGAGGGGAGAGTATGGCAAAAGGGTTGTGTTAGTCCAGAGAATAAAGAAAGCAAATCCTCTTTATAACTGTAGATGTTTCTAGGTGGCGAATGCCCTAGAGGAAATACTAGATGCATTGGAGCGTTGAGATAGATACTGTCAGATGAGGCATAAAGTGACCATCTCGCAACACAGCGTCCACCAAAAATGCCCCATAACGAGGCTGAGATATCTCAGTCGGTAAATGGCTTCCTGCACAAGCATGAGGACTTGAACTGAGATCCCCAGCACCCATGTAGAAAGCCAGATATGACAGCACATGCTTACAATCCCAGCGCCAGGGAGACTGAGGTAAGAGAATCCTGGGGCTTGCTCCCCCACCCCACCCCCCAGGCTAGCTGAATTGATGAGCTCCAGATTCAGTGAGAGACCCTGTCTCAAAAAATTAAGATAATGATGGAGGAGGATACCAGTAGTCAACCCCCAGTCTCCAGAAGTACACCCTACCCCACCCACCCCACACACAAATAAAATAATAATAATGCCCACCATTATCTTAGATGGGTGCCCCTTAAAGACACCAGCTACTAAGTAAGACAAGGACAAAGATGGGGACCGGACAGAGGAATTTGGAGGAAGAAAGCAAACAGAGCCCCTGCAGCTTTGGGTCACTTAGTTTAGCACTATATTCAGAAGGGGGCTTAATGACCACATGAAGCAGGGCACAGGGTCATGTTTATCACTTGTCATGCCCCCAATTCAGGTCTGTTCTCCTTAAAGGACAAACATGGAGGGATATCAGTGTACTGGAGACTAGAGGCCCCTGGGTCCACGCAAATCTTGGGGCTGGCAAAGAAAGGATTGGGCTAATTGAGAGCCAACCATGGACTCAGCAGCTAGCCAATAGTTTTCTCCTCTGGGTTGAGCTGTACTTCGAGGAAAGATGTTGCGTTGCCAAATGGAGCCCATTAGCAAGCCAAATCTACCTTTGCAAGGGAGAGCAGTCAAGGTACAGACTTTCTGATTTTGATTACTGGAGTCACTACGTGGTCTTGTGGTGATTAACTCTTATTTATACCCTCTCTAGCTACATGGAGACGAGAAACGTCTGAGTCCTGGCTTAGTACAGACTTACTATGGATTTAATATTCTACAATCCATTCTGGGAGGATGAAAGAGAATAGGTCATTTTGTCTGCTCAGCATCCTTTATATTTCTTTCATTGCCAACACCATGATTTCTTCTTCACATTCAGCCCTATGGCTTTCTACAGGGTCCTTTCCTTTGTTTACTATCTGAGCGCTAGCATCTGGTTCATACCTGCCCAACTGAAACTGGACTATCCACAGGAGAGTCTCGTTTGACCATAGTTGGTAGCAGATGGTATGTGTGTTTATCAGCTGTGATCTAATAATGACACTTAACATATCTTCTCCTAATTCAGTGTCATAGGATAGTATTTGCTATCACATTCACATGTCTCCAAGTATCCAGAGCACCACTGCTTCTGGATGTACACTTGTGGTTATAAGGGGTAGTTCTCATCTCACAGTCTTTGCTTTCTACTGAACTAGCCGGCTAGATGTGGTGTATGCTCATGGCAATTGCTAACATACAAACAAGCAACAAAAGGAACCAGGAGATTTGTCTTAAGACCTAGGCCAGGAACTACTGCCTTGTGATTTAGAACTATATTCCTTTGGTTTAACTAGATCATCAGGCTTCATACAACATGGGTAAGATGCGAAATGTACTCTTTGGTGAAAAGAAACTGCAAAGCCAGAGGTAGAGAGCAAGCATTCAGGAAAGGTGACAGCTGAATTCAGTCATGCAGTCAACCAGCGCTAAGCTAGTTAAGTCTTTTACCACCTGATTAGGAAAGTACTCAAATAAAACCAACAGGAACAAACAAACAAAACAACAACAACAAAACAACAAATAAACAGTAGAGGTAAGCAATATAGACAGAAACCGGCCAATATTGTCTGGGTCTTTAAATTCTGCTGTGTCTTGACTTTGCAATTATAGTTGTTAAGGTGACCTCAATTGGGTTTCTACAAAAAAGAAACCAGATCCACTTGTATCAGTCAGGAAGCAAGGTAAGTCTACAGTGTCAAGTGCACAGAATCCTGGCAGAGTTTAAAGGGAAGGCAGGGCAGAAAAGTGGGTTCTGAGGCTGAGCCCTGCAAGGTTGCCAGGAGAACTAGCCAAGAGCAATGGAGTATAGAGTTTGAGCAGAGGCTGCCCTTAGAAGACCAAGCAGTGTGGAGAGAATAATGACTCTACTGTGAGTCATCAGTATACTCCTGATTGACAGAAGAGAATGAAAAAAAAAAATACTGGAGTGGTCCATGTGCATGGCAGCCGCATTGTCAAGCCCCAATTCAAACCATACGTTCTGGGGAAATGCCAAGGGAGTTCTGGGTTCATAGATAATGAGAGAAGCCCTTGATCTTGTGATCCTGCAAAAAGAACAAAAGAATTAAGAGAGGTTTATGAGGAAGGAGTGCCCAGGACTCTGCTATTGGAATAGCTTTAGCAGCAAAATTCCTGACAGCCATTACCATGGACTAAGAGTACACTGTATTCTTAGCCATATGCCAAGCACCAGGCCAAGGCTTTGCCTTGTATTAAACCATCTAAATTCCTATCAATACACTAGATATTTTCATTTCCATTTTGCAAATAAATAAATGGAGTCGAAGAGAACCTATCCCTTTACTGTTCTTGGAATGAACTGCTGGCTGTCCTGCTTCCAGTTCCTAGTAGTGAGCTGTAGGTTGTGATTCCGTCTAATGTACAATGCTTTGGTTTTTCTGACCATAGAACCCAGTAGGGATCTTTTAATTACCATGTCCTTCCTCTGAACTTTTTATGGATAGCCCCCTGTCTTTTGAAATCAGGGCCCAACTTCAGACTGCAGAGGAAAAATACCCTCTGTGTTAAAAAACAGAAAATAAATCAACAACAACAGCAGCAAAAACAAAACAACCTTCCTATAGTCTCTTCACGGAAGGAACTTGTATGGCACCCACATGCACTTCTCCAGAGAGGAACACTGTATTTCCCATTGGAAAAACCCTTCCATACCATCAGTTTCTGTGACTGAAGTGCTACTAAATTGAACAGAGCCGATTCATTATCCTGTTCCTCATCCCAGACATAGTCGTGGCTACAAACCATTACATTCCAAGTCCTTAGAGAGGCACAGGGTTGCCTAGAGTCTACTAGCCCTCTGTCCTGTGGTCACTTCTCCTATCATTCTCTGTCTTAGTATCTTCTCAGGTTTTTGTAAAATGGGTAATGAGGATAGCCCTTAATTTTTAGAGCTGTTGAGAAGAATGAAGAACAATGAACATCAAAAACCTTTGGCCACAATGCTATAAAGCATAACCATCAGCAAATGAATCTCTAGTAAGAACATAACTCATGGAGGTTAAACACATTATTAAATAAGGAATGGGTCAAAAATTAATAAATAATGAATGAAATCAAGAATGAAATAAAAGAATTCCTGGAACTAAATAAAACAAGAATTCATTACAACAAAATCTCTGGGAGTACTTTAAAAGTAGTTCTACAAGGGAAACTTATAGCTCTAAATGCTTACACAAAAAACTCAGAAGGATCACAAGTAAACAATGATGTCACTCTAGGATTTGGAAAAACAAGAACAAACCAAACCCAAATTCAGTAGATGGCAAAAAATATTTAAAAAATCAGAATAGGAATTCATAAAACAGAATCAAAGAAAACAGCACAAAGGATTAATGAGTCTCAGAGACGATTCTTTGAGAAGATTAACCAAATAACCAAAGAGAGAAAGAGAGGATGCAAATTAACAGAATCAACTAGGGAAAATGTCAGAATATTATAAGGAAAATTTTAAAAGCCTACACTTCATTAAGTAATAAAGTTTAAAAGGAATAAATTTCTAGATTTATCCAAACCACTAAAGTTAAGCCAAGAAGAGATTGACAACTTAAACATACCTATAACAATAAGGAGATTCAAATAGTGATAAAAATCAAAACAAAACAAACAAAAAACTTCCAACTAAGAAAAGTCTGGGCACAAATGGATTCATTCACATCAGAATTCTACAAGATTTCCAAAGAATATCTAGTGATCAATACTTTTTAAGATAGTCAAAAGAACAGATATGGAAAGATCTCTCTAAAACTCCTGAGAGAGAATTAATATCCATAATATTTAAAGAGCTCAAACACAAAGAGTCATCAAAGCAACCCAATGAATACAGGGCTCCAGAGCTGACAGAGATCTCTCCAACAGAGAAGAAAATGACTAGGAAATATCTCAAAATTGCCCAACTTCCTTAGTAATTAGGGAAATGCAAATTAACGCAATTCTGAGATTTCATGTTACTGCAGAAAAACAACAACAACAACAACAACAACAACAACAACAACTGAGAACAAATGCTAGCACAAATGTGGAAGGGGAAGGGTTCTAACTCAATGTTGGGGGGATGGCAAGCAGCCACCATGGAAATTAGTGGGTAGAATTCCCAAAAGGCTAAAAATAAAAATTTTCTTTTCTTTTTCCCCAGCAAAGTCATTACCAAAAACAAACAAAAAAACAAAAACAAAAAATAACATCAACAGCAACAAAACAGTAGTCAAAATGCAGAGATCAACTGACCATAAGGTGCTTGTCCCAATAAATACACTTGCAACACAGCTCCTACACTTATGGCTTAGGGGGGCACCATTGAAAGGGGTGTGGAAAGATTATAAGGGCCTGAGGACCAAGAAAGTCTCCCTCTCTCTCTCTCTCTCTCTCTCTCTCTCTCTCTCTCTCTCTCTCCCTCCCTCCCTCCCTCCCTCCCTCCTTTTCTTCCTTCCTAAAAAAAAAAGACAGTGAGTGGGGTTGGGGTGAGGAGAGGGGACAGTGAGTGGGGTTGGGGTGAGGAGAGGGGACAGTGAGTGGGGTTGGGGTGAGGAGAGGGTGATTCTAGGAGGAGTTCAGGGGAGTGTGGGGCTTTAATATGATTAAGATACTGTGTATGAAATTCTCAAAGAATTAATTTTTAAAAAACGAAAGAAGAAAACAATCACCATGTTCCAAGGATCAGCCTTGGCTTGGAGAGAGGTTCTGAGGAAGGGGTGTTTGAGAGGAGCAAAGCAAACAGCTCAAAGTCAAATCATGGGTTACAAGCTGAAGGTCTGTGTTCTGCTCCAGACAGCTTTCCAGCCTTCTCTGGAAATCTCCAGACAGCTTTTTCCCCAACTCAAATCTCTCTCTCTCTCTCTCTCTCTCTCTCTCTCTCTCTCAGAGATCAAAAGCCCAGTCTTTTATTTACATATCAATTCAGTCATTACCCCAGGTTTCCTTTTGATTAGCCCATGAATCAGCATCCTATGATCCCAGCCCTAGATTCTTAGACAGCAAGCACATTTTTTTTAACAGTGCAAAAGAATTCAGAGATCTGTTTGCCTTTGTTGAACACAGACAATAAGATAACTGAGTGGGACCTCACTCTGAAATTATCATTCCTACCATCCTCTCTGTCCCAGGCTGACATTGAACTCAGGAATCTGTGTCTGCCTTTGTAAGCACAAACAATAAATTTAGCTGGATGGGATCCTGCCCTGTTATCACCACTCCCTAAACCTCTTTATCTCTTTCCTTAGTATTTTTCTGTCAAGTGCTCATAGTACAGCTGCCTCTGTTCTTTTAGATTTGTGAAGCTCCTTATACAATTTATATTGAATTATATTTTACATAGTTGAGAAATTATATATTTTTTTAAATGTTTTCAGAGTTCTTTCCCACAGCCTTAAGGGCTGTCCTGAAGGTCTCAGCATTTATCACACACCCTTGACTCCTGGACTCAAGCTGTCTCTAATTATCATGGACTCATTAACCTTGGCATGTAGAACATTTCCTGAAGGAGAAACATGAGAGAATATGCCCACAGCAACCACTGACACCCTTGGAAGCCCATGCCCTGCTGGCTCTGTTTCTGGGGCAAGAATCATGTTATACCCTTATTCTTCTAATTTTTAATAAAATTATCAAATGCAAAAAATGGGGAGAATATTTGGTATATCCCCAGGGAAAGAGGGAAGGGAGGGTCCATCACTGCTCAGGCCTTGATACTTGGTATGGTAGGCCAAATGGACTGCTTTGGAAACACCTCATATACTCTCCTACCTTCCCTTCCTAGCAGTGTGGTTGGCCATGGGGTGTGGACCTACCGGTATCAACAGGTGGAAAGAAGATCTGATACATCTACACTAAGATTTTTTTTTTTTTTAATCTCAGTACTGTTGAAGGGTCTGCCTGGCTGAATCTAGACTTTCCAAGGCTGAATCAATGATTCTCTGGTTGGTAAGATGGGTTTCAGATGGGGCTAGGGTGGGAATAGGTTAGCAGCATAAGAAGGCAACACAGAAGCATTTCAGACCTTGTCTATTCCCACAGTTCTCTCGTCTCTGAACCTACAAGTCGCACAGACTGGTCAACAAGGGCAGGAGAAAGAAAAAAGAACCTTCATGGTTATTACTTCCTGCCTCCCTCCTTTCCTCTCTTTCTTTCCCTCATCCATCAGAAGAACAGAATGTCAGTCCTCCATGGAAATGGGTAGGAATCTCAGTTCACCATCTCCCGAATCATGAACTGGGACCACTTTTGCAAGTCCTACATCCCTTAGAGAAAAAAAAATAACATTGGTTCCACTTTATGTACTAAACATTCTAAATAAAACTGTCAGATATTGACCGTCTCACATCATTCCGTTTAACAGTGCTCATCCTGTGGACTTCTGCTGAGATCAGTGAGGAGGGTCAAGCCCTTGTTGCCACATCTGACAGGGAGGTAACACCTCATGTACTTGAAGCTTGAATTCAGTGTTGAGGAAGTCAATGGGCAAGAAACAGAAGCGCAAATGAAAGACAACAGTAAGACCTCATGTTTCTGGTGACAGTCTTTGGATTGGACCTCCAAATCTGCTTCTATTCCTTTAAACCTCGCCCGTCACTCCTTTAGGTGTTAATGCCTCCACCAACAAGGTGAAGCCCGAAGCAGACCAGGGCACATCAGGACTCCCTGGTTCCTGCGTCTTGTGAGGTCTCTGAAGGTCTGAAGATCTGATCGCTGGAGAAGGAACAGATCTGGGGAAAGCAGGAAGGGGCTATTTTAAACTTGCCACTCATATTTTTAAACATCTTGACGTCAATAAAATGCTTTCCAATTCAGTGACAACTGGGGCATTTGTTTTGATCGTGGGTTTCTCACCCACCAGACAGTTATTTTGGTTCCAACAGGGGAGCATTTGTTTTCTGAAAAGGCGACAGTTTGGTTGCATGATTTATTCTCCTGGTTTCCTAAGCCTCCAGGATGTGTCTGTCCTCTGGGTTATCGGGATCTTCCTGCTGACCAAGGCCCTGTGAGAGAGACACTTTGCCCTGGCCCATCTTCCCTTTTCTCCACACAGTAGACTCATACAGAGTACTTAACTTCAGTGTGACTGTCCCATTCCTGATACTCCGAGCCCCTGACCCTTTGTTACATGTCCTCCTTGTGCTGGTGAATTTTCCGAATCACACACAGTCTTATTGTTCTCTGTGCTCCTCTGTAGAGCATCTGTCATCCCCATGGGGCTAAGGTGATATACACTGTCAACTATATTTTCTAGTGTCCTCCGAGCCCAGTCCAATGCATGACATGTAGAGGACAATGCTAAAAAAAAAAAATTCATCACTGTATTAGTCATAACAATTAACTTTATAAACAGTAGTTGTTAACAGAAGTTTGGCTACAAAGAATGTGACCTGTAAAATATCCATTAATAAGAAATAAATGTTTGTCAAATGTCTATAATATACAATTATACCCTAGCACCTTTGAATCCGGTGCTGAGGACAAGGAAAGGGTTGTCTTCTGAGGGCCTGAAAAGCATAAATACTGACATAATTGGCCCTGCAAATTAGTAATATCTACTCCTCATTTATATTTCAGGAAGTGCCAAGTACTATTGCAGGTGTCTTGCCCAGGTCACTCTTCAGCGAGTCGTTAGCAGGCATGGAGCTCCTGCTGCCTGAAAGGCAGTTTGCCAGCCCACCCAGTGTGTCTAATCTGCCTCTTCCCTTCCTAATTTCTTCTTGCTTGTTCTGAAAAGCTACTGAATACATGGTAGCACCGGGCAAGCCTTAGATAATAGTGGTACTAATAGCCTATGGTGTCCTGTGGGGGTGGATGGGTGAAAGCACCCTATAATCCTTCTCAGTACAACCTCCATCAGCATTGGGCAGTCAGCTTGGGATGTCAAGAAATTCAAAGCAGGAAGTCCATCAATAGGGGTGAGCAGATGAGCTTTCCAAGAAGAATACAAGTGCAAGAGTCTGGCTAGGAAAGGGGGGGTGTTAAATAAAATAGCCACTGAACAGCCCCCACCCCCAATGTTTCATTATACCAGCAAGAAGTAGTAAAATTATATGCTTTTAAGGTGAGTTTTCAGAACAGGTAATGATTGCACACACCTATAACCCAAGCACTGCGGGTTCAGGCAGAAGGATGAGTAGCTGACCTTCTGGGTTACACAGTGATACCTTTCTTCAAAAAAACAAAGAGCAAGCAGACATCAAGATGCTACTCATCAGTGCTATTCTAGCTCTTCCCCTTCTCCGGCCATGGAGGGTTGCAGTTCACGGTAACCACCAATGTTGCTGTGGCCGCAGAATTTGCTTTAGACGCTGAAAAGTCCATAGAAGAGAGACATGGTGCCAAGGCCTGGCACCCCAGCAGAGGACTCGCCCATTGGTATATCAAAGTAGGGATGTAAGAAACAGGAAGAAACTTCTAGTCAGGCTGCTTGAAACCTCCTGAGGAGGAGGTTTGACTGAGTGACCTGGAAGCAGTCCAGGACTCCCCAGCTCCTGCCACACCCACATATATTAGGTAAATAGCAAATGAAACAAACTTTGCTGAATTAGGGGCTGGGAGAAAGAGAGCAGAAAGGAGGGAGGGAGGGATGAGACAGGAATGCTGCCACTGTCTGTTTAAATGAAGGAGGTCCTGTCTTCTGGTCTTCTCAGCTGCAGCATCTCCTCCAATGAGTGTGCTTCTTGATATGTAAAATGTATGTTCTATGAAATCTTTCCAGTTTAAATTGTACTACATTCTTAGTGGGAAATTTCTTCTTAATGTTTTTATTAAGCATTGCTAGGATGAAAATAAAAGTAAAATATATTTTTAAGCCACATTTCATTGTTTCCCTTTTTGACATATATGCAGTATATGTGTATTTACATGTTCATGCATGTACACATATGTGTATGTGGGAGGGGCACAGGTTGACATTGAGTGTCTTTTTCAGTCATTCTCCTCCACTTCATTTTTTTGAGGCAGAGTACTTCACTCAACTTAGAGGTTACTGATTCGACTACCCTAACCAGCTAGCCCGCAAGCGCTGGGTTCCCCCTGTCCCTGCCTCTGCAGTTCTGGGATTATAGAGTCCATTCAGTCCCTTGGCACTGGGAATTCAAGCTCAGAATCCTGTGCTTGCATAGAGACACTTCACTAAGCCATCTTACAGTCCCCACTTTATGTAATTTTTCAATTGTGTGTCATACAAAGAAATGGCTCTGGCAACTTCCTACTCCTAAGGGAAAATTAACAAGATACTCAGCAGATCTTTGGTCTTAGGGATCTTCCAGAACATGAAACCAAAAAAAAAAAAAAACAACAACAACAAAAAAAAAACAAGACTATAGGAGACAGCCAGATAAGCAGACTTTAAGAAAAACACTTGTGATTTACTTTGTGTGTGTGTGTGTTTGTGTGTGTGTGTGTGTAAATGCAAATTAAAAGTCTGCAAAACTACATCCTAAATGTATAGTGTTTTCACCTCCAACTTAGGTAATCAACATTTAATGTTAAATAGGGAAGTCTGTCTATGGCATGATTCTCTAGAAAGCTCCAAGAAGGAGGAGGAGGAGGAGGAAGAGGAGGAGGAGGAGGAAGAAGAGAAAAGATTAGCTAGATGACTTTGTTGAGGGTTAGATCTAGGTTTAGATCCTAACTGTGATGTCCTGGAACTTAAGAGGTAAGGTTGTGAACTTCGTTATCAGCTGAACTGAAAAAGTGGCTTTCTGGAGCCTAGAGATTCATTTTTATATTGATATTAACATGAAGATATCAACATGACATCTTCTTTTTTTTTTTTTTAAAGAAAGCATCTGGCTGTGTTTTCCCAACTGTTATTAAAGCAAAATTAGATGAGAAGACAAATGTGCACAGATTGCTATTTTAGGAAACTGTTGAGAAAATAAAAATATGAAAAAATATGAAATCAATGGAGCATCGGAAAAATGTGCTCAGCTGTGGGTGTTACTGTAACTGCATCTTTAACCCTTTGTCAGAGGTTTGTGTGGACACACACACACACACGCCTTCCTGATACCTTTCTTAAAATTCTCAGGTGCTTAGAAATAGCAAATTGTATTGCCAACCCTTCATAAAGCCATCACTGGCCACAGACCTTCCCAAATGTCCAAGGTGACTGCTATAACTGGTGATGAAATCCAATGCAAAGCCATAAGCACTCTGTTCTCTTGTGCTGTTTCCTCTCTCCTAAGTCTGCTAGAACTTGGTGTCAGAATCTCCCTCTTGCTCTGCCTACTTTTGGTAAGAAGAGAGCCCCGTGCATCTCCTTCTTGATGCTTCTCTCTGTGACACTGTGTATAGTTGGTATTTGACAGGAGATCCTAAAAATAATAATGCAATTTAAAACTCCCTTCTGTTGCCCTCTACCAGTAAGTATGGGTGAAAGGCAAACTGAGGTCTAAGAAGCAGGTGAGAGTTTGCTCTCTGGTTATATTGGGAATGGAAGGATTTCTTTGTGGATTAGAATATAAAGGATTTCTTTAATGATCAGAACTCACAAGGTTGCTTCAGAACCATGGGTAATATGGATGGTCAGAGGTGGGAGGGGTGAGGACATAGAAAGGCAAAGAAGTGAATCCTTGGGAACCTAGTTAAGACACTGGAAGGAGATAACGGCATCTTGAGATCTTGCTTAATTGTTGTGACAACCTGAATCACTATCTCTATCTGCCAGACATGAAAATTTAAAGTACACAAGGCTAGATCACAGCACCAGAAGGGAGATGATCTGGACTTAAGCCAAGGCAGTCCAGCTCTGGGGTTTATATGTGTAACTGGCCAGGAGAAAGGGCAGAGGGGAAGACAGGAGGGAGGGCAGGATATGAGGAGAAAGCAGAAGGAGGATGAGTAGATGCTTTACGTAAAAAGAACAGAACTGAGACACCCAGATGGTGGGAGATTTAGCAAACATCTCAACCCCAGCCCGCCACCAGGTCGTTTTAAGGAGCCAGCTAAGCCTGGCAGAAGGTTCCTGTGTCCTGCAGAGCCTCAAACTGTGTCTCAGTGCTCTATGGCTGTGAAGAGACACTGTGATCATGGCAACTCTTACAAAGGAATGCATTTAACTGAGGATGACTTACATGTTCCAGAGTTTTACTTCATTATCGTCATGGCAAGAAGCATGGTGGTATGCGGGCAGAGATGGTGCAGGAGAGGTAGCTGAGACTGAGAGCTCTACACCCGGATCAGCAGGCAGCAGGAAGAGAGAGACACTGAGCCTGGCTTGAGCATTTGAAACCTCAAAGTCCACCCCAAGTGACCCACTTCATCCAACGAGACCACACCCCCTCCAACAAGGCCATGCCTCCTAATAGCGCCACTCCCTATGAGCCTAATGGGACCATTTTCATTTAAACCACCACAGACTCTGATGCTTATCGCACTGACAGTGAGCTATGAACATATAGCAATTCTAGAAAGAAAAAAAAAAAACCACAATCTGGGGGTGATGAGAACATTAAGGGGAGGGGACTTCTTACTCGTCAGTCTGTAGACGGCTTTGCTTCTAGTACAAGGTGGAGTCAGAGAGGCGAGGTGCCCTTTATTTTTACCTGAACCCTATGTAGCCCGAAGGGACCTTAGTGGCACAATTGGCAAAGTGCTGTATCAAGAAAAAGAGTCTTAAAAGGCAGAAGGACGTTTGGGAAGAGGGTTCTCTACCTTTCTGCAATGAGGGAGAGAGAGCAAAACAACTGAAAGAAACCCAAACTTGGGGAAGCAAAACCAGCTCCTTTGCTTGAGCTGTTCACCATCAGCCCATCAGTCTTTCTCCAATTACTGTGATCAGGGCTACAGGAGGTCAGTATCCAGGGCACCCGCAGAGAATGCAAGTCCTGGGGAGGTGAGAAATGACACAGGGGCGTAACTGGCCACCCAGAGAAGAAGGACTTGGTGAGCCAGCGGCAAGACTGTCTCTGGAAGACAGTGGCTGTGTAGTAATTGGGCCGGGGTCAGATGAGGGCCAAGCTAGCAGCTCAGGGTGTCTGTCTGCAAGGAACGCAGCTCATGGTTTAGAATATTCTGGGAGTAATGTGCCTGCTAATTCAGGTTTTCTTATACAACTGGAGGCAAACTGAACCTGAGAGTGTCAGAGGACTGCCCCTCAGGGATACATGAATAACAATGTCTCCAATGCAAACTGACCTTTGCAGGGTGGTTTTCTGCCAGTGGACTCTAGATCCCACCAATGGCCATCAATTAAAGGCAAAGTCCAAATACCTATAGAGACAACTCTGAAACTGAGATTGACACTGTGGAATACTGTTTGAGGGGGCCAATTATTTTATTATCCACACTTGGAACCTTTAGGAATTTTCTGTGACACTGTCTGTCTATAAAATTGTAAAAGCAAACAGAAGTGTGAGAGGCTTCAAATGGTAGGCTTTCTTTAGGCAGCAAATAGGTGAAGAGGAATTTGTATGGAACACACACATACACACACACACACACACACACACACACATTGTGGCTTTGTTCTGCCTTACAAATACAAGGTGAAGAAATGTTTAAAGAATTCTGCTTGAGGCAGTGTGTGTGTGTGTTGGGGTGGGGGTGGGGCTGGGAGCAAATAAGACTGCCCATCACATCTAGTCCCCTCCATGTGCTGAGCTCTGCTGGGGGGGTGGGGCATCCCTTAGGAAAGTCTAGCCCCGCCCCCAATTCACAAAACCTGCCAAGCACAAAACCTAACAATGCTTATAGATTTTCCTTTCTCTTATGTTTCTTCCTTTCAAACTCAAATGCACCAAACCCTTGTTGTAAACCGGACTATAAATGGCAAGCACAGTCTATTTTAATTTAAACCCAAGGGGTTCCCAGGGATATGTAGATTTTTGAACTTAGATACATTACAGAGCTACACTGTTAACAGCATGGCCAGTAGCCAAACGTGGTTATTTAGATTTAAATTCATTGTATCTGAAAATTTAAATTCTGTTCTTCAATTTCACAACTTAGGTACCAAGTGCTCTTAAAGTCTCCTGTGGCCAGGACTTGTCTAGTGTACAGCACAGAGTGAACATTCTACATTATGGATAGTGCTTATGGAAAACACAGTGTTGGGGTCCACAAATGGTATCTGCTTACTGTGAAATCATTTAGCTCAGAAAAGTGGCTTTTCAGTGAGGCTGCCTTCTGAGCCAGGCAAGGTTCCCCGTTAATTCCATAGGATTGTCTGACCACAGGCTCATTACCTCTTCTGTGACCTCATTTTAGACGTGTGGAAACTTCAGAGAGGATAAATAACTCACTCACCATCACACAGCAAATGTGTGATGTAAAGCCAGACTCCACAGCCTTTCCTCATATAATAAGCTGGTGATGATACCTTCCACAGCCATCTCCCCAAGAGAAAGAAAACACTACCCTGGGCAAGGAGCTACTGGGGAGTTGTTGCTGACATGCGTTTAGAGTCAGATAGGCTGGAGCACAATTCCATTTGTGTCTCTGCCTGGGTGACACAGGCTGTGAGTGTCATCCTAACTCCGAGTGTGTGAAAGACGGGGCTCCTAGTGGGGATTAAACGAGAAAACATCCGATGCACTTGCACAGAATCTAACGGGCAGAAGCTGCTCAGTAAAGTGCACGTGATTCTGATTTCCCTGCTAATTCTTTTCTACCTGGTAAACCCCAAATTGCAAGACTTGCCTTGCGCCCCGGCAAAGCACATCTCTGAGTCTTGCTTGCCCCCTAATGGTCATTTCCCCACTTGACTCCTTTGATAGCAGAGAGGAGCTGTGAAAGAGCCAGGTGGAGGACGGAAGAGAGACTGGGACCTTGAAACTTCAGGAGAAACTTAGATGTTCTAACCTCCTTACAGTCGTCACAGCCTTTACTGCCAGGCAGAGGAAGGAAGTGAACTGGTTTGGTGTCTATTTTCTGTATGGCCTAATAGCCATGGTCACAAGGTGTCTAGGGGCTGGCTTTCCCACAAACACGTGAGACAGCATTACTTAATCTCCCATCTGATGCTGATTGCAAGTGCCACTTCCTGCCCCCATCAGCATAAAAGGCACGTTGAATTTTTCCACCAAAATATGTTTACAGTGGTCCATGTACTTCCTGTTGTTTGATACCATCTTAGTACAAGCTTCCATCACTGCTCCCCAGGCTGGGGCCTTGCCTACTTCCCTGGCCTGTTGTCATCAGAAGGCGGAAGAGCAATAGTTCCAGCTTCTATAGCCCTTCGATTACCCTGGGAATTGTCCAAGAACTAACAGAGCTAATCTTCAACTAAAGATGTCTTGAAGATGCCAAGCAGAGTCCCAATATTCATGGTTCCTTAAGCTTCTAGATGGTTCTTCTGTACAGATGGCTAGATGATCGCTCAACTTCTAGACCAGACTAGAAGCTCTGGAAGCCCCACAGACCACTGAGGCTCACCTTCAGTTTCTGATTTAGTGATCATGAGAATTCCCATTCCTCACAAACCCCCAAGTGCTGCTGTTGGCCTGAAGACTGCACTAAAAACCTGCAGTGGTAGCCAAACCTGTGGTTCCGTGGTATAGCCCCTGCCTAGGACACACAAAGCCCTGGGTCCGATCCCCAGTACCACAGTAAGTAAAAATAAAAAAACAAAACCTTAAAAATTCACATCTTCTGCCTCATGGTCTACCAGGCAGTATATAGCCCATCTGGTCTTGTAGTTTTTCACTTCCTCTGATCCAGCCCCACCCTTGTCTCCTGTCTGCCATTGTCCACCTAGAGATTTTGATACCAGCTACTCTCTTGGCCAGATGAATCCACCTATAGGTTTGCCTACTGGGCACCCCTTGGTTTGTGAGACTCATAAAAGGCCACATCCTTTGGGATGCCTGCCCCGACTGCCCTATTCAATATGTGCCTCCCCTTTCTCATTCCCAATATTCTTTTCTTCACCAGCCTTATTTCCTTTACTGAAATTATTTTACAAATCGGTTCATATAGAACACATTTTTCCAGTTGCTAGATTTCTGAGTGCAGGGACTTCATCTTGAAAACCCCATGGGTGCTCAATAAATGACTGCAGGAGGAAAGGGTTAGTAGAGTCTCTGACCAGAAAGTGATATTTAGACACAAGGGCTTATTACTGTGTTGTCATCTTTTAATACTGTGTCACATTGTGTCCACAGGAGGACTTGGAAAGAGAGGTGATGTTGTCTTCACCAGAGATCAAGAAAAGGAAAGAAACTCATCTGAGGCCAAGCTCCTAGAGAGGCAGAATTGGTCATGGACCCTGGCTAGCTGCTTCCACACTTGCCACCACACAGAGAAAGAAAGAAAAACAAAAAGATGAGAACTCTTCCCATGGAGATTTTAAACTCTACATTCTTAACCAATGCCCCATGCTTTGTCTCGCCAGCAAGAACGCACACAGGACACAGGATCCTTCTGCAGCAAAGTGTTTAATTCATCGAAAAGAGGAAGACCCCGAGCCCTGAGAAGGCACTGCTTATATACACCCTGAAGCGTCGTGTTCATTCCTGATTGGCTGCTCACTCATCACCCCATATTACACCCCGGGGTGGGTTGTGACTTGGCGCGCGCTCACTAACTGGACATGCGCTCTTAAACTTGTTTACTTGAGGAGACCAGCGGATGTCAGCGCCATCTTGTAATGGCGAATGCCGTCACGACTCATTGTGGCTCTCTACAAACCAAAACAGAAGTCCAAGTGTGGAGTGTTTGCACATACTTTCTGTATATCCTCCCAGATATTTTGACTTATCTCTGGATTACCCAGAGTACCCAACTCAAAATCAGTGCTGTGCAAACAGCTCTTGCATGTGTTCCTTAGAAGATGATGCCATTAATAGAAAGTGTAATGTTCAGCACTGACACAAACATAAGCCTAACTCTGCTTTTGATTAATGGTTGATTGAGTACACAGGCAGGGGAACCTGTAGATACAGAAGTCTGACTGTGTTTCATTCACCTTTCTTTTGTGACGCCACCTCATTGCTGTAATAGCTGAGGTAGCACTGGATATGATATCAATGGTAAATATCTACCTACCCAAACTCAAAGCCTTAACAAAAAAAACAATTATGCCCCACTTCAATAAATGATCTTCACGCTAGGTTGTCTCTTTTGAGTATCACTTCAAAGACACAGGCCACCTTCTCTCTTGGGATTCCTCTTTGGAACAGGTGGCCTCTGGTAAGGGACAGGGAAAGGGAAAGATAGGAAAGTTGTAATGGATCAAACCTAGAAACTGAGTACAGCCTCTCTCCAACTTGCTGTGTCAGAGATACAACACATGGCTACACTTAGCTGCAAGGGAAGCTGAGAAATGTAGTCTCATGGTCAAGGTTACTGAACAGCCAGCAGTTTCTACCTTATTTCCTAAGTCTGTGATAATTTCTCACTCTGATGAAGGTTCTCTTGCACTGCAATTTCCAAAATTATAGAGATGACTTCAAAGGCAACTGGTCATAGGAGAGGTGTCCTCGATCTCACGTTCATATTACAGAAAAGTTTAGTTGTCTGGGGTCCTCTGAAAAAAGGCTAGAGGAAGGAGAAGAGCAGGGGCAGAAGATGAAAATGAAACTTTGTTTTCCCAAGTCCAGTTCTAGCTAAGAAGAAGACAAGTGTGGTCCTCAATTTTTGACCTTGAGTTAAATTCCAGATCTTTCAAAATTTCGTTGCCCAAGTGAACCCGTATTGAGCATTCATTGTTTTATAGGAAGTATCCTAGCTTACAGGAATGCTAGGTAAATGAACCAATCAATAAATGAATATAACATCAGCTCTACTCTTCCTTGATTGAGACTTTGGAGACTATCGTAATAAAAGACTCACACAATTATATATTATAGATAATATAGTAATCAATATTATAAATTATAAATATATAATACCCAGACTGTCTTTCAACACATGAATTCTCGTTTAATCTTCACAATAATCACATGACATTACTGATGGCTCTATTTTACAGAGGTGGAAACTGAGACCTTAAAAGATGAAATGATTATTTCCAAACTCTTGTTTCCAAGAGACAGACATGATTCCTGATTGAATAGTACTGTTCCTATTGTTAAGTTGCAGGGTTTTTTGTCAATTGGTTGGTTGGTTGTTGTTGTTGTTGTTGTTGTTGTTGCTGTTTTGTTAGCTTGGAGCATTGTTGCTGTTCTTTTATTTTCTAAAATATCTATTTATTTATTTATTTATTTATTTGAGTCAGGGTTGCATGTATCCTGTGAACTCACCACAACTTGACCTTGAACTCCTAACCTTTCTGTCTCTACATCTTAGGTGCTGGAATTATAGGAATGCAACAAGCTAGGACCGAATCAGGGTTTTGTGTACACCAGACAGCTAAACTCATCCCCATTATTCTTTGAGGATTTTATTCAGAAAAGAAAAGGGGAAGCGGACACTCAGTGACCTTCAGTGGCACCACTCCACAGCCCTCCATGGTCCCCCACTCCACAGTTCCCTGCTGCACAGGAAAAAGACTGAATTTTGCACATCTCACAGGGCCTTGGTTTTTTTGTCTCACACCCTCACTTCCCTCTGGGGCATTGGCTTCCTTTGGGTTCTTCAAATGCCACCCAAGGTGTTTTGTCCATCTGTCCCCTTGATGAGATACATTGGCTTCCAGTTTGTGACAGGCTGCTCCTCTAGGCCTCAGGTTACATATTTCCAAGTTAACATAATAATCCCCAACCTCACAGCTAACAACTCCCTCCTCTTCCTGTTTCTTGAGTCTCCTGTTTGCTTCCTTCATTATAGCCTAAATGACACTTGGGAGTTCCCTTCAGTGATCTGATAGAACAAATGCACCATGGGTGTGGACTCTGGTACCTGCTAGCCTCTGTGCTTTGTGTCTCTTACTGGAAAAGAAACTCCATGGGGGTGACAGGGTGGTTGGGCAGAAGACTTAGGTCTCTGTGAAGACTATCTCGCCAGAAGTTCATGAGATAGCCCAGTGAGTAAGGACACTTGTCTAATAAGCCTAGAAACCTGAGTTCAGTTCCTGGAACCCACATAGAGGTGAAGGAAGAGAATTGATTCCTAAAAGTTGTCTTCTGACTTCTGCATGTGCATTGCACATGCACACCCATATACATACATTATACACACACCACCACCACCACCACCATGGCCAACAACAATATTAAAAGACTTCTCACAAGAGTGTCTCTTCACAAGTACTTACCATTCCTCCGCTGTGTTGTGTTGGGGAGACTTAGTAAAACACACTCAGTTTAAAAAAAAAAAAGGTCTGTTTGCTTTTGAGGTGCAGATTGTCTGACAGATGAATATTGAGGTTCAAGTACTGAGAGATGAAGGCTCATGCGCCCAGCAGAGTTAGGACACACTGTTCATAATCTCACAGCAGGTCTGCAGTAGCTAGAAATGTGATAGGGACCATTTTAAGTCTTATATCTGCTTCTATCCTATATCTCCACCCTATGTATATGCTCTTTAGCTTTGTGTGTGTGTGTGTGTGTGTGTGTGTGTGTGTGTGTGTGTGCATGTGAGAGGGAGAGGGAGGGAGGGAGAGAGAGAGAGAGAGAGAGAGAGAGAGAGAGAGAGAGAGAGAGAGACTATGTATGTCCATGTGTCTGAGGGACTATGTTCATGAGTGTGTGTGACTGTGTATGTACATATGTATACTCATACACGTGGAGACTAGAGGACAACCTTGGGTGGTGTTCCTCAGGAACACCCTTTGAAGACAAGCTTTCACTGGGACTGGCCTTGGATAGTTTGGCTGACTAGTGAGCCTCATGGATCCACCTGTGTCTGCTTCCCTAGCACAGGAGTTGCAAGCTTCTGCCACCATGCCTGGCTTTGGTGCCAGGGCTGGGGATCAAACTCAGTTGCTTGAGTCTGAGTGGTAATTATAGTACTAACCCACTGAACTAGCCCCTCACTTGGGGCAACTGACACACACCTAGTGCTTCTTTGTTTTTCCTTGTTAGCAGCTTCACAGCCTGCCTAGAAGAGGGTGAGGTATAAGTAACTAAACGAAGCCAAGATGACATATGATCCACTTGCCAGGAATAGAAACCCACTTCAAGCAGTGCCACACGTGTCTGAGCTGGAGCCAAGGAAGTTTCCAACAGTCTGCAGCCTGCAGCCCTATCCTCTTGAGATAGCTTAACTCTGGGCCTGTCCTGTGACTTGGAAGACTAGAAGATATGTTACTAGTATCTCTGACCTCTACCCGTGACATATCCGCAGAGCAAAGCCCTAGCCCTACCTGCTCAGGCCCAAATGTCTCCAAACATTGTCAACTGTCCCCAGGAGCTGATCCCCACCCGCAGCTGAAGATCCCTGGGATAAAACAAGGATTTACTCCCTTGATTCTGTGGCTCACATCTTACCTCTGCTATGCCACATTGTTCAAGTTTCTCAATTTCTTTGGGCCTACAGCTCACTCAGCAAAGTAGAGAAAGCTATGGTCACTTCACTACACAGAGCAAACTTAACGAATGTGGGTTTGTTTGTTTGTCTTTTCATTCATCACAGTGTTGAATTCAGCCATAGGATGGCTCTTTTGCTCCATTCCTCCAAGGCACCATTCCCTTTCCTACCCCTAAGGTCCTCTGTATGCAACCTCCAACAAAGCTACTTCAGGGGCTTTTTCAAAATAAAGACACCGCACATCCTTGACAGAGTGGCAATTTAAATGGTTGAGACAGACAGACAGACTTGCTCTGTTTGGTGGGTAGAATGTTCATTGCCAAGAGGACAAGAAAGTACTATAACTCATCCCCAGTCATTTGTCCAGCCACAGCCTACTTCAGAGTCTCTGTCTCCCAAGCTGTTTGCAGAGTGGTATTTCTTGAACGGGTGTAGTGTGCCAGCTTGCAAGGAAGACATTATATAAGAGCAACTGTATAGTTAGAGCACACAGTAGGGGGATAATAGTAGGGACTCCTTTGTGTGAGTACATCTCTTACCCATGGCAGAGGTGCAAAACTGACAAAGACGAGAGACCCGTAACGCTGCATGAGAGTGCTTCTGAATCTGCCTTCTTCGTACACTTAGAAAATGGATTATCCTTGCCCCCAGGTACTGCAGTAGAACTGACTGTCAAGAAACGGTCCTTCACTTAGTGCATCCAGTAAGTGGACACATTTTAAATCCTGGAGTGACACAATTATCACTCCTTATAAATTAATTTATAATAAAGTGTATACTCAAAATTCAATATCTTCTAAAATGGACTATTCTTATTAACCTCATGCACCCATTTCATTAAAAAAAAAAAAAAAGTGAACCATGCCTAGCCATAGGAATACATCCTAGCCAATGGGATTGGCACCAAGTGGCTATAACATTTCAGAGTCAGAAGGGGCCAGGGACTGTGGAGATATTTTACCTTTGCAACAGGAATCTAAGGCTCAGGTTGGAACAACCATACAACCTATGTCACCCAGAGGTCTAGAACAGCATCTCTAAGAGGACTCCAGGGTTCTTGGGACCAGGCCAGAACTTCGGAAGAAAAAAAAAAGTTTTACTTACTCTCTTACTTCTTACTGGGCTGTGAAGATAAACAAAGGTTACCTTTCCGAACTCTGTTCTGCATACAGGCATGCTTCTCCAGGTGGGGACTGTGCATTAACTCTGATTCTAATCAGTATGAGCAGTATTGGGTTTTGGATGTAATAGACTTTGAGGATATCACTTTCAGATACAATCTTGGTCCTCAGCTGCTGCAGCAAAGACATCTTTCTATCGTTCTCAGGTTATTTAATAGGACTGGGGCCTCTGGAGCTTCAGAATGTAAGCTAACCCAAGACATGTATTGTTTTCAGAATATAAAAATAAACAAGTATTTTGCCTGAAGAATTGACATGAAGACTCCGGGAATAATTTTCTGTGTTTAATTACATAGAAATTAACTTTAAAATTCTTTTTTGAGCTTTGGGCCATAGAAGTCAGCTGTATCTGACAAGAACACAGAGTGTCCTAGGGGACAGCAGAACTGATGGGGCCAGAGCAAGCTGTGCTGTGGCCCAGACAACCTGAGTTCTAACTCTGACCGTATTACTTACTGATCACCACTTTGTGCAAGTTGCTTTATGTTGGTAGATGGGAGCCTGGGTAATTACCACCCAGAACTCAGAGGACTAAAGAGAATAATAGACATGGAAAACCATGAGTGCTTAAGAGGGCCCCATCTTTTTTATTCTGCTCCCTAAAGCTGGGAGACATGTTAAGCTCTCAGCAATGATCTTTGACTCAGTCTGTAGTAGTCAATATGGAGTCACCAATAATGTGTATGCCTAAGCAGTGGCTCTTTAAATACTTCATAGCTAAGGGGATATGGAAATGGAAGTATCTTTTCTTCTGTGTAAGCACCACTGGATATAATAGACTCGATAGTGGAGCATCCCCAAAAGATCTCATACACTCTGTCTCCCAGGACTTGTTAATGTGGCTTTACTTGGAAAAGGGGTCTGTGGAGATACAATTAATTTACAGATCTGGAGATGCAACCATCCTGTGTCACTCAGGTGGGACCTAAATCCAATGAGAAGTGTCCCTCTGAGAGAAAGAGTAGACTACAGGAAGAGAAAAAGGCTTGTGAACTTGGAGGTCAAAACTGAGATGCTGAAGCAGCAGAAATGCTGGCAGGCACTGATATCCCTTTGAACCTCTCCAGCAGAGGGGCTCTGCTTGCATCTTGATTCTGGCTTGTGGCCTCTGGGTCTAGGAGAGAAAGTATTGGCACTTACTAAGCCTCCCTGGAAAAGAAGACATCAGCATGTGAGAAGCACCACCATGATGCCAGAAGGTGGAAGGACTCACATCAGGACTCCATACTGAGTCCTTAGCCTGTCTCATGCTCAAAGCATGGTATCTAATAGGCTTAGACTGAGTTGGACATCTGGCACATGTTAACCTTTGACATCCCTCTACAGAAGTAGTTAAGCGTTCTAGAAACCCATGCAGAAGGCACTGTCTATTTGTCTTAGTAGAATGGACCAGGTCCTTTCTCAAGGGCTCTTTTCCACCGGACACCCAAGGCAGACAGTGCTCATGGAGAGTCACTGCTTCCTGCTGCGGGTCACAGATGCCTCTTAGATACCCAGAGGAGGCATCAAAGTACAGCTGGGCACCATCCCGAAGCTCAGAGTGGATGGGTGAGAGCTGGAGGACTCTGATGCCAGCCATGGATTCTGCCTCCATCCCAGCTCCAGCTTCACGTGTCCAAGTGTTCCATGCTGTCTCTCCCCTGAGCGCCTCCCACCTGACAAGTCTCAGGCTCAGACACAGCCCACTTCTTTCTTCCAGGTGAGGTGGCTCTCTCAATTCCCTCCACTCGCTAATCGCGTGTTGCTATGAAAACACGTCTAAGAGCTAGACACCGCACCGTCTCCATGGCAACCACAGACCACCTGCTTTCTGGACTGGCTTTTTCTAGGAAGATCATTCAACCTGTTTTCTCCTTTTATCTTGGCCCTGGCCTCCTGTTCTCTAACAGGCAGAGGTTTCTTACAGCTGAAGTCAAGTAAATGTCTTCTTGCTTGGAAAAGACCTGATTGCTAAAGCAATGCATAAATGGCTTCTACTCTCCCCTCATGTGAGTCCCTCTTTATGTTCCTTCTAAAATGCCAAGCACGGTCTGCTGCCTTGATCACTACTCTCTCAGGCAAGGACGCCCATGTGCCTGTGTCCATCCATCTTACTCTATGATCCCATGGCTACCCCTGCCCACCTATAAAATGGCAGCCTTCTCATTACCCACAATCCCCCTGTTCTCATTTATCTTCAGTTCATGCTGAACATCTCATCAGGAGAATCATCTTGGACAACAGGCTTTAAAATTCCACATCTTCCAGAAAGACCGTCACAATTTAGTCATGCACCTGTAATTGTCCTGGGGCTGTGGACTTATTTTTAAAACACCAGATTCTGGTTAAGTTCATGTACCTTTTAGGGACATAGGATGAAATGGGCTTAATTGTTAGTAGAATGCCTATCGGAGTAATAAGACACAACAGCGGTGCTTACTTTCAAAACACAGAGGGTTCTTTTTTCCTGTTTCTCAATCATGGGTTTAATGCACGGATCACCGCATCACGAGTCTCATCCTTAAAACTTGGTGATTTGGGGCACAAAAGGAATGAGACTGTCCCCAACCCTTCTTTAGGCATCTTTTGAGAGATGGAGAGTTAGAGACAACGACAGTCATGAAGCTCAGTAAACCTGAAAGGGCTGCTGCCATCATGCTACCATTTATTATATATATCTCACATATACACATATATATCATATGATATATATATATATATATATATATATATATATATATATATATGTGTGTGTGTGTGTGTGTGTGTGTGTGTGTGTGTGTGTGTGTGTATGTCAAGGTGACCAGATTCATTGCAATACATGTGAAATATTTTATGTGAGAACATGTTTTATATGCTCATATTTAATAATCCTATTGGAATGTATGGGTGGGCCCAATAGAACCCACTCAAGCTGTGTAATTAAGCAATAACTGATCTTGACTCAAGATTTTAATTTGAAATCTAATTAAGCTGATATATTAGAGTATTCAAGACACTTTAAGGATCACTGTATCAATTAGCTTAATTTAGTAGATTTATAAAGATTAAACACTTAGGAAGGTTTATCAATAACACAAATGAGCTACTAAAAATGAAACTGAATAGAAGGTTTTAAAATGTGGCTTTAAAATGTCAGCTTGTTCTTCCAATTTGGTAAATGGTGAGAAATTTCTCCAAATCAAGTAATTAGTTTTCTGAAAGTAAAGCCCAGGTCCCAGCCACACCGTAAACACACACACACACACACACACACATACACACACACACACACACACACACACACACACACACACATCATGATCATGTCTGGCCATAATAGATAAAGCCTGACTTCCTAGTCCTGCCGGAGAGAAGCTCATCAGTCACCTGGCATTGTCTCGCTCACTGTTCTGAATTTCATTAACTTCCTTCTGCACCCCAAGACAGGACAGGTGGAGAGCTCTGATTCTTCTTACAAGGTCCCCTCAGGATTACACCCCTCCTCCAGTAGAGGTCTGCATTGTCTGGTATTTTTGAACCTGTTTCCTAGTATTAGAATTAATGTTAAAAATGAAACCAAACATTATTCCAAAGAGTTTGAAAGACTTACAGATAGATACATGAGTTGAATTCAAACCTTCCTGCTTCTCTTTTCCCTTTCCTTTTTTTTTTTTTGAGGTTTTTTAAGACAGGGTTTGTCTATGTAAAACTCACTTTGTAGACCAGGTTGACCTCAATGGGATTAAAGATACCACACCTAACTTAACCTTGTGTCTTAAATAGGAAACATTAATAAATCAGCAATTAGTTTTAAAACAAGAAAACACACTTCAGTATTGTCTTTTCTATACACCAAATCCATTGAGGTACTCTACCTGCTTTATCTCATGTATACTAGATTCCAAGCTCTCCCGAGCTCCTGACTCTCTCTCTCTCTCTCTCTCTCTCTCTCTCTCTCTCTCTCTCTCTCTCTGTGTGTGTGTGTGTGTGTGTGTGTGTGTGTGTGTATGTTCTGGCACACACATAAAAACACATGGTAGCTGCTCAGGAAAATTCTTCTAAGTGAAGACAGAAGGTTTGCCCTTGGCGCTCTCTGGTTCTCAGACTCAGCACCCAGAGCTTCCTAAGCCAACGGAAGCGGAGCAGCAGGAGGGAAGAAGCAGCAGCCGGCCTGGCGATCTGTCTGAAACCCACATCCAAGGAACACAGCACATCCTCTATGCTTTGAAAGTAGACATGGAGATCAACCTGCTTGCCTGACGAAGGGAGAAGCGGCCCGTCCTCTCAGTGGAAACAAATCTGTTTGTTTACGTGTCCCCAGAGAACAGACGTGGAAGGGGAAGACCTGCCAGGAAACACGATGAGCTCTAGTGTAGTTTACATGTCAATTTTAATGTTTGTAAACAGCACAAATCCGGAGGGAAGGAACTGGGCAGATAGATACGCCTTAGATAAATATTTCAGGAGGCATCGAAGCTGCTTCCTGAGTTGGGCTCTGAAGCAAAACAATGGCAGAGGCTGGAACCAGGCTGGAGGGGGGAGGGGGAGGAGAGAAAAGTTCAGAAGGATTCAGATAATCTCTCCTCTGACTTGAAGATGCATGGGAAGGAAATGGAGTCATGCTAGATGTCCATCAGCAGGTTGGTGGATAATGAAAATATGCCACATATACATAGTAGAATTTTATTCAGCTGTAAAAACAAAATTATTAAACTTTTAGGAAAATGGATAGAACTGGGGGGCAAACCTTGAGGTAACCTAGACGCTCTCTCTCTCTCTCTCTCTGTCTCTCTCTCTCTCTCATAGACTTTAGCTTTTATTTACATATGTGTATCTTCAGGGCCAATCAAATGTGGGTGAGGCCAGGAAACTAGACTGGGGCCTGGGAGTTGGGAAAAAAGAGGTTTAAAGGGAGGAGGAGGATTGGGCAATAAAACATGTGACAAAGTTAAAAGTGTCATAATGAGGTTTAAAGGACACAGCGGCAGAGCTGAGTGGGAATGAGGGCTAGCGAGTGAGAGGTGAGAGTGTGGGCCACAAGGAGATGGCCAAGTACACGGGGTGTAATTGACCAAAGCTAACGATGTATGAAAGTGCATGAAGAAATTCATTACTGTCTATGCTAATTTAAAACTAAGGTAAAAATTAAACAAATGGAAAGACCATAATACACTATAATAAAATGCATGTGAACCCCCCGGGGGCTTCAGATTCTGAGTATCTCACAAGTGCCAGAGGACACTTTGAGCAGACTCCTTCTCCGGTATGAAGCCATTACGGAGCCCTACAACAGATAAGGAGAAGTAGAATCAAATTAAAAATCCCCCAGTGTTTCATTTTCATTCTACAGTAGATGTCTTCCGATCCGCATCTTGGGAACTAAAACATCCAGGAAAAAAAAACCATTGCAGTAAGGATTCTAATGGGGGTATTGATTACAACCTGCGACTACAGAGAGCTAGCATTCTCTAGGTCTGGAGCCAAATTATCTCGGGCTATCTCTGCTCTCTTTATCAGCTATTTATTCCCCATCTCTGTGTCTCACCCAACATCCTGTGGCTATCAGGTGAAATTCTCTTGGGAATGTACAAACAAACCCCTAGATTCCACCAACCCAAAGGGTAAGAGTTGCCCTATGTTGCATCTGGGGCCTGTGGTGGAGACTCCCTTGTTTTGCTTTAATCCACCTACCAGATATTCCCACCATTTGGGGGGGGGCGCTTGATATTTGACTTTCTTTGTTGTGTTCCTGGGCCATAGTCGTGCATATCTGGCTTCAATATTCCCTTTGAGTGGAAGGGAGTTAGGGCTAGCGAGTGAGAGGTGAGAGTGTGGGCCACAAGGAGATGGCGAAGTACATAGGGTAAGAGGTGAAACTGTGGGCTACAAGGAGATGGCCAAGTACACGGGGTATAATTGACCAAAGCTAATGATGTATGAAAGTGCATGAAGAAATTCATTACTGTCTATGTGAGAGTTGTGTGTGAGAGTTTGTACCAATAGTTTTAGTATAAGTGGTCTAGGAAAATAATGCTGCTTAGATTCATTTACATGCTCAACAAATACTGATAGAGGCTCTAATAAGGTGTTGATCTTTGTTGAAAAATTTGGAGTGTGACGATGAGGAATCATGGTAAGGGCCTTCTTCCGAATGGTTTATATGTCCATGTGGAAAGACAGACAGAAACCTATACAGACAGACACACGTGCAGTGCAAGGAAGAGTGTGCTTGTGTACACACACAGACACACTGAAACTTCTTCATCTTGATTGTGATAAACCTCAAAGGAACATAAAACAAGGTAATGGGTTAAAGGATGGTTTGGGAAGGAGAGGTGGCAGCCATATTAAGTTCTAGCTCCATTCTCAGCATGAGGTGTACTGGACTCAGAGCTTATCAAAGAGTCACAGATGAGAAGGAGGTCCAGGGATCCCATCTCCCCTAGCTGGTGACTGCTGCCTGCATCTCTGAACTCTTAGAGGAGAGAAGTTGCTGGCAGTTTGAAAGCCCAGAACATCCATTAGAAAGAGTTTTCCTTGCTGTGGTGGTTCAGTATGTGATAGGGTGTTCTGTGCTATCAATCTCTGGGAGTTCAAAGGCCAGCCTTGTCTATATAGTGAGTTCCAGGGCTACACAGAGAAACCCCATCTCAAAAAAAAAAGTTTGTATCCTGAGGCAATGGGATGAGAAACTTGGGGAAGGGGCTATGCTGAAAGATCGTAATTCTCTGGAGTACCAGCCTATGGGAAGAAGGTGGGACTTTATTGCAATCGAGCATTTCAAAGACCACTGTCTTGCACCAAATCCACATGCCAGCCATTTTGATTTTTCTCTATGCTAGGGTCCCTTTTGTACAGAAGGGTGCATAGAGAACTGTTTAAATTCAGAGTCCTGAATTTAGTACAGACAGGTCCCCTGTTCACACAGTCCAATAAGCCAGTCAGTTCAAAGGTGCTAAGCTGAGAAAGAACTTGACAGGTTCAAAGGACAATAACAGAGCATGCTTGAGGCTTAGTGACAAATGGCTAAAGAATTACCCAGAGGCTGGATTGGGGTGAGGGGCTTTGATTCAAAGTGGAGTAGGGATATGTGTGTGGGGTGTGTGTGTGTGTGTGTGTGTGTGTGTGTGTGTGTGTGTGGTGAACATGTGTATGTTAGGGGTGCTGATGTGTGTGTTGGGGGTGCACATATTTGTGGGATACAGGTATCTCTGTGTGTGAAGGCCAGAGGACAGCTTCTGCGGTTTTCCTCGTGTTGTCCACCTTGTTTTATGATACAGGGTCTCTCACTGGCCTGGCGCTCACCAGGTAGGCTGGCTTAGCTGGCCAGGGAGCCCAAGGGCTCCACCTCCTCAGGCTGGAATTACAAGCCAGATGGGAGTCAGGAGGATTTATAGGAATTACACAGTTTCTGTGGGATCAAACTTAGGACTTCACACACACCACGCACCCCCTCTGTCCTCATACTTTCAAGGCAAGGACTTTACTAACTGAGCTATCAACCTAGCCTGGGACTTGAGCATTTATAAGGATCATCTGGTCCATTTTAAAGCTTCAAATAGTAATGCAAACATTCATTCTGCATCTCGTAGAACTGGAAGAAAATGATAGCACTTAGGAAATAGCTCTGCCAAATTCTAAGATTCACTATCAATATAATAAATACAGGAGTTAGAGGAACAAATTTAAGAGTGTCCATGGAAGTACTCAGAAAAATCCACAAGATGTTGGGGCTACAGCCTTCTTTCTGATTCAGTCTTCTTATGTGTGTATTTCAGTCGGATCATGGATGTAACACAACATCTCTAAGGTGAATTAATTAATTCTTAAAATTCTGAATGAAAGACACACACTCAGCTTTTCTATTTTAATATGCCTTATGTAGCACAGTAGCTGGGCCACTTCCTCACCTCCTGCCAACAATCCTGAGCCATTAGTTACTAAACTCTCTATTCTATCTAGGCTGCTCTGGCCTGCACTCTCCCAGCTCCTTCACACGGGAGGCCATGCCTCTCTGTCCTGCACTCTCCTCTGTATGATATCTCTCTTGTCCTCCACACTCCCCAGGCATGGATCCTCTCCCAGGAATCCTAAAGGCCCCACCTCTGTCTGCCCTCCCCAGCTATTGGCTGTTGGCATATTTATTTACCAATCAGAACCAACTGGGAGCAGGTTCCCAGAAGCTACATTCTGACACTCTCCTGTGTATGTAGTTTTGAGAACCCAAATTAACATCAGAATACAAGCAGCATTAGGCCAAACCCACTACAAAGAGATGTTTGGGGGACAAGCATTAAGATGGAAAATGGGGTCTAAGGTGACAACAAGGGATTGCTTTAATTATACCAGATGTCATGATTGTATTAATTATACTAGTGTCATGATTGCATTGTGGTTGATGAGGTCAAGGTTCTTACTCTTCAAAGATGAATGCTGAATAGTTTGGGATTGAAAACTCGTGATGCTAGAAATTACTAATGAGTTGCTTTTAATGTCAAGAATTCAGCAAGGAGCTGGGAGGTCACCTCCAAGATTAGTTTATTTTAAACACACACACACACCACACACAGAGAAAGATAGAGACAGAGACAGAGAGAGACAGAGATATACAGAAAAACAGAGACAGAGACAGAGAGACAGAGACAGAGAGAGACAGAGTCCTTTTTTTCTGGTTCTTTCCAGGACCTGCTCTGATAAAGCAAAGCACCATGTCTGGCACCACCCTCTGAGCCAATGAAGAGACCAATCAGATCCTTAGGACCAGGAGCCCAGAGAGTCAACTGTCTACAAGGAAACAGTCCTACCCAAACCTGTGGGCATGTGCTTGGCAGTGGCCCCTCTCCAGCCAGCTCAGACATCACTACAAGTCCCATCACCATCTACCTTAGACTCAGCTGAGCCACACCTGGTTGCCAATCCACAGATACTGTGAGAAAATAAATAAATATGTGTTGTTTGGGTTTCTTATGATTGCTTTAAACTGATACATAACTGGGCAGACTGAAGCTGCTAAGTCTTGGCCTAATTTGTTAAGCAGCTATGAGCAACGGATACACCATTGTGGAGCTTACAGCACTTTATACAACTAATCCACTGTTAAGGAACATCCAAGTTATTGTTCCATGTGAATAATGATGCGCTGTAATTCCTGCTTTAAGGAAGTGTTTTCAAAGTGTGCTTAAAACTTTGGGGTTGGAGGATTTCCCAAGCTAACTCCAGGCGATTCACCAATTTACACCCCCATCAATGCTGCTTTCTTCAAAGTGTTGCAATCAGCTACGAAAAGTAAAAATAAGGGTGTTGCAGAGAACACTCTACCAACTACTGGGCAGTAATGACTTTTCCTCTTTTGATTACTCATACTTTATCATATAAGAGAGATGAGTTCACGGGAGCAGCATCTTGGTCATGTCCAGAAGACACTATTTCAAAGCAGTCACCCTGGCACTAAACTGCAAAGGCTATAAAATGTAATGTTAGAATTCAGCAGCAATATGAACTAACCAGTACCCCCAGAGCTCGTGTCTCTAGATACATATGTAGCAGAAGATGGCCTAGTCAGCCATCATTGGGAAGAGAGGCCCCTTGGTATTGCAAACTTTATATGCCCCAGTACAGGGGAACACCAGGGCCAAAAAGTGGGAGTGGGTGGGTAGGGGAGCAGGGTGGGGGGAGGGCATAGGGAACTTTCGGGATAGCATTTGAAATGTAAATAAAGAAAATATCTAATAAAAAAAGATTAAAAAAAATTCAGCTTCTGCTCAGACCTCCTCTTACAGATACCAATAGGCAGCCTATTAGAACACTCTCTGTGAATGCCCAGCTAGCAGACTTACTGGCACTGTAGCATCTCACCTGGGAAGGCCACATGCAACCCCAATGCCCTCCCCATGCCCATCCCCATCTTCAGCCAGAGAACCAGAGGGCCTTCCCTTGTCTGTTGCATGGGCTGTTGCATGTTGTTGGATTCTCTTCAGGGACACTCACCATGTCTTCTGAAGTCCAAACTCTCTTTGGAGCCTTTGCCATACCGTCGTCCCCTTGTCTACCTGTCTGTCCATGGTGCTAGTCACTGTCCTAATAAACACTATCTCAGAATCCTCTGAAATAACCCATCCCATCCAGTGAACCCCAGGGAATCTCCTATCTCCATCTCCCCAGCTGACAAGGATGTACTCACTGCATCTGGCTTCTCTCCCCAGGTGTTCCAGAGGTTGAACTCAGCCTCTGGCTTGTAAGGCAAACACTTCAGTGACTGAACTTTCTCTCCAGATCAACATTAAACTGCAAACTCAAAGACAAAGCTAGGTAGCTCTTCTCTGTCAATAGGAGTAATGCCTTGGAACTGGCAAATGTGTGCAAAGCACTTTTTTTCCCCCTCCCTATCATCTATCCTTGGACTCAGTTCTGGATGCTTTCTTTCTTTTGTGTGTGATTTTAAGCTTTTTTTTTTTTCATGTTCTTAAACTGATTCCATTTCCCACCATTTCTAAAAAGGGGCCTTTCCTCAAAAACAAGGATGAGGATGATGGTGAATTCAAGTAAGAGGAAAGCAAAGTCAAGAGGATTTATTTCCTGTCCTGTGTGCCATCTTTGTTCTAAGGAAGTGTGTATTATTCTATTAATCCTTGACTCACTCTGGTCTACACTGGACTGTTCTGACAAATAAGGAAACTGAGGCCTAGAGGGAAAAGATTTGCCCTGCTCTTCAAGCCTTGTACCCTTGAACACCACCTCTGCCTATACACACCATACCTCTTCCTAAATACCCCACCATGCCCACATCCATGCAATCCCCTCCCACATGCCCATCCCCACCCACCCAACCCCTCCTATCCATCCATACACACCCACACCTACCTCACACACACATACCTCCTTACTCCCCTCCCCACTGACAAAGACTGTGCTTCACAATGGGCCCTCTGAGATTTTATGGCAACACAGAGCACCTTCGTCTGGTGGCAACAAAGCCAATTCCATTTCTTGGGCACCAGGGGTGAGTGGTAATGTGTTTTCATTACCAAGGAAACTGTTGAGTCCACAGAAAAATGGAGCCTCGAAATGATTAGCACATACAAAAAGGGCAGAAATGGAAATGCTTACCAGGAACTAGCTCCTCTTGGAGCCATGATTGAGTCAAGCCCAGAAGTGTGTCTTTTAGAATGGCTCACATCCTGTACCAATTAAGTGTTTGGGGAAGCTGACAATGGCTTCCTGGTGTGGGAAATCACTTTGAAAGTGTTGGGTGGTAGTTAAAGCCATTAGTCCCACTTGGGCTTCAAGGACTACTACAAAGAAAATATTTTGTAAATTGTACAAGAAGCATGGATTTGCTAACCCCTGGGTTAGCCTAAACCAGCCAAGCAATTGCTTTAACACTGTACTCTCTACGTTGAATAATACCTACAGGGAGTCAGAAAAGAGCCCTCACCTCAGAAAGAAGACATGGGGCTAGTTAACAGCCACAGGGGTCTCCACAGCAGCCGGCTGCTGAGGGAAGAGCTGGCCTCTTTCCTTGGACAAGAAGTGTTTATTTCCCTCCCATCGCTGAGGGGTGCAAATGAGCCTGCACTTTTTGCTAGAACTTTCTGTACCAAAGAGCAGCCTGGAAGGGCACCAGGAAGGCATTTCTAAGGACTTCTGAACTGTATTAAAAGTGGAGCCAAAAGGAGCAAGTGAGTGGACAGCAGAGCTAGCTAACTAACTAACTAGAAAATTATTCCATCTTTAGTCTTGGAGGAGCCTGGAGTTTTTAACTGTTAGTTTCTACCGCAGAACAGTCTAGAGGTACAAGAAATGTTCTCTGAGGACTGATGGCCTCTTTCTCCATGGGATCACATGAAGCACAAGGTTCTTTATTTGCTCTGCTTCCTGTGAGAAGGCTGCTGGTGTGCAGGCAGCCTGTGAGGACTCAGGGGCTCTGGCTCTAGCCTTACGCTGAAGCTCAGCATTGCTGTAGGCACAGTGACTTTGGAGCTCACTGACAATGCTGATTTGGATAGCAGGTTCAGGTCAGCTCAATTCCCATCTTTAAAGAGGGAATAAAGATAGCAGATCTAGTTGTGAGGTGTTGTAAGAATTTCACAAGAGGTTAGGAGCACAGCTTTTAGAATTTGAGATTGGGTAGTGCATGGCATCCTCTGGGAGGAGAATAAACCCTGGTCTTTGATATGTGGTATGGGTCACTGCCAGGATCTCCATAGAGGGAGAACCAACAATATTCAGATACACAAACAATGTCATCCATACCTAGGGTCATGTCTGTCCCTCTCCTGGAAAGGAGCTGTATCCGCAAATGCTGAAGAAGTCATTAGAGTGCCAGTGGAGGAATGTTCAGGTCCAGAGCCTAAGTACAATTTACCTTGAGCTCTCTTTAGGCCCTTAAATAGCCATCTCTTGCCCACCTTGGTGTCCTGCCTGACATCTTAGAGCGAACAGATAAAAACCTCTTGGAAGGGCTTAATAAAGCCATAAAACTAGTTAGGATAAACCAGAGTACTAAGCCTCTTTGGGTAGCATCTGAGGTCTACAGCTGAGAGTTCTTAGATTTGTTGTAACTGCCTACCTCAGATATCCACCTATTCATTCGAGAAGCACATTGATTTGTGACTTTCTTTGTTTTGTTACTATAAAAAGTTCACGAAACAGCTCCAACTTGTAACATGAAATCCGGGATAACTTAAATCTGTCTTCCTAAGCCACGGTCACTAATAATCAACTCCAGAATAAACTATCTCTTACTTCCTTTGAGGTGAAAGTTGTATTTTGTTGTTGTTGTTGATTATATGTATACACACACACACCATAATCATTTCTACGTTGCTCTGTATAGCAATGACCAATGGGAGGGTAAGTAATCACGTGACAGTTGGACCAGGCAGTTGGGAATCTGAATGGCGAGGGGATGTTCAGCTGGAGCAATATGCGAAGGTGATGTCTGTAAGTGTTGCAGCTCTGAAGGGAAAGGCTTCCCCTACAGAAGTTGTGCTACCGCTGGGAAAGTTTCCCCAGTGCAAGTGTTACAGCTCTGCTCTGGGGGCTGGGGGTGTGTGGGGTGTGTGGAGGGGTGAGAGGGAATTTTTCCCAACCGCTCTGCTCTGGCAGGGTGAGGTTTCCCCAGGGAAAGTGTTACAACTCTGTTTGGAGCAGTATCGAAACAATCAAGAGCCAAGTAATACCACAAAATCACACCACACAACAAACCACAAACAAGAGATTTATTGGGAGGGAAAAACCCAGGAGGGTGGCTGCCTCTTCTCAGAGGAGAAACATCAGAAAACTGGGCAGAATGCAGGGTTTACATAGTGTTTCTTGCTGGCGTGTGGGTGGGAGCTGGGGGTGTGGGTGTGGGTGGAGCTTTCCAGGATGGCCTGGGATTGAAGGGGTTACATGACCTGATCCTTGGAGGAAGCCCAGGGATTGGTGGGATACTTTTTTTTCTTGTAGAGTGGGGCTTGGCCACTCTCCAGCTTTGTTAGAAAATATTAGAAAAGGACCTTTGGGGCTGTTAGGGAAGTTTGGGGGCACAGCCCGGCCACTGGTGCTCTGGGTGGGTGGGTGGGGGCGCTGACCTCTTTGTAAACCCTGCCTTTTCAATGCCTACAAAGTTTACAAAGCCTTCCCTGCTGCTCCAGTTGGTGTGAATAGCCAACAATGTTGAGCCTTGATTATGGAGGCTGACTTCGTAATTTTATGGTGAGCTATGGTCTTTTTCTCTAAATGTCCTCAGCTGGTTAGATAAAGCCCAATGGAGGGTCACCTGCTTTACTCTGTTTTGATTTAAATGTTAATCCACATATTCAAAAGTACTTTCATTGCAACATTGAGACTGCTGTTTGCCCCAAAAGATGGATCCGATAGCCTATTCAAAATTAACACAAAAATTAACCACCAGTAAATCTACTGTTGTACTGGTTTTGTTGACTTGACACAAGCCAGAGTCACCTGGGAAGAGGGAGTTTTAATTTTGGAAATTGCCTCCATCAACCAGACTAGCATTTTAGACATGTCTGTGGGCCATTTTCCTTATCAATGATGTTCGAGGAGCTGTAACTCCTGGCCAGGTGGTCCTGGGTAGTCTAAAAGTGAGAGCTAAGCGAGCCAGTGAACAACATACTTTCATAATCTCTGTTTCAGTCCCTGCCTTGGTTTCCCTTCATGATGGAATGTAACCTACACGCCAAATAAATGTTCTCCTCAAATTGATTTTGGTCAGTGACTTGCACAGCAACAGGGGGCAAAGGATAGCTCCTGCTCTTCGTTTGTTCGTTCTTTCTATTCCGATGACAAATAACATAATCAAAAACAACTCAAGAAAGTTTCACTACATCCTACACTTTGGGTCACAGTCCATTACTGAGGAACATTATGGCAGAAACCATGGAGGAACTTGGCTGGCTTCCTCCCTGCATCTCTCCCTAGTTCATTCTTTGCTTTTTTTTTTTCAATTCAGCCTAGGACCAGTTGCCTAAGGAATGGTGCCGCCCACAGAGGGTGGCCTTCTATACCAATTAATAATCAAGATAATTACTACAGACATGTCCACATAGCAACTTGATCTAGACAATCCCTAAAATGAGGTTTCTCTCATGTAACCAGGATGTATCCAGTTGACAGTTAAGATTAACCAGGACAGCTGCAGTTGGAATGTTTGTGTTGCTTCTGGCAAGTTTGTATATAGAGATCTTCACATCCAAAGAGATACTACTAGCAGTTGGGATTCTTGGAGAGTGATTAGGTCATGGGGGTAGAGCCTTTATGAATACTATTAATGACCTGGTAAGAGGAAGGGAGACTCCCCACCATTCTGTTGTCTGGGATTAGAATGAAGAGAATCATCTGGCATCTTAATCTCCAACTTAGGAGTCCGCAGCACTAAGGAATACATTTCTGTAATTTATAGCCACCAAGTCTATGGTGTTTATTTTGCTATACTTCACGGGGGTGAGACATAATCCATAAACATAGTTTTAGTTATTCCTATGGTGCAGTTACTATCTTCCTTGCTTTATACACCATCTTTAGGATCTTTCTCTTCCTAATGTCCTCTGATTTACAACCTTCATTCATATTCTTTGAAAACATTCAGAAAGAACACTACTATTTTATGTACAAATGGAATCTAAGAGGGATATATTCAGGAAAATCCAGATTTTTTCTTCAACTCTGGACCCCAGTGGTGAAGTTAAAATTGGAGCCAAGAGTGTCCACGTGATAATCTTCTCACCATCAAATAAGGGATGATATGTAGACATCATTTGTTAATTCATATCTTTTCTAATAATCAAGGATTTAAAGTCATACTGAGGAGTTACTACACGCTATCTTCTAAATGCTTTAAATGTATCAGTATATTGGTCCTTGTATAAGAGTTATATTCCAGGCTCCACAGGTAAAAATTAATCACAAGTTAATGTCATCTGCACATTCAATTGTAAACAAAAGCAAAAGAACAGAATGACAGGATGAAAGATCTCATACTGCACAGCTCTCTACACTTTGTGAATAAAGATAACTTGAGAGGTGGTCCTCTGGAGTGTGCATACGGCTTCTGGGGTGGTCTATCAGTTAGGGTGATTCTTAGGCCCACTTCCCAAATAAACCTGGATATGTTCAGGAAACACCTAATAACCTTTTGAGGTCTTGTGGTCTGCTTTGCTTACAATGGGACCCATGAGACTCCAAGATGTGCAGCTGCTGTTATGGGGCTAAGAAGTAAGAGATGGCTGTCTTACAGGTCACCCAGAATGATGAAAGCTCTGTTACTATATATACCCATGGGAGTTTCTGCACTTAATAACCACCCATGTCCTAAAAGACTGCCCTGTCATAAAGGGCTCTCCAAGCCTTGACATCAGGACAGATAGAACAACAAAAGGAATCTAGCATACCCTGGACTACCCCTTAACCGCCTTAAGAATTCTATGCCCTGGAAAGTATAGTAAAGAACGTAGAATTCTATAAAGTTCAAAGGTCTGTGAACCCAGGACTATTTTAATTTTTCCATGTCCTGTAACCAAAGATTGTGGTGTCTCTGGCACTAGAACCTTACTATCATGTTCTGGTGGGCAACCAAGATCAATGGCAGTGGCCTGTATTAGTCTGGGGGGGGGGGCAGCTCCAGCACACCCATGAGTTAAGGCAAAGCATCCTAACTGGGTTTGTTTGTTTGTTTGTTTGTTTGTTGTCAGCCTATGGATGAAGAGAGGATTATTCTCAGTGTAAGTTAACTCTAAGTAAATGTGTGTGTGTTCTATAAAGTAGTATATTCTCATATAACTTCCTTAAATATCTTTTCTGCTAGTTATCTTTCGCACCACTCTTCCTTTGTCCCAACCTTCCATCATTCTCCTCACTTAAGCCCACCTCCCTATTATTCTGCCTTTCCTTGCCTGTCTTCCTAATTGGCTAGATTTCACAGTACTAGAAGGGACTATGTAGGTTTCTTGTGGAGAAAAGTCATCAACAGTCGTATCCAGCTGTGACTATTGTGAACTACAATAACAACTGGCCTGGTAAGCTATGTCTGTGAGTGCATTAGTGGCATGGATGTGACTGGAGTAGCCAACCTTTTGCTGCTTCACGGAGGAAATACATGATTTATGGGTGTTAGGGTCCATGAATTGCTGAAGAATGATGTAGCATGTAGTTTTGTCTACACCACTTTGTGTTCCTGCTGGCTGCATGCACATACCAGCCCAGGAGCCACCTCAGATCTGGGGATAAAAGACACACACATTAGCTCATTTTTAAACTGGATGATTGGCTCTGTGGCTGGGCTCTTCTAAGCCTTCTGAAGCTAGCATGCCTTTACCTTCACTCCTAGCTAAACACCTCTAAGTCTGCCCTCAGCTTAGTGGCCCAGTTGCCTCCTGTGAAGCCCATTGGTCTTGCTGCCCCAGACACCTTCAAGCTGCTTTCCCTTTCCACCGACATTTTGGAAGATCTCCCCTGTAGTTACAAATCTGTCCTGTCTCTCTCTCCAGGTATCTCCATCTCTTTTTCCTCTCTCCAAGCCTATGGGAACTTGGAAGTCCTGCCTCTTTTTTTTCTGCCCAGCCATTGGTCCAGGCATTTTTATTGGTTCATCAAGAACCAATTGAGGACAAGGACCTTCAGTGTCAGTACTCACAGATTCCCAATTAAATCAAAGCAACATAACCACTGCCTACAGAATGATGCCCCCAGACTCAAATAGCTTGCAAAAGCATAGGGCTTCCTGCATGCAGGGGCCCAATCCCATCAGTATGAAAGGACCCTGACTGAATTCACAGATTCAGTTTTAAAGTCAAGTAGAGGAAGATTAGGGAGGGCTAGGTGATATATATCTTGATTGATGAGTTCTATCTCTGGGAGTCTGGGTGATGCTATGATTCAGACTAATTATTCTTGTTTCATGCCAGGGAAGGGTAGTTCTAGACCTCTTGGCTGCAACCTTGGCTAACTGTCCTTTTGCAAGCTGGGAGAGGTACCTCTGGATATAAGCCTGAAGTTGTTGCAGTAACTGACTTACCAGTTCTGGAAAGTAGAAATTCAGGCCTGGTCTCCTAAACTGCTAGTTTGCAGCCTGTCATAGAGTCAGCCTGGCTCAGACCATTTTTTTCTTTTCAACAGGTATTTAAAAAAAATCCATATTGGATTCTCCAGATTTGTAGCTGGGGAGCTTACAGGTCCCAGGCATGAACCCACTATTATTTTACTAAATAGATATAGTATCAAACTACCCTTGAAATGCATATGCCTCTACCCATAGATTAGTGCAGCTTTCAGTCCTCATCGCAGAAGATTCTTTATACAGTATAGGTCAATTAACACAGAAACTCACAACTGGTCAAAGTGCAGAGAATAAGTGTCTGTGGCATGCTTAACCACAAATGGTATGTCTACATCACATTCCTGCTCTGATGGTTCAAAGAACGTCATGAAAGAAGGAGCAGAGAAATTGAGTCAGAACCTGGGACAGACTGGAGTGGAACAGTGTCTTCTGCACACGTCAGGATCACTACACTGATGAACTCACAGCACCTACGGTTTGCCTGCATAAGACCTGCATAAGATTAACCCAGTTAACATTTCAATGTGGAGACTTCCTTTGTGTCTTAATAGGTGGTCAATTTTGGAGGACACTCCATACATTGCTGAGAAGAATGTATATACTTTAGTTTGGGGGTAAGATGTACTGTAGGTATCTATTAGGTCTGTTTGATTTAGGCTGGTGTTTAAATACATAGTTTTGTTGGTGCTTGTGTGTGGAGGGGAAGAAATTCATGATCTCCCAGGACAGCAGCTCAGGATCTATTGACAGTTGCTTTATTTATTTATTTATTTATTTATTTATTTATTTATTGTTGTTGTTGAGGGTAAGTCAGTTTACTTTAGGTTATAGTTCATGGTAGGTTGGCTATGTTCTAATGAAAGGCCCCATACTTATTCATATATGACAGAACAAGTTGGGCACACTTCATGATATAGGCTTTTTTGAATAAGATTCTAGTCACCCAAGAAATATGACATTAAGCAGAACTTCATCAAATTACAATGTTTTCTTTACTGCAAAGGAAACTTTTAATCAACTGAAGATGCAGTCTGCAGAATGGGAAAAAATCTGCCATGTATACATCTGGTAGATGATTAGTGTCTCTGATATACAAGAATCTAAAACAAACAAACAAACAACCCAATAAAACAGTGGGCTATGGGGTTGGGGGGGGCACATGCCTTTAATATCAGCACTCAGGTGGTAGAGGCAGGGATATCTATATGAGTTTGAGATCAGCCAGCCTGAGCTACAAAGTTCAGGGGTATGTAGTGAAACCCATTTTTTTTTTTTCAAGTGCAGCCAGGAGTGGTGGCCCACGCCTTTGATTCCAGCACTTGGGAGACAGAAGCAGGCAGATTTCTAAGTTCAAGCCAGCCTGGTCTACAAAGTGAGTTCCAGGACAGCCAGGACTATACAGAGAAACCCTGTCTCAAAAAACCAAAAAAAAAAAAAAAGAAAGAAAAAAAAGAAAAGGTGGGATATATAACTGAACAGAAAATTCTCAGAAGAAATACAAATAGCTAAGAAATAGTTTTAAAGGTGTTCATCATCTTTAGCCATCAGAGTAATCCAAATTAAAACTACTTCGATATCTCATCTCTCCCCACACACCATTAGAACAGCCGAATTAAGAAAACAAAAGGCAACAGTAAGTTCTGAGGAGGATGGGTAGTTATGGAGACCCCTCGTGCACTGACGGTAGCCGTGCAAATTGGTGTCATTACCAACTGGTAGAAATCAGTGTGGTGGTCCCTGAGAAAACTAAAACTAGATCTACAGGTTGACACAGTTCTACCTATCCTGGGTGTATACACAAAGGACTGCTAATCATGAAGATACCTGGTCATCCATATTCATAGGTGCTCTATTTATACTAGGTAGGACATAGAAACAGCCCAGATGGCCATCACCTGATGAAAATGTGATACAATGGCATGTATTCAGCTGTAAAGAAAAATGAAATTATAAATGGAGGTAGACACTATTATACTGAGTGAAGCAACCCAGACCTAGAAGACAAATATCATGCTTTCTCTTGTCAGAGGCTCTTAGCTCCAAAATTTCATACATATCCTGTGGTAACAGCAGAAACCAGGAACATTAGAAAAATGAGACCATTGCCAGGGTAAGATGGATAGGGGAGTGACAGAAGGGGAATAGCAGGTCACAATTGATCAGGGAAATGAGAAAAATGGGAGATTTAATAGGGGACGGGAGGGACATAGCTACAGAAGGAGGGTAAGACAGTAAGACTGTCTGAAAGGCCATGAGGGATCATATTATTATCCATCCACCTAAACAACCACAATACTACACAAAAGCTTATGTATAAGCATTTATATAGTTTACAAAAGAAGCCATCTTTTGAATCATTGATAAGGGCTGTCCAAGAGACTCCCCAAATATTACAAACTATTGCTCTTGCCCATGGTTGCCCCATAGAAGTGGAAGGTGATTCCCTATAGCCGAAGACACCATGCACAGGCGTCTTCAGACATAAGGCTCAGAGGCTCCTGAGCTGGAGCTGACCTGAAAGCCTCCTTCCTGAGGACTGGGCTTTCATGGTACCAGAGAGCCCTGCACAAGCTTCCAAAGGAGGGAAGCAATCAGCAGACTTATCCAGCTACGATGCCTGCATACCATAACAGCCAGCATGGTGCACTAACCCTGAGGATGCAGTAGTGGTGTGCATACCTTAGTGTTTAGCAAGAGCTCTCTAGGTGCACTTGAGATCTGCTCAACAAGGGAGAACCATGCCTAGAACCCAGGGCTCGGGAAGACTTGAATTTTGGAGGAGAACCTACAGCCATCACTTCACCAATTCAACATAACCCTCAATTATATTCTAAATATTCGTCCTTATACCCAAAGATAAGTGTAGTCCTCATTCATCAAGGGAACTGCTCTTTGCAACAGATTGATGCCTTTACAGATAATTGCAAGGAACCAAAACGCACAGTTGTGGAGCCCAGTCCCAGCGGACAATTCTACAAAACATTGCCCCACACACGTAAGGCTCAGGGAACATCATAGAAGAGGGATGGAAAGATTGTAAGAGCCAGAGGATCAGAGAGCTGATACGGTCTCCTAGGAGTGTCAAAAGCTATGCCCATGAAAATCTCATCAGTGTGACTTCCTAAACATGAGCTAAGGACAAGAGGATATGGCAAAATGAATGGGGAGGCCATAGAACCTCAGCCTTAGCTGGTTATCCAGTGTCAAAAGATCAGCCCTGAAAATGAACATACAAGTAACATTATACAGGCTGAGCAAGTTAGAGGTATATATGTAACAACAATTATTAGTAAAAAAAAAAAAGAAAAGAAAAAAGAGGCCGCCATGAACTGGAGAGAGAATAAGGAGGGGTATATGGGAGGGTTTGGAGGCTAGAAAGAGATGGGGAAAATGATGTAATTATATTATAACCTCAATATACATATATTATACACATTGAGGTTATATGTATATAGTATTTTATATACAGGTAAACATAAATACATATACATGTATATATGTATATTGGGGTTATGACATACAATATATATATATATATATATCCCTAGAGACATTCATATTTGAACTTTAATCAAGAGTCCAGAAGCCAAGAGAAGCATCTATGGTTTGATGTGGTCACAATATTTATTTATAATATGTTTCACATGTATTAACAATAGAAAAATGACACTTGTTCAAACACCAAGTGCTCTGGCATTTCTGTGGAGTTGGAGAATACTGTCAGGGTTTTCCTAATCTCTTTGGTCTTGGAAAGCTTGGTCAGGCTTTCTCAAGTAAAATGTCTTGTGACCACTGCCTCAGCACGTTCATTCCTGAAAGAAGTAACAAAAGGTGGATTCATGGAAGATCAGAAAGACCTGGGCATCTTAGACACCAGTTTGTTTTTCACACAAACGCCCGAAGACCACAGGAAACCCGGCAGGGTATTAGGCTCCCAGCCTCAAGGGAAGTCACATCATTGGCCAAAGTTTTCAGGTAAAAGGTGGTCGATCTCCCATCATTCTCTGAGTATGCCGAGGGGGGTGTTAAGGCCACGCCCCTGTGGTAGATCCTTTGTCTTGCTGCTCATAGACTTGGAGGATATCATGACACAACAGCAGGAGAGCCTCCTTCCCCAGTGTCGCTCTGTAATGAAGCTTTTGGTGGACCCTCCCAATGATTGACAGGAGTCCAAGGCACCATGGAGCAGAGTAGAGCAAATTACCAACAACAACAACAGTAAGAAAAGAGTCCAGCTACTGTTAAAAAAAAAAAGACAGGTCTAAAAAGAAGAGTAAATAGTAGGTCTTACTCTAGCAAGTGATTTTATCCATTGGGGATAACCTATTTCTTGCTCCCTTTTGTTAAGTGTTTACAGTTTTGACTCTGACAATTACTTTAAAAACATATAATATTAGCACCAAGGCAGCACAATTCTTCCCAGAGATCACATGAAACGGAATAAAGACTATGATGAACAGTTGGTACAACCTCTGATGTTGCTAACTTACTCATTGGCTAATGAAACGTTCCCACAATTGCCAAAAATACCCTTATTCAACCCACATAGCACCTTGATGTCAGCTAGGTTGTTAAAAAAATAATTACAAAAATTTTCAAAATGTAACAGTAAAACACATTTCCAGGTAAAAAGTAAACAACAGTGTACCGTGATAACGAAGAGTCACTTTGTCATATACTACATATAATGTAGAGTACGTAAAATGCAGCGGTCTGACTGCAAGGGGGAGGATCATGCACAGGCAGTCATAATAAAATCATTTTACGTACAAAAATATTACATCACAATAAATAATTTCAAACATAAATATTAAACTTTACATCATTAGGGTGTTCCGCAGGTTGAGTATCCCTCATTGAAATGCTTGAGACCATCAGTGTGTATTTTAGACATTTTGAAGACTTGGTGATATTTTCATATTTAAAGTGAGATCTCTTTGGGATGGGGATCACTAAACATGCTATTGATTTATGCTTTTTCCTTTCAAACTGAGTTGTAGTTTACTAGGAGATTTTAGTGTAGGTTTTAAGCAGTAGGGAACTCAGGAAAAGAGTGTGGGTTGTGTGTCTCGTTTGTGTTTCTTAAGCACCTCTACATGCATGACAAAAATATAATTTTGTATGGTACTTATAATAATTTGTGTATGAAATTTACCAGTTGAGATCTCATGCTAGCACTCAAAAGGTTTCAGAATTTGGAGCATTTCAGAGTTTAAATTTTTAAATAAGGGATGCTCAACCTGTATATATATAATATATATATTTATATATATGCATATGTACACACATATACACACACATTCACCCACACACGCAGACAGATCCACACACACGCACACAGATGCACCCAAATTCAAGGTGGAGGTATTGAATTACTATCCTTCATCCATCTCTTATGGCTTCCTCTTCAGAGCCCCTGAAATAAACAAACCAGAAATTATAAGTCTTCCATATCAAAATCTGAGAGTCAAGAGTAGGTAAACTAGGCTCTTCCATGTGCAGGAGTGTCACTTAGAATTTTCTCTAAGTTAGAAAGTGAACTCTTCTATCTATCTATCTATCTATCTATCTATCTATCTATCTATCTATCTATCATCTATCAATCTATCTACTCTAAGCAGCACAGGAGTGGGCTGGGGATGTCGCTCAGTGGCAGTGTCTGTCTAGCAGTGTGAAGGCCTGGGTTTGAACTCCAGTACCAGAGGAAAAAGAGAACAGGCATGTGGAGATCGAGGAGAGACACCTGCTGGAAGGCGAGAACTGACTGCAGTGAGTTGGTCTCAGATCCACGCCCCAGCACATACACACATGAATACATGAATGTAATTTAATAAGAATAATTGCAAAAGAATGAAAGATAAAAGAGTACTGTGCCTAGAAATCTCATCTGGGATAACGTTAGAATGTTAGAACAATTCTTTCTAGTCTTTTTACATACATGTAACTTTTGTATGTATGTACTCTTGTTTTATAACACATAACAGACACAAGGAAAGAAGACACGAGTGCATGAGAAAATGGGGTCCTTGAAGTATATCTGCCGAGTTTTGCCTACTGCCACCCCATCTTTTCTTTTCTTTTCTTTTTGGATCTCAAGTTTTTCTTCAACCCTTGTGATTGTGATTGTGTGTATGTATGTGGTGTGTGGTATTGTGTGGTGTGTGTATGTATGTGGTATGTATGTGGTATATGTGAGTGTATGGTGTGTGGCATGGTGTGTATGTGTATGGTGTGTGTATATGACGTGGTATGTATGTGGTATGTGTGTGTGTGTATGTGTGTATGTATGATGTGGTGTGTATGTGGTATATGTATGTGTGTGGTGTATGCATAGTGTGTGTATGCCATGTATGTGGTGTGTGTGTGTGTGTGTGTGTGTGGTTTATGTTTTATTCTCTAACCCAGGCTGTCTTGCAACTTACAATTGCTTTGTTCATTGCTCTAGTTCTAAGGGGCAAACCCAGCCTTGTTCATGTTAGGAAAGTGCCTTACCACTGAGCTATATAGTCCCAAGTCAAGCCTCTCCTTGCTCTTTTAGAAGTGACCCTCTTCCAAATGCAGCTGTCAGTCACCTGACTCCGTAGGCACAAGATGTCAGGCCAACAGACACTGATTGCTTCAGAACTGACCATGTGATCCATCCAGAGGTAAGGAGGGGCTTTTTGCTGTATTGTGTATATGGGTGCTTTGCCTGACTGTATATTTGTGTGCCATATGTCTGCCTGGTGCCCTGGGTGGCCAGAAGGAAGTTTCAAACCCTTAGAACTGGAGTTACAGATGGTTCTGAGCTGCCATGTGGGTGGTGGGAATCGAACCTAGATCCTCTGGAAAAAGAGCCAGTGGCACATTTTATCTACTGAGTCAGGAGCTATAATGATGTTACTGTAGGTATGGGGAAGATGACATGTTAAGGGAGAAGCGCCATGAGGGCTCACTACTGATCAATGGAGCACAATACTGTGGAGCAGGGAAGATGACATGTTAAGGGAGAAGCGCCATGAGGGCTCACTACTGATCAATGGAGCACAATACTGTGGAGCTGTGTCCAAAGAGGGCACATTGCACATCCTAGTTATTTAACATATTGTCCTTGCCTTTTGCAACACAACTAATACTATTACTAAGATGGCAATTTTGCCTACTCATGGTGGCATGCAACTGTGTGCAAATGAAATCCCAGCACTTGGGAGACAGAAGCATGAGAGTTCCTAGTGTGAGACTAGCTTGGGCTAATAAGCAAGAGCCTGTTTAAAAAAATATTTAAAAAATACTTTTTAATAGTGAACTTTACATAGGCATTTGTCAAATAGTAACTCATGTGTTAGAGCATGAATGAGCTATTGGGGGAACTGAATGGGCCACTGGACAGTATAGGGGAGTTGGTTGAACTTTTGTGTCATGCAGCTGAAGGAACAAGGATGACGAAAAGTGACCTGTTTAATCTTTTGTCCAGCAGAGGGAGCACTTGCTAGCATACGAATGAGTTTCCTGTGGATTTTTGATAGAATAAAGTTTCTGGTTTCTCCTGTGCAGAGAGGGTCTAAGATCTGAATTTATAATAAAATCTCAGATGACACTGAGCTGCTGGCCCCGCTATGACTGTCACATCGGTGACACTACAGTGACTGAGAGCACAGTCCTTGGTGTAAGGTATCACTGGGATCTGCAAGTAACCTTAGAGTCTTAATGGTTGTGGCCTCAGCTTCTTCTACTGCAAAATAAGGACAAGAGCTCCACCTCATGACCTCCTTGTGAGAGTCACTGAAAATGGTTCCCATAAGTTACTCAGTGCAGTGGAAGCTCAACAAACATCAGCACTAATGTAGTTATTATATTCCTGGTATTATTATATATATTATATATATTACTTTTATAAAAGGAAAAATTATTGTTATATATATAATATATATGTATTCCAGTATATATATATATATATATATATATATATATATATATATATATATATATATATGTAATCAAGAGATATTATATATCTCAGCCCCCTACTTCACAATTTTTAATATTCAAAACATAGATTTCTGGATCTACCAGAGACCTTAGGAAGTAAGACTCTCAGAGATGAAACACAGAAAGCAGCATTTTCAGCCGGCAGTGAAGAGAAACTTAATGTATGTGGCCTGAGGACCTTGGGTTCAGGGCTGAGGGACAGATGGCTTCAGACACAGAAAGACAGACAAACAAGAATATAAAGGGCAGAATATTATTGGGTCAGCTTCACAATGCTTGAAGGTAGCTCTGTCTGGGGGAGAGGTCGTTTACCCACATCTTTTTATCACTAGGCTATAGATTAAAAAGAAAGAGGTGATAGGAGAACGTACCTTAGTTATGAAACTCGCACCTCCAGGCCAGTGCCGGAGGATGGGGTACACTTTCCACAGTAACCGCCGCATTTCCCTATGACCCGGGTACCATCCTGCAAAAACATGAGTCGTCTTAGATGTCATGTGAGGTTCCTGTTTACAGGGCTTTCAATGGTTTTGGGGTAAAGTAGTTCTTGCACCATAGTGTACTGAAATGAAACTCAACACACTCATAATGGTCTAACTGCATAGGTCAGCAGACAAGGCGCACAGGGTCAAATCCAGACCACCACCTGTTTCTGGATGACCTAAAAGCTAGAGTGGCATTTTCATTTTCATTTCAACCAAGGGTCTTGCTATATATCCAGGCTTGCTTCAGCCTCCTGGGTATGGGATTAGAGGTATACATCTCCATGCCTGGTTAGTTTATTATAGGTATTTACCACCATGCCTGGTTAGTTTATTATAGGTATACATCTCCATGCCTGGTTTGTTTTGCCTTTCTACAGAGTTGAGAAAAACTATGACAACTGTATCTTGACACCTAAAAATTGTATAAGATTCAAATTTTGGCATAGCCAGCATCACTCATGTACCTAAAGCCCGTGGCTGCTTTCATGGTGCACTAAGAGGAATGAGTAGTTTCTAGCTGCAAACTACTGCTCAATACACCATGAATCACAGCAACGCAACTCTAACTCAGCTGTGTTGCGAGTGTGAGGTGCATTGCTAGATCATAATATTTTCATTATTTTCTTACTACAATTGTGATGGTAAATCTTCATCGTTACCTTGTCTGGATTTAGAATCACCTAGAAATCCTCTTCTGGGTGTGTCTCAGAGGAGGGAACACCCACTCGAAACACAGGCTCAGAGCTCAGGCTGAGTCAGAGAGGGGGAAGAATCAGGAAAGCCCGTGTTTCCCCCACTCATCTTTCGGTTTCTGGATGTGGATGTAATGGGATCTGCCTTGCCTCCTGCTCCTGTCAACCACACCTTCCTCCCCTCGACGGATGGTGCACCCTCAGACATCCAGAATAAACCCTTCTTTTTTTTTTTTTTTTTTTTTTTTTTTTTTTTTTTTTTTTTTGGTTATTTGAGACAGGGTTTCTCTGTGTGCCCTGGCTGTCCTGGAACTCACTTTGTAGACCAGGCTGGCCTCGAACTCAGAAATCCGCCTGCCTCTGTCTCCTAAGTGCTGGGATTAAAGGTGTGCGCCACCACGCCCAGCTTTTTTTTTTGTTTGTTTGTTTGTTTTGTTTTGTTTTTTCGAGACAGGGTTTCTCTGTTTAGCCCTGGCTGTCCTGGAACTCACTTTGTAGACCAGGCTGGCCTCGAACTCAGAAATCCGCCTGCCTCTGCCTCCCGAGTGCTCGGATTAAAGGCGTGTGACACCACGCCCGGCTTAAAACCCTTCTTTTTCAGTTGGTTATATTGGGCATCTCGTCACGGCATTGGGATGACTCACTAATCCACGAGTCCATCGGGACTGTGATCCGTCAAGGAAAAGCTGAGGACAGCGGGCTTTAAAAGTCCTGCTTTTAGGATACAGGGGCATGTGGAGTGTTCTGTGATCAATTTTAGGCAACAAATTATCGTGTTTACCACACCAACAGCATTACAAGTATGCTTAAGGAATTGATAACAACAGAGGGACATCACCGCACTGAGCGCTTGTCACAATGTTCCCAACTTAGGAGAAAGCCACCATCAAAATGTGGAAAACTTCAGATGGAATATCAACACAGCATATTTTGCTCACCAAAACAAAAAGTGGGGTTAGGTACATTCCACGTGCCTCAATTCTTAGCAAAATAAGAAAAAAATTAATTTACCCGCCAAGTTAATTATATTTTATTTAATGACAGCAAGAACTGACAGCAAGAAGCGGGTGGCGGGGAAACAAGCCCCAAAGATCTTGCTGTTTATTCAAGGTGACACCACTCACTGTGCGATGACCAGGATAGATGTGTGTGCCATGTCTCTGAGGAGCAGGCTGGGATGCAAAGCTGTAGAGGAGGGACCAGAGCCGAGGGACCGAGAGACTCTGGTGATATTAGTGACTTCTCTCCTTGGTGACACAGAGGACCCAACAGTAACAACTCAAGAGAGGAGGCAGCGTTTATTTAGGGCCTGTCATGTGGGAAACCACGTGGTAGCAGGGAAGAGAGGCTACAGGTCAGATGGTGCGGGCCAGGGAGCCTAGGAGACTGCCTGGAGCAGAGTGGGCTTGGAACCAATCCAAACCCAGGAACTCTCTCGTCTTGAGATCTGCAGCCTCTCCCCACCCCCAAAAGTTTAAAGAGTCTTTCTTTCCCCCAATAAACTGAACCAGTTTTCCGAAGCTGCTCCTGTGTGTGTGTGTGTGTGTGTGTGTGTGTGTGTGTGTGTGTGTGTTCTTTACCTGTGCACTCACGGCCAACCGAGATCCCGTCTGCACCCAGTCATCCCAGCTAAGCTTCCTTCCCTTCAGTCCAGCCTCGTGTGAGCATGCTGCCTGGCAGGCTACCTTGAAGGGCAGGCAGGGCATCGAGGCAGTATGGCCTTCATAGTCAGGAAGCAGAGAGAGGGATGGAGAGAGAGGGCGGAACACTGGTCCACAGCTCACTTTCTCCCTCTTCTACAGCCACCTACAGTTTTAGGATTTGTTTTGGTGAGACCTAGAGTCCAAACACTTAACTTATTCTATTGTACTGGGTAAGAGCTAAACAGCAGCCAATATTTTGAATAAACTTTTTGGGGTCAGAGATGAGAATAAAATCTGTTCCTGGTCACTACAAGTGAACCCTCAGTGGCTTTGAACGTTAGCTCTGTTACCAATAAGAAACTTAGCCTATAACGGAGGAGGAATGAGATCCTGATAGGGAACACTTATACTATGTTTAAGTGATAATTACTTAAATGACAAGCAGTGTTAAGCTTTTTAAATGCTTTTCCTGGAGCCATCGCAAGTTAAGACAAGGAGATGTATCTCTATTCAGTGCACACTCACAGTGATTGTGTTTCCTGAGCACAAACTGCAGACCCGAGATCATGTGACCTGGACTTTGATGTGTGGAGGACATAATTTTCATATTTCAAAATCCATTTAACCAGGCCATTTAACAGGACGCTCCCAGATAACTTTCAGTTGCAAATGATTAATGGAAGAGCAGGTATCAAGGTGCAGGAGAGATGGCTCAGCAGTTAAGTCTGCTCACTGCTCCCCAGAAGCTACACCAGGCTCACACTGGCTCGTAACAGCAGCCTCAAGGAATCCAAGACCTTCTAGAGCACCTGCACACATCTGGTAAGTAAAGTCCATGCAGGGGTGAACACACTCATGAGCAAAACAATAAACCTTGTAAATAAGCAATTGCCAGAAGAAAACTCTAGGACAGTTTTACAAATGCCGACAGACATGAGCATGCGTGATTAAAATTGTACAGTTGTGAAGAGAGAGTAGTGTTTGGCAATGGCTGTCTACATAAAAGGGCATTTAGCAACATGAACGAAAGATCTCCTTCCCATTAGCATTAACAGACAAACGTTTACCATAAACTTTGATAATAGAAAACGCTAGTTAGGCAAAATATTTTCCTTCTCCAATATTCTATTATTCCCTTGGTAGATGTGTTGAAAAATGTTACCCAGATATTTGTATTGTATCTTTAGAATTCAACTAGCAACATTCTCCCTCCCTCCCTCCCTCCCTCCCATTCTCCCTCCCTCCCATTCTCCCTCCCTCTCCCCCCATGTGTGTATGTGTGTGTGTGTGTGTGTGTGTGTGTGTGTGTGTGTGTGTGCACATGCACACACAGGCCAGAAGAGGCATCAGATCATCCCAGGACTGGAATTGGAAATGGTGGCACATCATCATGAGGATTCTAGGAATGAACCTGGAAGAGTAATTAAGTGCTTTTAACCGCTGAGCCACCTCTCCAGCCCAAGTAATAATATTTTTATGGATGTCTGTACTCTTTTGATATGTGCATACATATATTGTCCATATATAACTAATCCTGCCATTTGGCAGAAAACAAAACAAAACAGATAAACAAACAAACAAACAAACAAAAAAACAAAACCCCAAACTAAATCTTTTCTATCTGTCCTGTTCACTGAAAAGGGTTGCTGATTCCTGCCCCAGTCGGTGCTGGGCTGCCCTGGACTAAGCCTCACACAGTCGGTGCTGGGCTGTCCTGGCACATTTGTCTTCTGCCAGTCTTTTCTACACCTGCATTTCTTTGGATTGTACCTCCAACATAACACGAGCCTTTCTCCCCAGGACCTTTGCATGCGCCATTCTCCAACGGCTGAAATGCTCTTTTGTTCTTTCCTGTATGCCCCGCCCCCCAGCCTAAATGTCTCATAACTCAGTTCAAGGTCATCTTCCACCCGGATATAGTTTTGGCTCAGTTATCTGCTGCAAGCACCCCACAGCTGGGTAGTGTGTTTTTTTTTTTTAAAATCATTCCTTTTCATCCTAGAATATAAGTCCCATGATATACAAGGACATCTAGGACCAAGGACTGTGTAAGGCTAATAGTGATTCAAATCTATTTATTAAATGGATGAGCGAATGAGTGAAAAAACCAAAGCTGGATTTTCTTTGAGCTGTAAATGTCGTGCTCATTAGTTTCCCTGGTGCCTTTCCACACTTTGAAAATATCCCCTGTTGCAATGCACACTCTGTTCTCTGTATGGACCATGCCACCCAAGCCCTGCCCCTCAGCCTCCTTGGACAAAACTGTACTTTCTCCACAACTAGGAATGACTTGAACACGCTCACACCTCATATCTTTGGGCTTCATCCCCAGAATGGGTCAGGGGTCATGCAGATATGGCTCCTACAGCCCACTTGTGACGTCTCTTGCAAACAATGACAAGAGGTAATCTCAGGGTTCCCCCCCTGCCCCCCACCCAGAGAGACCGAGAAAGAAAAGCCGCACCAATCTAACAACAAAAGGAGAGAACATAATGTTTTCTCCACTTTAAAGTTTCTCATGCATTTGATTTCAGATACGACTGACATGGGACTGAGTCCCATCACCGCTGTGCTCCTGAATCCTGAGTGCTGAGCTAGGTCTGGAGGTAGATGTTGGAACATCTGGTTCTCCAGTCAGGAACTGTAAGCAGAGGGCTGTCAGCTGTCAGGTTGCTGACATACCAGCACCATCTCCGGCATCATCAAAGCTAATCTAAGCCCAAAGTCTCCTCACCCAGCAGGGCAGAGGCTCTGGCACATAGGTCTGCAGCTGATACAGCCTCTGTGCTCTGGCACATAGGTCTGCAGCTGGTACAGCCTCTGTGCTCTGGCACATAGGTCTGCAGCTGATACAGCCTCCGTGCTGATGCTCTGGCACATAGGTCTGCAGCTGATAGAGCCTCCGTGCTGATGCTTTGCTTGTTGGTTTGGTTGCCAAGGTTGGAGTTGGCTTTAAAGAACTCCAGGAGGCCTCGGGTTCCCGGAGCATCTGTAAAATGGGCGAACAAGTCTCTCCTCATACTTTGCTGTAGTGAAGGGACACACATTAGCCACCTGGCATAGGACTCAGCCTAACCTGTGTGCTTATCAAGTGTTAGCTACCATCATCACAAAGGCATTCTTGCTGAAACAGGGTCTTTTACTGACCTACCACTCACCAAATAGACTAGACTGTCCGGCCAGTGAGGCTGAGGGACCCGCCCATCTCAGCACTGGGATTGTATGTGTGTGCTGCAGTGCCCTGCCATCCACTTTATGTGGATTCTGGGAATTGAACTCAGCACTGTGGTGACTATATCTCTCTGTGCTTACAAAGCCATTGCCTCAGGACATCCATAATAACTTCTCTTCATCACATGAGAGAAGGCCTTAGCAGTCATAAATTGAAAACAAAATAAAGTTGACAATGATTTTACAGTAGTTGCACTGTTTCTTCCACTGAAAACTCTGCTAATCTAGGCAAAACAGATAAAGCGGGGTTACCCTTTTACTCTCTGTGATGGCGCTAATCCTCAAATGATGTTCAAGATGGTCCTAGCATGTCCGCATCCCGACAGCCGCCAGACTGAGAGACAAAGCAAGACTGAACAGTAAGAAAAACATGGCTGCCGTGGGGACAGCTTCTTTCAGAAGGAAAGGGAGCCAGAAGCCCTAGTTGTCATGCAATGAAACCCTGGCTTTTATTTCTTTATTACACTTGGATTCTCTTTTAAATAAATAGTTTGTTAATAATAGCTCCAACTATTGCATATAAATGAAGTGAATGACGCACTGCCCTATTAGGCACAGTTTGTATCCCTGGTGTTCACTAAGTCTTTAATTTTTCTCAGTGGACAGGATTCAGGGGAGTTGATGCCCGTGATTTAGGGAGGGGCCTATCTTTGGCCGAAGCACGGTCATTTGCCTGTCTTTAGTGGAAGGGGTAAGAGGCAAGGGTGTGTTGAGAAAATCCATAGAGATATTAACAGTTAGAGACATAGTTTAGGACCTAAAGTAAACACATACATTTATGTATGTACATAGTTGTCTGAGGATTGTATTGGAGAAAATTTATATGATACGTGCTTGTATGAAGTTCAGAAAAGTCAGTTGTGCATGTCATCTTAAGCCTAACATTTTACTTTAGGTCCTAAACTATGTAAACACTGTCCAGTTTCCATAGAAACTGTCCATAGGGTTTAGATGACATGCAAAATTGACTTTTTCATTCTTCATACAAAGCATATAACATATAATCTTCCCCAGGACAGTCCTCCAACAACTATGTACATATATCTCTGTATGTATAAACACTATCCAGTTTCCATAGAAATGTGCAGACTAAAAGGTCTATGGAATTCCATGTAGTAGGTCGAGGTACAAGCTGGGTTTACACAAATTGGAGAGCAATCCATGCACACACATGAGATTCTACTGTGCTGTGCACACACATGTGCAGACATGTAAGTTCATTCTTAATTTAGTTGTTGTAAAAGAATTCAGAGGTAGGAAAGGCCTGTTTGTTCCACATAGCATTCATTACTTTATAAAGCAATTGTTTTATTTACAGTCCTTTGCATAGCAGAAGGAATCCCTGGTAGAGAGCCGGCTCCCTGTGCCTTAAAATTCCCCAGGCACATCAGGAAAGCAGAAGGACCCCTGAGCACCAGCCACAACAAGCCACAAGCAGGCTTTCTTTGAGCTGCCTGGCCCTGGAGACCTATGTAAGATCTTTGCCCTGAAAGAGCACCAGGCAGGCAGTCCTGAGGACGGTGAGCAGTACCACAGCAGAACCTCAACAGGCCTGAGGAGTCCTAAGCACAGATAGCATTGGAGGGACCAGAATGTTCCTGGCAACTGCGTTCAGAACTTAGAATTTTCCCTCACACCTCAGCTCCCTAGCCACAGCATCACTTCTGTCCATTTATGCAGAGCTCTGAGCTGAGACAGTAAGAATTCGCCAAACAATTACAGACCAGCACCAGCTCTCCCAGGTTCAGCCTGGACAGCTCCTCCAGGATCAGCCTCTAGCCTGCAGCACCTTTGCCCACAGCAGGCAGCCTCCGCTCGCTTCTGCAGGTAGTAAGCCACAAGGCTGCAAAGATGCCACATAAGCTGTTGCTTATGCGCCCGCTGTCTGCCTTGGTTTCACAAGACCCCAAGGTGACAATGTTGATGACCACCCGCACTGTGTGTGTGGGGACTTCCTGTATGGATGGAGGATGCCTCTTCTCTCAGCAGCTATGGAGGGCCATCACCAAAGAGGAGGTGATCTTCGGGGAGAGAACCATCTGAACTTTTCCCCAAGCTTAGCAGTTCTGGAGGTCCATTTTCATAGGGGATGCTGCTCTGAGGCCCTGGCCTCTGGTCTTCCAGGAGCTAGGAAGGCTGCAGTCCTCGATTCTACCTACTTACACATGAGCATTTGCACACACACACACACACACACACACACACACACACACACACACACACGCATATCAGGTGGCAGGGCAGAGGCAGCTCAGGCAGAATTCTCAGAGGGGGGGAATGGCTTTGCAGTACTCAGCATGACCATAAGATGGCACTCCAGCCTTTAGTTATTTTTAGCCTCTTGCTGAAATTTCAATTATGATTGACATAGTCTAGCAAAATTGTAACATATGAATGTATGTATGTATGTATGTATGTATGCATGTATGTATATAAAAATGCAGCATATATAGCTTACAAAAATGATTTCACTCAACCACATCTAAAGCAGTTAAAAATTTTGAATCTGGTCATTGAGACATAACACGCCTGTCATGTTGAGACATGAATATATATATATATATATATATATATATATATATATATATATATGTATTATTCTGGACTCAGACCTCCTTTCTTCTCTCTCTCTCTCTCTTTTCTTCTCAGCTCATGTGAGCAGTGCTTGAACAGGAACTGGGAAACCTCCCATATGTCCAGGAGACCAGATGCTGCGGTGGCCTGAGAACTCAGTGAAGGGCTTTAAGGAGGAGTTTCTGCCCCATCACCCTTCAGAATCACCATGGAGACACAGCCCCAGAGGTTTGGATCCCCTCAACCTAGTCAGGGGGACTAGGGGTACATTTAAACTTCCCAGGTAGCTCCACGGGGTGAGTAATTCTTGGGGCTGTGCTGTGTTTATCAACCCCTTGGGGCTTGCTCAACTACAGAATCGGACCCAGAAGACCAGGGTCCAGGCGCCTGCCTTCCAACATGCTCTGCGGTTGCAGACATGCTAAATGCACTGGGTTCAGGGTGGCCAGAACAAAGTGGATTATTGTATTCCTAACTTCCCAGAAAATTTCACTCCATAACCTCTTCCTATTGGAATTGCAATTGTTTCTGGGCAGAACAAACCAAGCCAAACCATCATTTGTCGAGGTTCACATAGGTGAGTTGCGTTTGATTAGTTAAGATAGTTGAGCTGTGTGTATCTTAGACCCCCTCCCTCTTTTGATTCAGTAGGTTTTCCAGGTGCTTGGATGGCTTTGCATTTACTAGGTGGGACAAGCTCCAACCAGGTGAAGTGAGTCTCTCCTGCTTCACCCACTTTTAAATCCCTTCCTGTATTTGTGTCCGAAATTTCTCTCTGGTACTTTGGAAAAAAAAAAAAAGTTTGGTGAATGGTAAAGCACACTTGCTCCGCTCCTTCGGTACACAGCCTCCGTATTCGTAAGAGGAAAACAAGAGCTATCCCCCAAGCAATACTCAGCCTTACCGGAGACTTCTTGATGTCCGAAACGGCATAATTCCCTTGTGATGTCCATCTGGCAGACTCCGTTAAAGACAGCCCGGTCCCATAAAGGTTGATGCTAAACCGCCCCTGGAACGCAAAGCCAACACAAAAGACGTTCAGCCCATGTGACATACCAACCAAGGCAGAGCTGACACATACAAAGGCACTTTGGTAAGCAGAAGGGTGTTAATTAATTTTGATGGCCGCTAATCGTTGAAGGTATTTTGTTGTTCCGTTGTCAGAGCTAGGCGCTTTACATTCATGATTTCTAGGTAGGGCTTTTGTTTACAGATGGTGAAACCCAGGATCACAGCTGATTAACTCCCTCCTGAACACAGAAAGCGCTCTGCTCAGGTCATCTTTACTGACTTCTAAATCCTCTCTCAAAGCTTCCTCCAGCCGGCCTCCGTAGCACGGTAACCCTGATGTTGCTCACAATTATCAGATTCCTTCACGACCAAAATGCCGCAGTGTAATTTTTCTAACAAGATCTAGCTGCCAAAGTTTTCCCTGCTTCCAGTTCCCTGGGGCGAAGAGCAAGCACACTTTGTACCAAACACCGCTGGGTGTGAGTTCAAAGCAGAGGCGCGTTTCCAAAAGCGACCAGAAGAGGGCGCGCTCGGCCTGCTGAAGATCGAGCCCACTCCCAGCACATCCAAGGCCGTTCTCGCCCCCCCCCCCCCCCCCGCCCCTCTAGTCTTAGTTCAGGAACAGAATTCCCAAAGGCCACAAGGGTGTGTGGGCTGGGCCTTTGATATTGATATTTATCTCTAAGGAGTCCCTGCAGTAGAGACATCCTGAACCAGTCTCTTCTCTCTTTCAAAACCAGATCCAACACTGGCGGTTTCTGAGCTGAGAATGTTCTGTGACCCTGAACATGCATGCTCTCAGGATTACTTTCTCCAGAACTGAGAACCCACAACTTTGACAAAAGTTAAAACAAAGAGATAATGGAGAGCTGCCACTCAAAGCCAAACCCTAGTATGAAAGCGTTAACTCCTTCATCAATGATTAGGTGAGAGAGAGAGAGAGCTTTCAGCCTTTCAGAACCCCAGTTTGTCCATTTTAAAAATGGAAGCTAAAGTACATACTTCCCTCATTTACTGTAGTAATGGGGAATAAATAAAATTAGACATGTATAAATTGGGTGTGGTGGCCCCTGCTTATGATATCATGCTCAGGAGACTGAGACAGGAGGATGACAGTCAGATCCAAGTCACTTGCATTATGTGGGAAACATTGCCTTAAAACAACACTTAGAAGAAATAAATANGGAAGCTAAAGTACATACTTCCCTCATTTACTGTAGTAATGGGGAATAAATAAAATTAGACATGTATAAATTGGGTGTGGTGGCCCCTGCTTATGATATCATGCTCAGGAGACTGAGACAGGAGGATGACAGTCAGATCCAAGTCACTTGCATTATGTGGGAAACATTGCCTTAAAACAACACTTAGAAGAAATAAATAAGTAAATAAAATCTCATGTTGTTGATACTTAGCAGAAATACTGGTATCTGTAACAAAAATACAAGTATTGCTTCTGTGTTTTCTAAATATCTGGTCCTGCATTTTCTAATTGTTTCGTAATAAATTCTTGTTTTCTTTGCCTGGGTTTAATGATAATTATTTAGGGGAAGGGCTCAGTATTACTTTATCTATGTATATTAGCTATTAGTAGTAACATGTCTCTGAGAGTTGATAGGTTTTCCTAGAAAATAGCACATCTTATGTCTTCAGACGAAACTTCTAAGAGGAGACTTGCCTTGGGGTTTCTCCCTGCCAGCTTCATAAATAGGAAATGGTAAGACTTCCAAATCATTCTGGAGCTAATTAAGACACTACAAACATGACATGGGAAAGAGGGGTTCTATTCACAGATTGACCAGTCAGTGGTCCCGGTGGGGGTGATGCATCTTCAGAAGAAATGTGGCAGTGTCTACAGACAGTTCAAGACACCCAAGCCAGTGGCAGGGGGTATATACAACAGGTAGACACCAAGCACTCCACGGGGCTGCCTGTAACAGGAAAGCTCCCCTTCCCTGTCAGAGCTCTCCAGCCCTGGTCCTCTAGGTCCAAACAGCTGCAAGTGAGAAATGTGTGCACGTGTGTGTGTGTGTGTGTGTGTGTGTGTGTGTGTGTGTGTGTGTGTGTGTAAAAGATGGATCCATTCCACAACAGCCTCTGCTGAATCTGCTTCAGGGACAGTAGACAAGTGGCTTACTTGCCCAGCCCACTCATAAAATGGGTAAGAGCGAACTTTTGAAAAGGAGGCTATGGGATGGAAGGCCTCCCTATTCTGTACCTAGCTCTTTACTTGGCAGAGAATATGAAGTATTATTGGATATTTTAAATGACCATACTGTGTAGATGTTAGTGGTCCTTACGTTGAGTGGCCTCAATACCGAGGTGTTTGAGGATGACTGGATTGGGACTTCCATACCAGCCTCCTTCAGAGTTTTCTGTTGCTGGCCTTTCTTCCTTACTATTTTTTTCCTATTAATTTACTTATTCATTCATTTTACATCCCGATTGCTGCTCCCCCTTCTGGTCTTCCCCTGACACCCCCCCATCCCCCCATCCCTTCCTCTCTCCTAACAACACAGTTTGGAGAGAAAGTCTCATTATGTGGCCCAGGCTGTGGTTCCAGGCGGTCTGGAACTCGGTGTCTTCCCGCTTTAGCCTCTGGAGTGTTGAGAGTGCAGGTGTGCACACAACCACGCGTGGCAGGGGACACACCTGGTCTGCGTTGACATTGAAGTTCCCGTTAGGTAGATGCTGCGAAGAGGTTGGCATGGAAGTTCCAATCCAGTCACTCTAAAGACTACGTATCTGAGAGGAACAAAACCTCTGATACTCCTCTCTCTGTCTCTGTCTCTGTCTCTGTCTCTGTCTCTGTCTCTGTCTCTGTCTCTCTCTCTCTCTCTCTCTCTCTCGTGGGCAATACCTGCACCCATAGTCTTGTCTTTGGCGTTTAAGAGGGATATGGTGTGTAACTACCGCCTTGGCTTGGGGCAGAGGTGGGGAATGAGGACATATACACACAGAGAGTCTGCAGAAAAAGGCACTTAGACCAATAGGGAGCCTATTCGTGTCCAACAGGAGTGAACGTGTCTGAACTCAGCCTGTTAACAGAGTGTAAAAGACATCTACCATAGTGGAGACGGAGTCAGACATCTCGAAATCAAATCTATCCTGTCCTGAGACATCTGTGTGGTTTGGAAAAGTTAGAATCTCATCTCAAGGAGATAGAAAAGTGAGATTCAGTACTGATAACTTAAGGGTGTTAAGCACAATGCCTGAAATACAGAAAAAAAAAGTCTCAATAAAGGCGAGTGATTAATTTCAGTGTCAATGCAAGCACTACTGAGTTTACCACAATCAGAATAAAAAAAGAAAAAGAAAAATCCTATTCTAGTCATGGATGATGGTTCAGGGAATTTACTTGTACTGAAAAATAAGCTTTTAAAACAAAGACAAAGGATGAAGAGGGGAAAAAAAAAGAGGCTCAAATGGAGCATCCTTCTGTTTTGATGTCAAAGCAACCATGAAGTTGCAGACTACTGCACACAATCAGGCTACCCATAAACCCTTCCCTGGAAATTGAGCTGGGAAACCCCTCATGTTTTTCATAAGTACAGTTAGTGCCCAGTACATTTTTAAGGAGCCCAATAGAGTCGGAAGTATTGTCTGAGAGAGAACTATAAATCCTCTCCCTGGCATAGACTTTTCCTCCTTAGCAATTGCTTCTTATCAGAATTTAGTAAATGAGTTCATGTCTCTGAGTTATTAAAATAAATGAAAACAAATTACCCTTCATTTACTGAAGAATTAACTTCCCAAAGGATATGCACATAGAAATGAGGAAATCCTGAGACAGTTGAGAAAGGCAGGACAGGGTCAGCCTCTTAGCCACCGAAACACAAGCCACACTGAGGATGCGTGGAGCTAGCCACACTCTGAAGCACCATCTGGGGCTCCTTGGTTATGGGGGAATCACCCCTTCCTTCAAGCATTGTGTTCTTGGCTGCTTTTCTCTCTTCCCATGGGGCACCCGTGCCATGACTCTAAGATGCTTACCCCTGATGTCCTAAAGTTCAAGGCACACAAAACACTTTGAGAGCACATCTTCCTTCGAAGAAAGTTCACATGAGTTTGGATGAATCTGTGGTTGGGGACAAATCCATCCGTCCTTCAGAGACAGGGCCTGGGATTTTTGAATGTATCCTCCAATCTCAATGCCCGGGCTTCTGGGTGCTCATGAGTGGAGAATTCCCACCACAGCCTAACAAGAGTTTTGCAAAGACCTCACAGGAACCAGAGGAAGCAGTGGGTTAGGTTTCTTGTCTTGTAGACGATTCCACAGGTTTGCCCTTTGCTCCAAGGGCTGAAGCTTCTTGTCACTGGTCATTTTGCACGATTAGCCCAGGTTTACTAACACAGCATTTCCTCAAGGGTTGAACCTTGGTAGAGGCAAGAAAGCTAGTGATTGTAATATGAGCAGAAAGGGCCGGAGATGCCAAACTTGTATTTCTAATATGCATATCACAAATTTTATACATCTGCAGTAGAGCTAGCAGTTGGAATCAAGACACCGACAGAGCCCCAAGCCTCAGACGAACGGGACTTCTAGAATATCATGGTTGTCCATGTTTTATTCTCCTCATGGGTGATGAGTTCCTTGGGCTTGGACATTGTGAATCTCCAGCAACAGAGATGCGACTTGGCTCTGAGTAAATGTAAACTTGCTGAAACTGTTCTAGAAGCCCAACATTAACAGAGTCAAAGGAAACCCATGAGCACCTTACAAAATTTGCGATGGACCAGTTCCAATATTTATTTATTTAAAACCATAAGACACTCATTGATATTAAAAAAAAAAAAAAACCACAAAACTCCTCTGGGCTTTTTCTCTATCAATACACATTTTCAAAAGCACACCGGAGAGGGAGGGGTTAGAATAATGAAAATGCACTACTCATATGAAATTCTCAAAAAACTAGATTAAGAAAAAGTTTAGCATGTATGAGGCCTTGGGTTCAATTCTAACCATTATAATCTCTCTCTCTCTCTCTCTCTCTCACACACACACACACAACCTGAAAAGCAATCTAAAATACATAGATGGCACACATGGTACTTGTGATATTGGTTTCTCATTCATAACCCCACGAGTGTTTTTCTATATTTTATAGTATTCAGAATTTGTAATGACAAACTTTTATGTTAAGGCTCACTTGTAATATTTTTTCTCCTGTTTCTTTGTTTGTTTGGGTAGGTGTTGGGGATTGAATCTGTGGTCTTGTGTATGAAGCTCTTTTGAGGTGAGGTCTAACTCGCTAGGTTGCCAAGCTTGTTTGGAATTCCTTTTAGCAGAGGTAGGCTTCAAACTCCCAATCCTTTTGCCCCATCCTCTCAAATACCTGAGACTTCCAGTCTATACCATCAAAATTGGTTCTATATTGATTTTTTATTTTTATTTTTTTTTTAGAGTCAGTTCTATCCATTTCTTCTCATTTAGTGACATACTGTTGGTGACAGGTTAAATCAGTTACGGGGAAATTATTTATACCATAGAAATGAGAAGGGCTACAAAACCTAAATTTTGTTGAAAAGTCCATTGTTAAGCATTATCCAACATTCTACTAACTGGACTATTCATTTATTGAGCCATAACTTATTGAATCACGTCATTGCCTCCAACATCTGATTTGTTATTAAGTCTTGACCATTATACATGACACATCTTGCTGAATACAGAGTTATGCCTGCAACTATGAGCATTTTCTTAGGTGTCGATTTTCTCGGTCATACTCCAAAAGTATTAGTGAGGCCCCAGATATAATGCAGATAAACTGTCCCGTGATCAACTGTTCTAATTCTGTCTCCAGGAACAATGGGCAGAGCGGCCTTGGAAGCAGGGTGAGTAGAGAATTCCTGGTTAGGGGTAAGACTTGAGGACATACCTGTGGACATTTGGCAGCACTGTAGCAGTCCCCAGCAGTGGCAAAAGGAACAGGGTGTCCTTCACTTGTCCTCGCAAACTCTAAGTCAGTGGCTGTGGGTTGGGGAAAGGGTTAAAGGGAGAGGAAAAAGGAAGGGAGAGATAAGTAGGAAGGGGCAGGGTATGTAATAAAGAGATGGAGGAAAAGGAAGAGGAAAGGAGGAGGAGGAGAAGAAGACAAAGAAGGAGAAGAAGAAGGAAAAGAAGAAGAAGGAGAAGAAGAAAGAAAAGAAGAAGGAGGAGGAGAAAAGAAGGAGGAGGAATGGGAGGGAAAGAAATAACTTGAATTATTAGTGAGCAAACGGATCCAGATGTGCTCTGGTGTTTTCCCTATTACATTTGTGGTTCTGCGAGCTTTCCCTGGGTTTTATCAGCACTGACTGTCTGTCTCTGCAGAGTATGTGAGCCAAAAGGAGGTTTAGCGTGACCTTAGACTTGATTCCTACATAAATAGGCATCACTTAAGTGCATTGTAATTGAGCACGGGAGAACCTCTTGTTACCCCACATCCCCAGCTTAAGGACGGGGCAAGAAGCCAGGGAAGTATTTCCAGCCACTTAGGGGCCATCCCCAAAGTTTCCTCTGTCCTCCTGTGGCCTAGGGCCTATTCTTGCCAGAATGCAGAACAATTAGAATGCACATCTTGAAATTATTAATGGCAATTTCTCAAGTTCGGGGCTAGCTTATAGTTTAAAAGAAAGAAAAAAAAGCTGCAAAACAATGGCTACCCACAGTTGTCTTTAACCTCATTGCGGCTCCTCCTAGCTCCACACAGGCACAGGAGGATCAACAGCAGGCTGCAGAAGGTGGCTCTGAGGGATCGGGGAGGGCTCTTGTTTGTTAGTTTTTTTCTGTTTTTATTTTTCTGCCCTTTCAGGAACGGCTGTAAGCCTAACACTTTTCAAAGCAAACCCTGCTTTTGTGGGAAAAAAGATCTGGGATTCCCATTCTCCAGCCAAGACAACTTGGGCCACTTCAGTAGCTCTTCACTGGGGTCTTTCTCTTTTTAAAGTTGTCGTTAGTAAATATTAACTATGTCTAATGGGTGGGTTATGGCATCTTCACGTGCACATATGTACACACATGATATCTTTTGAACATATTCACCCCATTACTTTCTTCCCTCCCTCTCCTATGCCCACTCAGCTTCTTTCCTTCCCAAGTGGACCTGGTAAGTTTCACGGCAGTCACTTACGGAGACATGGGTGAGGGCCTATTTATTGGGCAACTTATCCACGGCTACACCACTGAAGAAAATGTGTCTCCCTCCCTTAGCAACTTTACTGCCTGTAGGTCCTCAGTTGGGTAGGATTAAAGGCAATGTTTGCTAGGAGGACAGAGTCATGAGCCCCCGCCCTCGATGTTCTAAAACTGCAGATCTACACTGCACCTAGCCCTAATCTGTATAGCTGATAGCAAATTAAAAAAAAAAAAAACCTTGGTATAAATCACATTTAATCTAACTCGAGAGGGAACCAGGGTAATATGAGTGCAATGTTAATGAGAAAAAAAATAATTCTTCATTATTTCTGTTCTTCCACTATTCAAGAGAATGTGTTTAGATATTTAAGCTATCTTTCCCAGCAGCAATGATTAATGTGGCCAGCAGAACAGGAGTGCTGGCCAGAGTATAAAATCAGACCATGTGCAGGCTTGTTAGGAAAGGTAATTCTGGATCAATTTTTCTTCCATGAATCAACAATCAGATAAAAATTAGTTTTCTCTCTCTCTCTCTCTCTCTCTCTCTCTCTCTCTCTCTCTCTCTCTCTCTGTGTGTGTATGTGTGTGTGTGTGTATGTGTGTGTGTGTGTGTGTGTGTGTGTGTGTGTGTGTGTATGTGTGTGTGTGTGTGTGTGTGTGTGTATGTGTGTGTGTGTGTATGTGTGTGTGTATATATATATATATATATATATATATATATATATATATATATACACACACACACACATATGTACCTGGCCTATATACTATAGTATAGTAGCCATACTATAGGCCCTAGAATTCCCCACTGAACACGAAAGACAAAGGCTTGGCCTATTAAGTATATGGTGGGGTTGTCACTGCTGGACTGTGATCACTCTGTGTGACTTCCCTTCTGTACATATGTACTCAAAGGACCCATGTCCCCTGAGTGGTGAGGAGGTGTTCACAGCTGTGGGATACTTCCTGGAACTTACTTATAATCTGCATGCTGGTCAGGTCGAGTCGGATTTTCTGGAAACTGGAAAAACCAGCAGCTGTGTAGTCCTTCCGGCAATGGCAGTCATCTCGCCGGCTCCCATTGTAGGGACATTCTGTTGGGTTGTGCAATCTAAGCCGCGGAGATAGCATTCTGGTAAGAATGGGATGGTTTTCTCTAGGAAGCTCCAGGCATCTAAGCTCTTCAGGGATAGAGCCTCTTACCTGTGACCGTAAACTTCAGAGAAGTTCTCTGAGTCACCGTGAGCCAGTGTCACATACTCCTTGGGATAGTCAGAATGCATCCCTGAACAGAATACCTGCAGGATACACAAGGAAAGATCCAACAGAAGCACTCAGAAGGAGTGATGAGATTACCATGAAAACATTCTGCGAACAATGACTCAACAAGAACTCAGCACTCACCTTTAGCGGCTTCCCTCTGACAGCCAGGAAATACTCCCCATCCACGCTGGCACTGTTGAGTTTTTTTACCTCCTTGCAGTTCTGGGGTAGCTCACCTAGGAAACACAAGTCATAAAAAATGGACTAACTAGTCTCAGATGTACAGTGTCTACCAATAGAATACATCACTAATTGCCCAAGAGGGAGAGAGAGAGGGGGGGGGGAGAAGAAAGACAGGAGAGGAAGACAGCTCAGTCAATGTGCTTGCCAGGCAAACATGAAGATTTTGGTTTGGACCCCAGGACCCACACAGAAAAGCTGGGTGTGCATGTGCATTGTGTAATTTTAGGGCGGGGGGGGAAGACAGAGGACATGGAGGTCCACTGGCAGGTCAGTTTGGTGAATCACTGAGTTCTAGGTGCAGTGAGCAACTCTGTCTCAACAGGAAAGTGGAGAGCGATTGAAGAAGATACTGGAGATCAATCGTTGTCTTCCAAAAACCTTGAGCATACAAGTTCGGGCACCCACCCCCCATGAACACATCACACAGACACCCAGAGAATTACTAAATCTCTAAAAAGAATGGACCAACAGATGAACGGAGATGTTCGTCCTCGGTGACAGACAAGGAAGGCTTCAGCTGAGAGACTTACAGTTATAAACATTGCGACAGGGTTTTCTTTCTTCTGGCTTTGTGTCCGTGGGACATGAGTGGCTGGGTTGGTCTTCATTAGTTAAACACTGCACAGATCTATGCATGACTCCTATGCCGCAGGACACTGAGCACTGGAGGGGAGAGGAGAGGAGAGTCAGTGGGTGGCTCTGAAGCCTGAGATTTGAGCATTTGGTGACATGAAGCTTGGCGTCCTGGGCTGTATAACATATGTTTACATATATACGAAACATTCATATCTACATCTCTCTATATAATACACATTTCTATATAAAACATTGATACACATGGGCCTTACTATAGTTATACATACACTGTCCCCCATTTAAAGTGCATAGTAACCCCTTGAGATAGTACTGCCATTCCTTGTTTTACAAATGAAAGACTTGGACTCAGATGAAGGAATGTGTTTAAGGTCCTCATGAACTCAGGGTTCAAATCCTAATGACTGTCATCACATCACACATTTGCCTGAGAGCTTCATAGCCCCAAACCAGAAGACTGTGGCAGTGGCTTTTCCAAACATACTCAGTTTTGACTTCTGTTTTGTGTCCTGAGTAAACACAGTTCTCTCTACAGAAACAGACTGAAGCACAGTGTCTTCAACAATGGAAGCAACCAAAATGGATCTCTTGTAAGATGTCAGGTTCTAAAGGCTTGTCGAAAAGAAAAAAAAAGTGTAGTAAAAATGTAAAAAAAAAAAAAGGAAAATGTAACATAAAACCAGCCACAATAATCTAAATGCTTTTGATATATTTACTCATTTCATCTTCATTGCTGTCCAGTACATAATTGAAAAACTGGAGGACAAACCTTGGCGACTTGCAGTTCCCTTGGGTGAAGCAAGATGAACTTTTAGCTATTTGGGTTTAGATAACCAGTTCTCTTCCTATCAGCCATGCCAAGTTGTAGGCAGGCAGGAGGGTTCAGAGAAGGTTTGAGATTTCAGAGTTGACAACCCAAGCCCCTTACTTACACTGCCCCAGTTGCCAACTCTCCAGGTGGCCGAGACAGGACAGTCCCTCAGGTAGCAGGGATGGACGCTGGGTGGCTGGGCGCCTGGGCAGTTCACTGTTGTTTGGTAGCTGTATTCATAATTCTCCTTGCCGGTATAAATCTCACTGCAGGAGACCAGTCTTTGCCTGTAGCCCTTTCCACAGGTCACTGAGCACTGAGAAGAGAGGGGTCGAGAGGGGATGTGTCAGAGATTTCCCACGGCGGTCAGAGAAGGCCAGCCACATTCTCCACACCAAGTTTGCCCTTCTGTGGAAGCTGCAGGATGCTCTCTCTTACCTATCTGCTCATCTCAGGCCACAGCAAGCTCCACAGGACACTTCCCAAACTATGGCTTCACTGGGCAGGCATTTCAAAACCCTTCTTTCTCTGAGGCTCCCGGAGAAGGAAAAGATATGCATCTGCCACCAACCCCCACCCCGTTTCTGCACCTCTAAGACCACATCAGAAACCCACCAAATGTGGAAGGGAAAAGGAGCCTGCAGTCGACCTGTGAGTAACTCCCTCAGAGGCCCTTCGTTTAGTCCCCTGCTCTCTGTGGGGCTCTTTGTGCATCCATCTTACCCCCAGTTTCTCTTCTCTCCTTAGCCACCAATTCGTATTTGGCCACCAAGCCACCTCTCTGCTTTCTTTTCTTCCAAATCATGTCATTGCCTGACTCTTATTTTAAGTATATGGCAAAAGACGAAACAAGAAGATAATGACAGGCCAATATCCCAGGTGAAAACAGACACACACAAAAAATATTAGCTAAATACTTGCAAACTAAGTTCTTGAATATATCAAAAATACCACTTATCATGATCAAGTTGGCTTCATTCCAGAGACGCAGAGATGGTTTGACATATGCAAATCTACAAATGCAATTCGTCACATAAATTGACTCAAAGACAGAAACCAGGTGATCCTCTCAGTAGATGTAGAAAAGGCCATTAACATAAATCCAAAATCCATTCGTGATAAAACCCACAGAGCGTCTATGAGTTGAGGGAACACACTCTAATGCAATTGGCCTATGGCCAAACTCATTCATTGGAGAAACTCCAAGTGTTTCTTCTAAGATGAGGAACAAGAGAAGGCTATGCAGTCTCTCTACTTGGTAGAAAGCTGGAAGCCTGAATTAGAGTGATAGATAAGAGAGAGAAATAGAGAAAGAAGCAAAGACATCCCTATTTATAGACAAGATGATTCTACACATTAAAAACTCCAAAGACCTCACCAGAAAATGCTGCAGGCTGATAAAATCATACGGCAAAATGGCAGGATACCAGATAAACATAGAAAAATTGGTAGCCTTCCTGTATCTCAGTGACAAACATGGAAAGGGAAACCAGGAAAACAATCCCATTTACATCATCCACAAGAAACAAACCAACCCTGAAATAAAGCTAAAGAAGGCAGTAGAAGATCTCCATAGTGGAACTTTAAATCACTGAAGAAACAAACAGAGGAGGATGTCAGAAGATGGGAAGACCTCTCATGGATTGGATTAATATTAGGAAAATAGCCATCCTACCAAAAGCAATCTACAGATTCAGTGCAGTCCCCATCAAAATGCCAATGTCATTCCTTGAGGAAATAAAGATAAAAATTCATGAAAGCGCCAATGAGCCAAAGCACTCCTTAGACGAACGAACAGTGCTAGAGGAGTCGTCATGTCAGACTTCGAGTCATACCAGGGAGCCACAGTAATAAAGTCAACATGGTGCTGACACAGAGCCAGATCAATGGACTAGAATAGAGCAGTGGCTCTCAACCTTCCTCATGCTGCGACCCTTTAGCCCAGCTCCTCAGGTTGTGGTGGCCCCCAAGCATAAAATTACTTGTTGCTACCTCATAATTGTAATCTTGCTGCTATTATTAATCTGATATGCAGGATACCTGATATGTGACCCCTAAGGGATCACAACCCACAGGTTGTGAACCGCTGGGATAGAGTGTATATATATAAACCACACAGCTCTAGCCTCAAGATGTCAAAAGTACACATTAGTAAGATAGTAGCCTGTACAGAAGATGGTACTGAGTAAACAGGATTTTTTATAGGTTAGGTGAATGAAACTAGACCCCCATCACTCCGTTTGCACAAAATCAAATCCAAATATTTCCATGACCTTAATGTAAGACTCTAAATTCTGCAACTAGTATAGGAAAAATTAGGGAAAAAAAACACACTCCAAAATATAGACATAGGTAAAGACTTTCTGACCAGGAGTCTAGTCACTCAGAAAATAAGTCCAACAATCAGTCTTCATAGAATTAAAACATTGTACAGCAAAGGAAACAGTTAATTGAGTTAAGGGACAGTCTATAAGGTGGGAGAAAATGTTTGTCAGCTATACATTTGACAAATGATTACTATAAAGACATATAAAGAATTTAAAAAATTAAAAAAAATTCAAACAACTTAATTGAAAATGGCCTCTGGATCTGAACAAATAATTTTCAAAATAAAAAGTATTGTCAGGGGAGTGGTGCCACATATCTTTAGTCCCAGCAATCAAGAGGCAGAGGTGGGTGGATCTCTGAGTTTAAGACCAGCCTGGTCTACAAAGTGAGTTGCAGGAAAACCACTTTGCAGAGAAACCCTGTCTTGAAGAACCAACCAACCAACCAACCAACCAACCAACCAACCAACCAACCAGCCAACCAACCAGCCAACCAAACAAATGTAACAGCCATTAAACGTTTAAAAAGTGTTTGGCATCATTTGCTACCAGGGAAATGCATATTAAAAGTTTGTGAGTCCATCTCTCCCTGTCAGAATTCCTAATACATGTAAACAAATACTGGCAAGGGTATAGAAATGGAAACAGCTTACTCACTGTGGGAGGTAAAGTGATGTACATACTATGGAAATCAATGCAGAAGTTTCCCCTAAAACCAAAATCTAGAACAACCAGATACTCTGTTCTGAAAATATAGCCAAAGAACTCTATGTTCTACTACCCAGATATTTGCATATTTATTGCAGCCTTATGTACAATAAGTAGGAGTGGGATCAGCTTAGGTGTTCATCAACTGAAGAATGGATAACGAAGATGTGGAGCAAAGGCTGGAGAGATGGGTCTCCTTTTTTTTTTTTTTTAAAGATTTGTTTATTTATCTTATGTATGTGAGTATACTGTTGTGCTCTTCAGACACATCAGAAAAGAGCATTAGATCCCATTACAGATGGTTGTAAGCTACCATGTGGTTGCTGGGAATTGAGCTCAGGACCTTTGGAAGAGCAGTCTCTTAACCTCTGAGGCATCTCTCCAGCTCTGAGACATGTCTTCTTAATTAGACATATGCTCCCACAGAGGGCCTGAGTTTGATTCCCAACACCCACATCAGGTGGCTCACAATCATCTCTGTAACTCCAGTTTTGCCATACCTGACATTCTCTTTTGGCTTCATTGAACACTACACTGAGGTGCACAGCCTTGCACAGATGCATGCATATATACATAATGAAGAATAAAATCTTTAAAAAAATACAGTGCACATACACAATGAAACTTAATCCAGCCATTCATAAACATGGAATTGTTAAATCTGCAGGAAAATGGATGGAGTTGGAAAACTGTCTGTTCAGTGAGGTAACCCAGACTCAAAAAGTCAAACACTGCATGTTCTCTTTCATTTGCGGGTCCCAGCTGCTAATTTTTACATACATATGTTTATGTGGGAGGGAGTATGTGTGGAAGCCAGGAAACTAGAAAGAGACCATGGTGGGGGTGGGGTAGGATGGCTGAGAGTGGAGCAGGGGAGGGTGCTAGAACTCCTGAAAGCATCAGGAGGGATACTGAGGGGTGTGGCTTAAGTGAAGAGGGTGGGCAGAGCAGGGACAGAAGAGAGGATGGTTTGAGGGGTTGGTGAAAGCTAAGGACATACGAAAAAGTTGCAAGTGTGATAATTGGTAAGCCAACTAAAAAGTAAAACTAAAAATACAAAGTCTAAAAACAGTTTCCTAAATAGGTGGGTAAAGTTGACCTCACAAACCACAGATTAAAAACTGAAATCTCAATGATGGGGTGGGCGACCTCCCTGTGAGTTTTTGGTCAGGGAGATTTCCAAGACCCGCACCCTCCCCCACCCCGGAAAGTAAAACAATACAGGCAATGGTTGCTGTGGTCGGTTGCCACATAGCTATTGACTAAAGACACCATACACTTTGGCTGCAGGGCCTAGGGAAACCAAGCTGGCATTGGGCTGAAAGCTTCCTCTCCCTTTCCAGGGTGCTGGAATGTGCTCTGCAGGTGAGGAGAATTGCCAGCAACAGTTTTACTCAGACTCTGCCAGCTTGCCACTTGGGCATCAGTGGACGTGATGCGATGTCAATTGCCTTCTAAATAATTACATTTATGTCTCTGGCTTAGTGCTGCTGTCAGCTCTGGTGAGAGAGAGATGCTTCTTCTTGCAGTAATTACAGAGACTCATGACTGGGCAAAGCTGAAAATAAGATTGTTAGGTGCTCAGTCACAAATAAGACATCCTATGACCCCTTCCACGGCTCAGGGAAGACTGTAGAAGATGGGGCAGAACGGAAGGAATGTAAGGGCCAGAGGATGAGGAGAGTTTCTTAGAGCCTTCTGGGCAAGGTATGGCTATGGCACTCTTGAGTGCACAGAAGCTGTGGTGACCTGTATTAGAGTTTCAGGAGATTGAGCCAATCAGCTTCTGGTGATGGAGAGGAGGAGGAGGAGCTCACAAGCCCCGCCCCACTCTGAGGAGCTGTACAAAATTAATGCTTGGTGGGAGAGAGAGAAACATTTTCTTCAGTGGTGTAGCCCACCTTTACTTCTGTAAACAACTTCTCACCAGCACTCCTATAAGCAACATTAATGAAACTCTTACTGCACGCACGCATGCACACACGAAGTAGAAGAGGAAGGGAATCGTGGGGATAGGAGAGGGCAAGAGAGGTTCATTGGATGAAATTTCATAGTGATGCCCATTGTAATGTATAATTAACATATGCTAATAGAAATAATAAAATAAAGCTAAGCTACAGCCATGTCATTCAGATGACACTTCTAGGCAGTGGCATTGAATAAGTGCCATTCTATGTAAAGGTGCTGAGCAAATGCAGAGTGGGGTCAATCTTCTCTATACCTCTTCCCCAGACCTCGGGCTCTGTAGGACATGAGAGGAGCTCTTGGAAAAAGCATGTCACATGCATGTTATGTTTTTCATTAATCCTTGAGAATATTTAAGAGTCACCGTATCTGCCTGGCATCCCTTGCCCTGTTGCTTTAAGCCACTCCATTTTCTTTTCCTTTAGCCTTTCTGGGCGGGCCTTGAAGAAATCCTAGCAACAAGCTAGAAGAAAGTCAGCCAGAGGCATGCTGAGCTTCCCTCAGCCCTCCCTCCCAGCTGGCTGGAGACCTGGAAATGGGCCATCCTTATTTCTTCCTTCTTTGGCTGCTGCTGCTCACAGGCTGGAAGACCCAGCTGACTCCTGGCCAGGGCACTTTAGGCTACCCCAGTGTCTCAGTGTAGAGCAATGTTGACAAGCTCTGCCTAACTGAGCTGTGGGTGTTCTAGAGGGTATGACCTCATGCGTTCATGGTCTTGGTCTGTACTGACTTCCCTAGGGCTGTATACCAGAGAAGGCAGATGCTGAGACCCCCCCCCCCCCAAAAAAAAAGCAAAAGCCAAAAGCAAAAGCAAAAGCAAAAGCAGTATGTCCAATAGTTGTACATCTTAAGGAGATACACATTTGCTGATGAAACTGATTCACAAACATGGTCAGAGGCCTTGAGACCCCTGAAAATCATCCAGAACAACTCCACACTATGGGCCAGTTGACAACAGTGATAGGAAAGAGTTGATGGCTTCCAGCTCCTCCTGCACTGCTAGGCCAGGGTTTTGAAGCTGTGTGGTAAGTAGACTCCACATGCTGTCGCCTTATGTGTAAAGCTCACCATGGATAACTTTTCATTGTCTGACTTGACTGCAACAACAAAGGAAGACAAACACGCGCGTGTTCACTTGGGCTGTATTTCAGGCTTCCTGTTGAACTCACACGTGTTCCTTACAACTCCCCTTCACATATCTGTCCTAGGTCTGATACACTCAGGTAGGGTGAACGCTGAGCAAAACACAAAGAACTCTCCCAAAGCAAAGCTCTCAGAGTGGGGGAATGCCTTACAGTGGCTCTAGCATCTTCAAGCACAGTTTCTAGGAGCTGTTCTAGGGCCAGCCTCTCCCTTGCAGCCCCTGGCCCTGTGCTGTTGCTCTTGTGCGTGTCCCCAAATCTGTTTCCAATCATTTGCTATAAAAAAATGCAGGTTTACTTTCAATCTATAGCATACTTGAAACCCTGTGGAATTGTGGGAAGCTATGTTCCAAAAGATGTTCTTCGGGGCCTGAGGAGACATCCCAGTGAGTAACATGCTTGCTGTGTAATTAAAAGGAGCTAAGTTTGGTTCCCAGAACCCTAGCAGAAGAAGCCAGAAGTGGTGGCATGCATATGAAATCCCAGCACTCTGGAGGCAGAGATCTGTGGAGAGATCTGTGCATCTAAGGCTTTCTGTCCAGTCAGCCTAGCCTACTTGGTGGCTTCTAGTGTAATAAGAGGCCTGGTGTCTAAAACCAACATACATGCACACAAACACTAAGCCATGCTTTCTCTCGTCTGTTGATGATTGAGGTTTCATTAAAGCCACAGACAGGTATAGCATGACTCTCAGAAAGAGACCAAGTCTCTCAGCATAATAAAGCCCCATATAAGAGGATAACCAAGAGGAAGATGCCAGTCTTGACTGTGTGAGAGGCACAGCAACCTCAGCCAGAAGGAGCCAGAGCCAAGAAGAGGAGTCTGCTAGGAGGCAGAAGGCTGGAAAGACACAGAGACAAAGAGACCTGTGGATGGACAGAAGGAGGGCGTGAGGGAGAGCCCTCTCCATCCTGAGAGCCAGGGGAGGTGAGTCTCTTTAAATAGCTAGAAGTTGGAGCCCATGTCTGACAAGGAGCAGAAGAACAAAGGGACGAGAAGAAAGGAAGTGTATCCAGAGACCCTTCCCACACTTCCCTTGCTGGGATCTGAGTGGTTGGAAGCCTTGCCTCAAGCCAGTCCAAGCTCGTCTGGACTCACCTGTTCCTGGACAGCAACTGTATCAATGCATATCCTAATGTTTTATCTTCACCTTGTGTGTGTTTGTGTGCGTTCGCGCATGCGTATGTGCACACATGATCATGGGTACAAATGTAGCAGCTAAAGTTCAATGCTGGATGCTTTTTTTCCATCACTGTCCCATAGTTTTTGATTGGTTTCTCACTGAACTGTGACCTCACTGATTTGGCTAGGCTAGATGGCCCGTGGGATCCGGGGAGAGCTCTCTGCTGCTGCCTACGAGCTCTGGAATTGCAGATATGTGTGGGCATGCCTGGCTTTTTATATGGGTCTTGGGGGTCTGAGCTTAGGTTCTCATGTGTGCACAGCGAGCATCGTATCCACTAAGCCATCTCCCTTCACTGTTTAAGGGCTCTTCTTGCTATCTGGAGACACATGAGTCATGGCAGAGCGGGGCTCTTTACTATGGAACTCTAGATTTCAGACATATAAGTGTGTGCTGTGGTTAGATCCAGTGCACTGTCCATCACTTTGTAATGACCCTGGATGCCACCTACCAGATATCAGAAATATCCCTCTGTCATAGCTGTGACAACTTAAACATGTCTCCTAACATGGACAAATGTCTTCCAGGAGGACAAAAATCAGCACCGTAGAGTACAGGATGGGGTGACATGGTTGGAAAAGACTCTTTGGACTAATTTGAGTACAGACACAGTTCAACACACAGAAACTATATCATCTAGAGGCACATGCTCATGTCATTTGGGGGAGAACTTTCTGGTCTGTATGGAGAGCCCCTATGCAAACTTTATGCTACCTACCATCTCTGTCCCCTTTACTGTGAACCAAGGTGTTTCCCACTTTGAATCTGGGTGTTCTTTGGGGGCAACTGTAATGCTTTTGAAGTTTAGATCTTTTAGTACTTTAGTGCTTTGAAAATACCAATATATGAAGAGCAGATAATCGTGCTGTTATTGGTATTGTTTTATTAATAACTAAAGGTATCTATGTAGGCATCGCCCTCAGGAGCCCATAGGGGAAAATAAAGGCATTAGATATCACAGAACATTCTTTGGTTTTGGTCAAACCAAGGTGCTTAAATGGACAATCTATACCTGGCTTGCAGGAAACATTTGGGTTTGCCTATACAATGTTTTCAAATAAAAAGGTTAGGCCTCCTTTCCAAGAGACTACATATAAAAGTCCAGACTTCTGTCCTCTTTTTTTGATAATTCCAGGTGGGGAATGGTGGATTCATGTTTGTGTACAACTATTACTACCAAAAAAGAAGAGTGTCTGGTCGCATGGACCAGCCTATTACAGTCCCTACCTCTACCTGGGTAATACCTACCCAGGTATTATTTTTATTTTTTAGTGTCTGTATATGTGTGTTTGTATATGATCAGTGTTGGTCTAGGTGTGCACTGAAGTTCACTCGTGTGAATGTGGTGTGCACATGCCACAGGGTATATGTTGGTGTTGTTTCTTACCTTCCACCTTGTTTAGAGACAGGGTCTCTATCTTGTCCTTCCTCTGCATACAATAGGTTATGTGGACCACAGATTTATAAGCCTCCTCTGTCCTTCACTTCCCATCTCCAAGTAGGGGGGCTGAGGTTACCCATGCTCAAGTCATGATGTCCAACTTCTATAGGCTCTGGGGATTTGAACTCAGGTCCTCATGCTGGCACCGCAAACACTTTTATTCACTTAGCTTTCTCCCTAGCCTGGAGATACAACCTTCTGCTGTCAACTAAAGGCATTTTATGAATTATCAGCCCCTGTTATAATTCCCTTTTTATCTCTATTAAAAGAAAATCAAGGTGACTCACAGAATGCAAACTCAGGGAACTTGGCATTGGGTGAGAACCCATGGTTTTCAGAAGTAGACCTGGAAGGCAGGTTTCCTGTCCCATTACTCTGCTGCTCCTACACTGAAGGCAGCACAGATTCCCCCAGAACAGTACCTCAGACCATTCTCCTGTGATCCACACATACTCGCAGGGCTGTAGGCTGCAGCTCTCACGGTCTGGAGGCCGCTGGTCTGAGTCACAGTGTGTGCTGTGCACCTCACTTTGGTCCTCGGCTATGCATACCACCTGCCGGTACCGGGAGCCTTCACCACACGTCTTGGTGCACTGCAAGAGACAAATGGGGTGGTGGTGAGACGAAGCCTCACACAGCTTCAAGCCCTCATTCTTTCAGTCAGTAGATGGCTTAGCTAGACATCTGTTAAAGTGTGAGATCTCTAAGTGTTGACCATTTCTATCAAGGTGCCTGACAATTTTGTCCCTAGCATAGGGGTGGGTTTCCCATGCGTGTCTGTCTGAATGAGGAAACGAAAGAGTGAATGAACCAACACCAGGTTGGATGAAGCTTTGTTTGTTTGTTTGTTTGTTTTAACTCAACAGTCACACAAACACTGAATCTGTGGCCAGGGATGCAGCATAGCAATGGAGCACTTGCTTAGCCTGTGTAAGACTCTGGGTGCACGCTCTATTACTGAAAACAAAACAAAACAAACAAAAACATAGGAAGTAAAGGAGGACAGGGAGAGAAAAACTGAGAAAGGGACGAAGAGAAAGATATGAAGAATGGAAGGAGAAAGAGAGAGGAAAGAGAAAAAGAACAGGAGAAGGAAGGAAGTATGAGGGGAGACAGGGGAAAGGAAACACCAGGCATGGGGGCACACACCTTTAGTTCCAGCACTTAGAAGGCACATATAGGCAGATTGCTGAGTTTGAAGCTAGCCTGGTCTATATATAGCAAGTTCCAGGACAGTCGGGACTACACAGTCAAACCATGTCTGAAAAAGAAGGAAGAGGAGGGGGAGGAGGAGGAGGAAGAGGAGGAGGAGGAGGAAGTGGGGGAGAAGGAAAAGGACGGAAGAAAAAGAGAAAGGAAGAAAAAGAGAAAGGGAGGGGAGGGAAAAGGAGGGGAGAAGAGAGGAGGGGGAGGAGAGAGGAAGGGAGAAGAGGAGGGGAGGGGAGGGGAGGGGAGGGGAAAGGAGGGGAAGGAGAGGCAAGGTGAGGCAAGGAGTCTGAGGTCTGGCCAGTGACCTGCTCTCAGCTCTAGTTTCCTAGCAAATATTCACCCAGCTCCAATTGAAAGTTGGTCCTGATAGACAAGGGTGGCCATAATCAGGACTTCCCTCATTCTCAGGAAGGAGCTATTTGAGCAGGAAGGATAGACAGTAAAGGGTGACATCTAGGCAGTGTGACTGAGCAGAGGCAATCATTTCCAAGTCTTAGTTGAAGAACTGGAACAGTTCGCGCTTAAGCCACTTGCCCAGCCACACCTGATTACTTCCATGACCAAGCAAAGGAAAACAGAACAGGTGGAATGTTTTTTTTTGTTTTTTGTTTTTTTTTTTTTTTCCAACAGCAAACTCCACTTGGAAGGTAGACTTCTGTCATCTGCTTGGTCACCAAAGCCTGTCCAAAGCTTTGCTGTCACTTGGCATTCTAAATCTGGACGACTTCAGAAAACTGCAGGGGAGAGTCTTTTTGCCTGGAGATTGGCTGCCTGTTGCCCTGGCTTTTAGAACATCAGCAAGCTTTGGGTGTGTTGTTAGCATTCTTCCCTTCAGAGCTCCTCATTTTTAAGCTCTGCAGGGAGAGCACAGACCCCTCTCTTTTTATGCGTAATGGCGTAATTTATGCTTTCCATTGCTGTGATGAAGCACCATTTCCAAAACCATTTCCTTTCTTGCAGAGGAAAGGCAGTCAGGACAGGAACTCCCTCAGGGCAGGAACCGGGACACAGGAGCTGACGCAGACGTCATGAAGGGGTGCTTCTTTTACTAGCTTACATCCCATGGCTTGCTCAGTCTGCTTTCTTATAGAACTCAGGACCACCAGCAAAGGGTTGGCACCACCCACGATGGGCTGGGCCCTCTCCCATCAATTACTAATTAAGAAAATGCCCTCAGCCAAATATAAACAGATGCATTTTCTCAACTGAGGTTCCTTGCTCTCAAATGACTCTAGCCATGTCAAGTTGATATAAAACTAGTCAGCACAGGCAGGAATTCTCTTTTTTCTGCTTTGCCTCAAGGGCATTTGAGTTTGAGACACAGCTTCACTCTGAAATGTCTTTCCCAGTGTACCCTATATCTATTATATGTGTGCGTGATTTAAAAATGGGGGTCGGGGGGAGCCAAAATACAAAGGCTAAGAGATGGCTCAGTGGTAAACACACTCAGTATGCAAGCATGAAGACCTGAATTTGAATTCTCAGAACCTATGTAAAAGCTGGAGGAATAGTGCGAGTATCTGTAATCCCAGCACCCCTGTGGGGTAAATGGAAAATGGGACAGGAAGACTCTGGGAGCTAGAGGGTCATCTAGCTGAGCATGCACAGGGTTCTCTCAAAAAAGATGTTTGTCTTCTGACCATCTCATATGTGCATGTCTCCCAAGTACTCTCATTCATACACATGAATGCACACATGTATGTACACACATGCACATACTTCAATAATGGAAAAAGAAAGAACCGTTTCTTAAACCTGCCATTTAACCATCTTACAATGTCAATTTGATGACCCTGAATGCCCTTGCTGTGATCCAGTTGTCAGAGCATTTTCATTACTTCAATCTGTCTCCATGAAGCTGTCATTCATCTTGCCTCCCTCTCCTAGACCCTAGCAACTATGACCATGCTTGCTGTACCCTTGGATTTGCTGATTCTGGGGACTTTACATCAGAGAGCCATCCAGTATGTGCCCTTTTCTGCTAGGCTTCTCTCACTTAGCCCAGTGTCTCCTAAGTTCTTCCAACTTGGCGCATGTCTCAGTACTTCACCGCTCTTCAAGGGTGATAGTCCAATGTGTGGATATGCCACACTTCATTCATTCACTTCTCTGATAATGAGCATGTGGTGGTTCCCCTTCCAGCTACTGTGAATGAGTCTATTAGGGACATACAGACAGGAATTTGAACACTTGATTTCCACTCAAGCGAGTCTGTTCCTAGCAGTGAAGTTGTTAGAGCATATGACAGCGCCTTCCATCTTTCATGAGTCATTGTTCTTTTAGGAAGCAAAAAGATACATGCTTGGTCATCCCAGTAGCTTTATCATTAGATTCTTAAAAGTCTATCCTCTTGGAGGCAAACTTTCATAGCTGGCGTGTAACCAATGCATTTCTAGAAGCACAAATATGACCTGAAGTCCCAGTATGATGAGAAGCCACTAAACCACTTTAAACTAGTGGGAAGTAGCCGAGCCTGGTTCCCTGGTTCAAGCTTTAGGATTTAGGATTTAGAAGTTTTTGGTTTTCCTTCAAGTAAACTGGCAGCTAATAGGGAGTTATAATGTTTTGCTGAACATTAAAAACCATTCAGACCTCCGAAGAAGGAACCTTTACTCACAGGAAAAAAAAATAATTTCTTGGAAAATTAGGTCTTAGGAACATCAAAATCACATCTAAACCTAATCGAAATCCGGCCACGTCCAAGTACATTCTCGTTAATCCGTAAGGCTCGAATCAGTGTCAATAAGTAACAGCTCCCAGCAGAAATATCAGGGTTCTTCAACAGTTTCTGCTCATTAAGTATTTTCTTCCCATCTTGAAGAATAGTTAACTCTTATAATAATAACTGTTTTGACAGGGGCAGGGAATTGCACTGAGAAAACTTACCCAGAATAAAAACTTTCTGGGAAATTAGAATTTAAACCAGGTAAATCATTGACTTCTTTCAAGTTCTGAAAACCACGTGACGAAGGTTTTTTTTTTTTCTTCCTGGAAACTTAAGTCTTAGCAAAGTCATGGGAAAAATAAATCCAGTGCATGCTATTGGGGTGCTTCAGCTCTGGGGTGCTCCAGCTCTGGTGAATGCCACCTCCCCTCTCCTCAATAAGCCACAGCACCTTTTATCCTGGGATGTCATCAGACCGTTCTAAGAAAATGGAACTTCTGAGCCACCTCATTGCAATTTGCAGAAAGTTTTCTGGGTTTTCATTGAGGTTTTCTGAATTAATAAAGCAACAACCAGATAAATGGCTAGCTAACAGCACTAGCCTCTGTGTATCTCAGCATGAGTTAGATGCAGAAAGGAGATAGTCACAGTGCCAGGTTAAACAGGCTAGAACATCCATTGTCCTGCAGGGTGCATGCTTTCCAGGGTACGGGTGCTGAAACTAACTAGAAATAACTTTCAAAGTCGGAGGACAAGGAAGACCTAAAGTAAGTCCCTAAAAGGTTCTATTTTCCTTCAACATGTTGACTTGCTTTAGGTTCATTGTCTAACTAGGATGGCTCAATGCAATCCTTAAACGTTATAATAAAGTTGTTTTTCATCTTGGAACACATATCTTGCGACAATTTCCTAACCATGGGAAAGAACATTGGGCATTCACAGGTTCTACCTTTTAAAGGATGTCTTCCCCAAGGATGACAGAATTTGTCATTTCTGGTATCAGATTACTGTTGTTGGAAAGCATATGGACCGATGAATCTCAGACCTAAATGGGGACTTAATAACACTGAGTTGCCTTTGCTGCGTTTTTATGTCCCAAGGAAAGGTAAGGACAAATGGATTCATCTACTGTTGTTGAAAAGAAAGAAAAAGCAGCCATTTGTGTGGAAAAGGGAGGCAGAGACGCTCCTGTGGAGGTCTTCTTTAACTCTCAAGTCCTTCACCTGACTCACCTTTGAAATGGGCACAAGACTGTGTTGTGAATTAGAAGACAGATTGATGGTTTCTAACTCTGTGTCTGTCCTTGCCTGACAGCCAGGGAGCCAGACACTCTCGGCTTGGGGTCTCACATGCCCCTTAGGTAACCACCGAGGCTTAATCCTAATCGTCCCTTGTATAATCATGTAAGTCCGAATGGATTCCAGAAGAGATAATGTTACTGAGATAGGAGCCATGTGATAGGAAAGGGGAAGGAATTGGTGTCCTAATGATGCTGAGGGGCGTGTGGGGCAGCTGATGAAAAGGGATGAAGGAGCAGTGAGCCACCAGGGCCAGAAGAGGAGGGACTATCTTGAGATGTAGTAAGGACGGAGGTGAGCAGCTACAGCCCGTGTCAGGGTGAGGATTACAGCAGGTTTGTTCAGTTTTTCTTACCTTAGCCTTTCTCAGGATTGCAGGGCCTGACATCAAGGTCTTCCTAGAGTAACCAAGTCCTCTAGGCTCCACCACTGAGTTATTACCCACTCAGCTCTTTTTGGGACAGGGTCTCCCTATGTAGCTCTAGCTGGCTTCGCACTCGCCACCCTCCTGCCTTCTCATTGTTGGGATTGGGGGGGCATATGCCATCATGATACTTAAACTCAGGCAAAGACTTTCAGATGATAGGATTTAAAACAAAGCAAAGCAGCAACAACAACCAATTCCCCAAACTCCAAAATGCTCCTAATGTCCAGCTCCAGCTCTTGGAACTTCAGGTGACTGACACATGCTGTTGAATAAGGGGAGGAGAGAATGGGTCATAAAGGGTTAAGGTCTAACTCTGACCACACCAAGCCCTCTCCACTCCCTGCTGTAAATGCCATGAAAATCTTATCACTCAACTGACCAAGGAGTCGCTGCTCATTCCAGTTGTTCTATTCTGAGAAGATGAACTTGGGAGTCACTCTGCAGCTGAGTACAAGAAATGCTCTTAAACTTGAAATATGCTCTAAAGGGGCCCCGATTCCTGTTCTGGGCCAAACAGCAACAGATCGGGCAGTTCTACAAAGTCACAGCATGTTCATGGCCCTGTGACAAGAAAACACAGCAGCTGCTCTTCCAGAAAGAACATTTGCTAACTGATCCAGAAGACACTGGAATGCCTTTATTCTTCAGTTGAAGAAGCAGCCACTGCCCATACCCCCACCCCTGCACCCCCTACCATCTTTTGTCCCTCCATTCATAAATTCAACTATTCAAAAGTATCTTATGTGCTGCAGGTACTGTGCTAGATGATGGGGAAAAAATCCTGGAAAATGAAGTCCCTATCTTAAACAGCTGCCAGTCTTTCTCATTGGCACAGACACAGGCATCACTCTGAGCAGATTGGCGCTAATGCCAGGGTCTTCCTACCATCCTTATGTCAGAGTTACCCAAAGGCACAGAGAATCTTGGTTTTTAGAAGCAGGTGGGAATTGCAACCCAGGAGAGTGGGTAATACATTGAAACCAATTCTCCAAGAGGATACTTGTGACACCACCATAAGGAACTGAAGTAATTCAGGCGGAAGCCATTCTGATGGGACCAAGGACATAAACTCTCACAGTTTGTGTTCTCGAGTCCAGGACTCTGGGCCTCAAACTCTCTCCTTACATGCAAGAGCTCTGATGGATCAGCCTATCTCAGCATCTTGTTTATTCACAATAAGTGGGATAAAACAAGATTATATCAAAGAGTTAAGGAAGTAGTTCAATAAGTCACTTCATGTAAAAGTACTCATCAAATCCCTTGTTTATAGTAAATGCTATCTTCTCTTATGCTTGATATCACGAGTGTGGAGCCTCTGACCTGGACAATTCCAAGAGAAGCTCCTCACTAGGTACCCCATAGGAAAAGCTCTCCCTGGGACTGTGCCGCTCACAATCTTTGCAGAAATATCTCCGGTAATCATCTCAGAGGCAAACACGTGAAAGTTGTGCTTCTGACAGATTCCCTGGTTGTTTCTTAATAGGAGAAGGGTGTCCTTTGCTCTTGGGCCTAGTAGGAAATGCGCCTTGATAACTGCCACTTAGTGTCACCAACCTTAAGTGTTGTGCCCCTAGAACATAAGCCTGTGCAGGGATGAGATCAGGTCAAATGGCGGCTGAGGGGTTGTGAGAAGAGGCCAGAGGTGGACAGGAAGAGAGAAGGTGATGGGGGGCGGGGAGGCTGGGTGGTGCTGCACTGTGCAGTGAGCGCCACCTTACTGTTTGATGAGAACATCTTTGGTCTCAAAAGTAATCCTGCCGCAGGTAACTGTGCCTGAGATGCAGCACTCTGCTGTGGTCATCTAAGATGGCTGCCTAGTGGTTTCCAACCTCCCCTTTAAGTGTGACTGAGATGCAGGACTCTGCTGTGGTCATCTAAGATGGCTGCCTAGTGGTTTCCAACCTCCCCTTTAAGCCTTGGTGCTATGAGAACATCTCTAGGAGACTCCCCCTGTGCCTTGTGCGTGGGAAACAACAAAGGGTTTGATGGGGTCTATTTCTCCTTTTGCTGCCTTGAACTTTACTCTCCCACACCAATCTGGTTCCTCTTCACACTCTCCTTCTTGGGAGAAAGCACATTAGCAGAAGGGTAAATGCTAGAACCTGTTTTTGTTTGTTTGTTTTTGTTTTTTAAAATCATTTACAGCGCTCATTCTCTTCATGACTATGGTTAAGCTCTGCTAAATTTATTATATATAAGCCCCATCGGGCCATCTCCTCAAGTCATTGTCTTCTTCTTCCTTCTCCTCTTCCTCCTCTTTTGAGACAGGGTCTCATTATATAGCCTTGGCTGGCCTGGAGCTTATTCAGATCTATCTGTTTCTGCCTCCTGAGTGCTGGGACTAACGTCATCACATTCAAGTCTTTCTATATGGAGCTTGATAGCAATATTTGAGGAAGGATTTCAAAAGGTCCACCTGCATAGCCCATGCAAAGACAGAACCGTCGAGGCACACTTCTTGTGTGGTGTTTCTACCTTATGGGATTCAGAAGGAATTGGGAATGGAGCCTGTGGTGTTTGTGATTGGATCCTGAACTCTCAAATGCTGGCTGCAGCATAAGCAGTTAGCTTTGCCTCGTCTATGAGTACTTTCTCACGTCTTGATCTTTGGGACAGAGACACAGAGTTCATTATGGAGTGAAGATCAAGGTGGAGAAAACAGACAGGGATGAGTCTGAGGTAGGAATCCCAGAGATGGTAGCAAGTCTCAGTGAGTCAGGGAGATGAGGTAACCTCTTCTTTATCTGACCCAGACAGTCCTGAGACTACAATGGATGACAGATTAGTGTCCTTTCCAACTTCCTCAAAACAGCTCTACAAAGCTACTACCATTCCCATCCTACAGATGGCAAGCCAAGACTCAGAGAGATAAGAATTCTTGCTCTGAGTCATGTGGCTCAGAGATTGCACAGCTGATATAGGGACCGCAGTGATATCATTCTAAGCATATAAGTTCCTGATAACATATCTGGCTCAAGTTCAAATCTTAAACTTAACTGTGTTAGGTATTGTCCCCGATACTATCTGACAGGAGAAAGAAAAGTCTAGAAGGAAAACAAGCAACATGACCAAGCAGATGGAGAAGGAAGCATTCCTAAAGAGATGAACCACTGTAGTAAGGAATGGCTCCATCACCAGGAAGGGATGGGGAGAGCAGGGCTGGGAAGCCAATACAGTAGAAAATTATAAAGGTGAGAGATATTAAACAGGGTCATGGGTGGCTTCCTCAAGCTGCTAGATGTGGGACCCTTGGACACCTGGCAAAGTCTCTGAATCTTTTACCACCTAAAACTAGAAAGGGGGTGATAGTCATTCTCACCTCATCTAGGTGTCCAAAAGACAAAGTAAGAGGACGGACAGAAAGTTCCCAGCACCACGCCAAGTACAGAACAGTCATCCTCAAATCACCCTGTCTTGGGTTGTGAGCCACGCTCAGTGCAGGCGGCGCCTCCATCTTCCCTCCCCAGCATCGTGGTGCGTCTTTTATGTTGTTCCGGGGTTAGCAGATCTGATTTGACTTTCTAATTCTGTCCTACTTTTTCTATAACCTAGCATTCTGTTCTGGAAACTGGGGTTACCTCCCCCTAATGTCTTATCCCACCTCTACCCTCCTCCTGGACTTTCTAGCACAGACACTTAAGTGTCTGCTAAAGTCAAGCATTAACTTGTGGAGTAGAAGAAATATAAGTCCAACCTACTTCTGTATTAACTCAACAGTTCATGTGGATTCTACCATGGGCTGAAACCACTGGAAATTCTACCCTAATTAATGAGTGTTTCACACGAGAGCCCATTTTCTCTCCCTGACAGTCAATGGCATAGGAAAAGGAAAAATACAGACTAAGCATTACCTCAAATACTTGCAGGTTACGGCTACTCAAATTAACACAGGCTAACCAAATACAAGCACATATTAAATGTTCAGCCCATCATCTCCCCTCCTGTGAAGTGAAAGTTGTTTCTATGCTTATACTCTTGGCCTGAGGCATGTCAAAGCTTTTTTTTTTCCCTTTCCATTTCAGTGACCCCAGCTCTGGGATACTCAAGACCACAGGGAGAAATATGAACAGGAATTGCCTAGAGCCTGACAGCAAATGCTTTGGGAAGGAGCCAGCAATGCCACTCCACTCAATGGCTTTGCAGGCTCCATAGGGTGTGGGAGCTGATGCTGACGAGGGGGTGGAGCGACACGCAGGCTGGTGTGCACTTACTTCATGGCTCTACTTACTTGTTGCCACTGCTCTGCCCTCCAAGTGTAGAGAGGACATGGCGAGGCTTGGCAGATACGCTCCGACTCTGGTCTGCTGTAGGAGCCACACTCACTCTCTCGGGCTGCTTTGTGTGTCCCGATCTGACAGCCCACATGCCTCTGCTGCACGCCTTGGCCACAGGACACAGAGCACTGAGAAGACACAGAATGTAAGTAGGCACTTCAGCTCCCTTCTGGAGGGCGGGAAGGGGTGGGTCACAGAGGAGGGCAATGCTTTCTTAATCCAATGATTTTCACAGCCTTCAAAATGCTTTCTCATTTCCAAGGAGCGGGACCACAAGGCAAGGTCTAAAAGCTGGAAGCTCACTGCTGCCAGTGCTGGGCAGGGAGCAGGAGCCACACGTGGGGAGGAACCAAAACTCTCAGGGGATGACAGAGGGAGGGGAGATTGTGGGGAAACAGCATCATCCAGAAGTAATGGTGCCACATTGAAACAGACAAATGAAACACTGTGCATCACTTCCATCCTGGAAGATGGATGGCTTGTGAAAATTGGGAGATACAGTTCTATAGCCTAACCCACAGAGAGCCAACCATTGACAATTAAGGCCATATAAGCAGAAGGGCTTTCTCCTGCCCTTTTATTTTTCTAGTTTCTATTCCTGGAGACAGAACATTGCCTTGCTTGTTGTTTTTGTTTGTTTGTTTAAATCATGGAATTCACGTAACTATCTATGCCTTCTCATAATCTCAAATGAATAGATGAAGAATAAAAGCTGATAAGGAAAAATAATTTCCTCGGGCTTAATGTTTTCAGTCCTTGAAAAAAAATCCCATTAATCACGATGAAACATTTTGTTGACCAAGTTGCAAAACACCAATTAACTTTCCCCTAAATTAATTTTTTAATGGTTTCCTCATTGCTGGTTGCATAATATCACTTATGGGCAAGCCAAGAATTATTGTCTTTATTAAGATTTTGGCAGTCAGAAACCAAAGGCAACCTTTGATTAGAGAGAACTGCATAACACTGCACTTGGTTATTAAAGGTTATTAGCAATTTGGGGGTGGACATAAATCAGTCTCCATTAATTTGCCTGGTGTTGAGATACAAAGTTATCAGACATTCATGCCGTGTAGCCAAAAGGAGGTCTTCTTCTAAAAACAGAACCAGACTCTTTATGCTACAATTGCACGCTTGTTCAATTCGCTTGTAGGAAAATTCAAGGTGCTCCGTGAAAGATGGAAAGTTCATTAAGAGGTATGTATACCCAAGTGGACGTTGCTGCAGCTTAGGCTCTTTCTTAGAAGGCAGCTTGGGAAATCCCATTCTTTCAGAGAAATCTACGCTGGAGAAGAGGCTCCTAGCTCACATCAAAGGGAGCGGAAGACAATGCTTCGCCCTAACATTGTTGCCATTGTTTGGGTTTAATTGGATTAATTGAATTGAATGAGTTTGTGACCCACAAGAAACCAGACTTTAAAGTCATTATGTTCTGGGAAGGATAAGGGGAGGATTCTTAAATACCACGAATGGCTTTGTCTCCAAACAGCCACTTAATGCTCACAGGGGCTATATGTGAGTTATCCTACTGGCTGTGCTGGAAAAGGAATGGAGTAGAGTTACCCAGCAAATGACAGAAATATTCAAGTGTCATTAACAACAATCAAAGAGTTCTGGCTATTTGGATTTGAGGTCTTAAATCTAAGAATATACTTCTAGAACAATGTACAACAGAAATACAAAGAGAATAATAATATGAACACATTGGAATTTGATACAAAGCTGGTAAGTTAAAAAAAATCACATAACATTTTCACAACAAAGAAAAATGGGAAAGACCTTTAGAGTGTCTAGTACTAATTAGGTTGTTAAGTAAATGAAACCCCTTTGTCTATGTAGCAGGTGGTGGTGAAGTGCATATCTATAGGTATGCATATGGTGGCCAGTATTCAATGTTAGGTTTCTTCCCCAATCACTCTCTTTTTGGAGAAAGGCTCTCTCACTGAACACAGAAGTCACAGATTCAGCTACATTGGCTAGCCAAGAAGCACCAGAGATCTTCCAGGTTTTGCCTCCCTTAGAAGTGGGACTACAAGGATGTGTTGTCAGATTTTGAGTCGGGTGCCAGGAATCTAATCTCCACCCTCATGCTGGCAGAGCATGTAGTTTCCTGCTGAGCTATTTCCCTAGATCTCCAAACCTCTTTTTGATGCTATCACTACTAAAAAGAAGAACCTATTGGGCAGTGAAGGTAAGGAACTAAGAGTTGTGTCTACAATTTAAACAATCACTTCTTACAATGTTTCATAATTCTGCATAAGACAAATTGAAGACACAGGGAACTTTTATCATACAATATGTTGCTCAGGCTTCTGATTATCATAACAACAAAGGCAATTTTGAACTAAGGCTTTTTTAAATTAAAAACAATTACCATGACTTAAATGAAGAGTGAAGTGCAAAACCTGCCTTTCTGGATAGTGCATTTGTGGTAATCTCTGCTCAGAACAAGACACACTACAACGGAATTTCATTCTCCTGCACTGGTTCGTGGAAGACAATTTATGTGCAGAGCTAATCAGCTTTGCTTGATGAATTCTGACAGACTTATCCAGAATCCCTTAGAAAAGTCCTGCATCAGAAAGTCCCCAGCACTATCCTGGATCTAGTTATGCTCAGTGAATTGTTTAGTTCCAAGGCAGAGAACGGCTGCACTCCCTTTATTAACACACCCCTTCCATCATCTTGGTAGGGCCAGTCTGTTTGAAAGGGTGTGATGAGATGGTGAGATGCTGGGCTCTGAACTGGGGCTCCTTTAGCTCCCTGCTGTGCAATGCTAGAATGAAGAAGTCCACTGGCTTAAGTGGAACCTGACAGTTAACTTACATAGATTAAAAAATAAAATAAAATTAGCGATATTTTTCATGTTTGGGGAATCAATATATACCTGAAAAATTAGAAAGGATTTTTGTCACACAAGTTCTTCTAGAATTATGCTGAGCTTCTGGTGGCAGCGTTATTTTAAAGTGGGAATTAACTTGAAAATAGCCATTATTTAAATTATATAAATCTAAATTATATAGTCATTATATACATTTTTATAAATAATAATATCAATAAAAGGTCTATAAATAATATAACCTGCTAGACTTTCACTAAGTGCCACTGTATGCTGAATTCTATACAAAGGTCTCAGCCAAGTGCTTCTTTATTGTAGGGATGGCCTGTGCACTGTAGAAGTTTGGACATGTTCTTTCTTTATCTCTATTAAACACAGTTATGCGTCCCTCAGTATAAGATATGACAAATCCATCACCAGACATTGCTAATTGTCTCATGGGATACAAAATTACTTCCAGTTGAGTGATTAGCAGTATGCTAAGCATCTTCTATAAAATAATTTTTTATTTCCTTATAAACCTTTCCAATCGATATTTCATAGCTACAGCGAAGAACAAAGACAATTACCTTAGCTAAGGACAAAATTTGAATCAAAAATCAAAGTTGGCAAGGCGATATGGCAAAGTCATTATGGAATAGATTAAAACTTGGATCCCAGTTTTTAAACACCGAACTATACCATGAGGCAATGTTTTATACTATGCCAGAAAAAGTTAGAGTGAGAAGTTTATATTCAAACCATGCACCATCAATGTTCGTGGCTCCAATCAAACCCAAATAACCAAGAGACCAGAAAATACTAAAGCAACTGTTTCTCATCACCACTCAGGACCATCCCCTCTAATGTCTCAAAGCACACAAGGTAAATATTTCCCACTATCTCCAGAAAACACTTGAAAAGCCTCCTGCAGAAAGCACCACAATCAGGTTGCCTTCCTTCAACACCAAGGACGGCGGGTGATTCAGAGAGCAAGTAGCCAGTTCTATTTCTATGTTTGCAACAGAGATCACTTAAAAATGAAATCTTATGAACCTGAGACATTGTGGCTTGTGTGAATTCTATTACATGTTACATCAGTAAGGAAGTAAAGTCAACAGAGGGAGTTCCGTGGTTTGTAAGGCCTGTCCTAACCCCATGCACAGGTGGTAAACTGAGAAAAAGGCCAGTGCCTTTGGCCCCAGGGGACGACTGAGCCTTCATACATCAGGCTGAATTGAGTACCCAGTGGTGATTTTCGTCTTAAAATTTCATCAGCGCCGGGCGTGGTGGCGCACGCCTTATCTAGAAGATGAGATGAGTGGAATATAGCTACTATCGGACAACAGAATGGTCAAATATGAAAGTTAAATATTATAGCAAGTGAGCATTCATTTCTTTTACTCAATATCATAGCCTTAGGAATACTCTTGTTCACCACCAGCTAATTAGTGAGCCAATAATCCGTAAGCACATAGACCATCTTTCTCCATCAACCAGTGGCCCAAGTGATTTACACATCTTGTCTCCTTTCCCAATTTATCCCTGCAAACCAATTCTGAGTGACTGATTTTGAACAGGTGTACTTTTATTCTACAGAGATGTTCTGATAATAATCTATGTTTGCAAAACAAACAAACAAACAAACAAACAAAACAGGTTTTAGATCTAGCATCCTAGCTTTATAAGCAATTTTAGGCTTCTCCTGGATATTGTAATAAAACTCAGCTCATGTCTCCCAGTAAAGAGCAAATGACTCTTTTATGCATCTATTCAGTGAATAAATTGGTCTTTAAGACATATGACGTCTACATGCTCTGAGCTTAATATTCTGGGGGGAATCACATTAGATAAATAGATAAGAAAAGGCCAAGGACCATAGCAAAGAGTAACAGAGCATGAAAGTCTACAAGAGGACAACCTAATTAGCATGGCATCTTAAATAACGTTAGCTGCAGGCTTTGCATGAACTGAATAGCTCCAAAAACAAAAGGCCTGGAAGTTAAGAGATGATAATGGTCACTTAGAAACCATTAGACAAGATGACAAGTGAGACAGAGTGCCTTGAACATCATCCTGACAGAAGCCAGGGGAAGGCAGAGCACACAGTCTTTGATTGCCAAATTAAAGCCAACAAGCAAACCCCAGATGTTTCTTTATGATACAAGCCTCAAGAGGGACAGGTCATTGTGCTGGGGAATGATGCCCTGGTCTGTACAAAAAAAGTAGAACGTGGGTACCAAGAACAGCGATGTCAGCAGAGGACGGTTAAGCAGCATTCAGATTCTAGAGGGATTTTCCTCTGGAATATTAAAGTGGAGAATCCTCATCTCTCCTGGTGCTAACATGGCTGCATCCAGAGCTGGAAGAATTCTTCCAGAGGCCATGAACCCTAAACCTTGTTTTCACTGATCCTTGGGAGCCATTGGCATGAGTTGCCACAGCCTGCCTGGGAGAATGAGAAGACAGGCTACCTCCTGCTGAATCCCATCAGCTCAGCATCAAGAATGGAATGCTTTCAAAAGAAATCAAACCTCTTTACTTTCAAGCAAGCGCCTTAAATCACAGCGAAGGAGTATACAAGCGGTGGGGTTCTAGGCGACCGACTCTAGGGACATACGAATGACTTTAGTTTGTCAACTTTCGGAAGTTCTTTTGCAGGTTCAACAGGAGACTGTAATTGGAGTCCTGGGTTCCTCTTCCTCATCTAAAGCATACATCAGCCACATCCAAACTAAATATTACTTGAGATTCTACTGAATCCAACTCCCCCGACTCCCTCCCACCAGCAAAGTGCTTGGCATTCATTGCTACATTAAATGCCCCTAAGAACCACATGACATAGGCCCAGGAGGATGAAACAAACCCACCAGTGTTCCACAGCTACGGAATAACAGAGAGATCTCCTTCAGGTTCCCCATCTCAGTTGTGAACAAGCAAACGGGCAGAGAGATATTGGCCAGTATTTCATATTGTCAATTGTTACTGTTTGAAGGTGAATTGTCCGGCAGGTTCATCCTGGTTAGCACATGTGGGGTGGGAGTTATAACTAGTGGAGATAGGTCCTTGGGGGTTGCCTTTGAGGGTTGCAGATTGGTCCTGCTTGCTTTTAGCTCTGTCTCTCTCCTTCCTGATCTGCAAGATTTGAATAGCTGTGCCCCTCAAACCGCTGGCCCACAGACCATGCTGCATCAGGTGCCAAGCCTTCCCTGCCACGCCAAACCAGTATCCCCTGAAATGGAAATTCAAAATACACTCCCTTTTCCCTAAGTCATCTCTGTTAGGTACTCCATGTGATAAGAAAGAATCTCCAATGTGAACTTAGCGTCGGTTCCCATCAGGTAACAACAGCTCCTCCCCGTGCACGCTAAGCTATGCGTTTGCAAGTGGCAAAGGATGATGGCAGAGCCAGCAGCCAGATACAGAAGAAGGCTTACTCTGTATTAGATGTCTGCCGCCTCTCACTATATGAGACTCAGCTTCACAACTTCACCAACGCTCTGTTGACCGAGGTCACTTGTCCAAGGACACCCAGCCTGCCTGGTGAAGATTCCTCCAGGTTTGTAAAATGAGAACAGTGCAGAGAGACACAGGAGAATATGCTGGTGTCAGGCCCCCAGGGCTGGACAGAAGGAAGCAGTGGGGAGAGAAGCGTTGCTCACCTGACTCCACGCGCCAGCCTTCCATCTGGGGCACCGTCCTCCTCGGCACCTTCTGTGCCCATGTGGCTTAGGAAGGTGCTTACAGCTATCTCTCTCTAAATGGCTTCCGTCTTTTGCCAAGCAGTAAACATTTCGATGTTTATGCCCTCGACCACAAGAGACAGAACACTGCAATATAAAGCAATGGCAAGGTTGTTGTTGTTTTGTTTTTTTAAATCACAGTGACTTTGATTAAAAAAAAAAAAGGAAGGAAAAATGTGTAATGTGACGATAAGATCAAGTCTAATGAGAGTTAACATTACCCGCTTTTTTTTCCAATGCCGTTCTAGAGAATAACTCAAAACCTTACAGGGAAGAAAGGTGGCAATAGAAAAAAATAAAAATAAAAAAGCCCAGGCATTGACGCACTATGGTAGCACCCCTGTGTGGCATGCTGCTTTATCCAGATGCACGGGAAGATCCTGACAATTTAACCTGAAAACTGCCTCTCGATTCTGAAATTACTGTGGCCTTTTTACTGAGGGAAATCCTGCTGCAAACCAGTAAAAACACATCTTCAATGAACTATCTCCTGACTCACTGATTGGTATAAGGGCATTTTCATATGACTGTGCTCAATGTTTTAAGGAAACTCTCCATCTCTCTCTTTAAGGGAAAAAGCTCTCATTTTCCCAGCCCATTGGAAAGAGGTGAAAGAGGCAAGAAAAAAAAAAAAAACCCTGAAAAGGTTCGCTGGTGGGTGAGTCTGTGCCAACTTCAGGGGGGAGGCATTACCTTTCAACTTTGATCTGCGGGTTCACTGGACTGTTTTAAATGTGACCCTGTCTGACCACATCTAGGAAACTTGACTTTGATTTCAGATTAGGTTTCTCAGAAAGGTTTAGGAATCAAAGTGCCCATGGAGCCTGGACAAGAATTTGATGTGACAGCTTCTTGTAGAACAGGCAAGAGGCTGGCCCCAACAGACGCACTGAGACATTCAACATCCAAGGCTTCGTTAGCAATTATGAGTCGTTACTCAGCCATCATAAACTGATGGCTCAGTTCTTTAAAGACATTTTATTTCCCAATATAATTGTCTTGCTTTCTAGAGGGGGAGTAATTTAAGAATGGAGAATAAAAGGCAAAGTCTCAATGAAAATAGATTTCACATTACATTTCTCTTGATTTCACGTTTCTTATCCCCACACCCTCCAGTAACTTTGGTTATTTTTTTTGGCTTAAATTACCAAAGTGCCCTTTTATGTGTAATCGACAAACAGCTCCGTGTAAAACTAGGATCCTAATACTAATGTTATCATTATTACTAAATAGCCTCAAAGTTACATCATTCATAAATGTGCCAAAAATGTTTTTCTGTTAAAAAGCAAACCATTATAAAATTTTCAACCAGAGCTGGTAGAGTATTTAAAATATGTATGTTAGTACATTTGGCTTTAACTTTTTACTTTAAGATGTGAAATATTCATGATTATAGATTTGAAGTTAGCCATTATAAAAATCTTAATATTTTGCAATTTGGAAGGAGGAAGCCTAGTTGGAGTGTCTGTATCTAAACAAAAACTGCAACAATTAACCTACAATGTTTGGGTGCATGTAGAGTACTGAATATCATTTTCAAAGGCTTTTTACAGCAAAGTTCTTAGAATTTCAGTCTCTGAGAACAGCTAATGACTTGCACAAAGATAATCTCCATTGTAAGTGATTAATTGATCATTTTAAAAATGTTACTTCAATAAGAAAATATGAAGTCATAATTACAATTTGAGATAAGTTCATTTGCTTAATGAACCGAACATCTATTGTGTACATGCCGTGTAATAGAAATTATATGACACACGGGAGACACAGTGATAACAAAATTGACACAGTCCTTGACCTCAGGGAACATAGAGACCAGTCATGGAAATTAATATTGCTCAAGTGATGACAAAAATAAATATTGCATATGAGTATTCACTGAGTTGAATTCTAAGAAACAAATAGCTGGAGTGAGTCAAAGAGGACCCTCTGAAGTCTTCCACTCGGCCACACCAGGCAAGCGTGAAGGTCATAAAAATGAGACTGAATTATATTTGGCACATTATGGGGAATCTTAGAGGAGACTTAATTCAGGATAAGGAATCGTCCAATTTTTGTTTTGAAAATTCTACTTTGACTATGGAGCCAAGTACCAGATATAAATAAGGGTCACTGGAAATGAAAGAAACCACAAAGAAAGCCACCGTATTTGTGTTGGCAGGAGCCATTGTGGCGGCAGTGGCTTGGTTGAATATATAGAACAGAGGTTCTTAACCTGAGGGCGTGACCCTTTGTGGGTTGGACTGACTCTTCTGCACATATCATATATTTACATTATTCTTCTGCACATATCATATATTTACATTATTCTTCTGCACATATCATATATTTACATTATTCTTCTGCACATATCATATATTTACATTATTCTTCTGCACATATCATATATTTACATTATTCTTCTGCACATATCATATATTTACATTATTCTTCTGCACATATCATATATTTACATTATGATTCACAGCAGTAGCAAAATTATAGTTATGAAGTAGCAATCAAAATGATTTTATGGTTGGGGTCATCACAGCATGAGGAACTATATGAAAGGCTCACAGCTTTAGGAAGGTTGTGAACCACTGGGATAGAAGGTTTGGGTGGAGAAAGTTCGTAGGTTAAGATTGTACCTTAAAAAAAATGATAGTACCTCATGGGTTATCTGTAGCATGAAGGGAAGAGGGCAAAAGATGACAATCAGATTTCTGGTTTGGGCAGCTGAACAGGTGGTGATAATATTTGCTTTCATTTTAAAGATGGTACCCACTGGCAGGAAAAATACCACTGAGAGTCAAGGTGTTTTTATTTGTAGGAAATGGGTCTGATAGAAAGCATATGAATAGTAGTAGGTAGTAACATTTGCTTCACTAGAGTTTAAAAAAAGATAGTTTTTTTTTTTTTAATGCTCATCAAATAAACATGGGCGAAATTAGTGCAAATACATCCTTAGGAATAGTCATTTCAGTGTGCAAGCAAACTATCCCTCAACGTGAAGTGGGAAAAGAGAGTTCATGAGAGTTAATAATCTGCCAGAAGACAGGGTCTAAACGTTGGTAATGATCTATAGAGTCAGAATTAGAAAAGCTACAATGTTCTCACATTCACTATGTTCCAGACACTGCCCTAAGAGGTTATCATCCTTAAAGCTTGTATAGTTCAGCTATCCCAACCTCCCAATACACGTTGATAATAGAGATAGGTACTGCTACCGGAGATAAGTCGTGCTATCTGTAAAACAGTGCAACCACAAAGCCTTGAATTGTGTTTTGCACATGCTGCTCCAATACAAGTAAGATATACTTCTACTGGGAACAATGACAGTGCAGTGAAAAAAAAAAGTAATCAAGAATTTTGCCATCAATGACTCATGCGAGGTCTGCCACTAACGTCATTGCCAATGAGCCAGTGATGAACAAACTAAGTTCTAAATTCGATGCCTTCAATATATAGATTAGCTGCCCTGGTTCATCTCCATGCACATTTGCTTTGGAGGGGATTTGAATAGAAGTGGTGAAAGAAAAAAAAATGCTACTTTAGCATGATTCACCACACATGTTAGTTGTCTAGAATAATTAAGATCTCAAAGTGATTTGGAAATCCTCATGAAAGTTCATCTGACAGCAAAACACTCTTCATTCAATGTTTTCTAAATTACCATTGAAGAAAATCAGCTGTTGGTAGAAATACTCAAATCTACCAGGCTCACTAATGGGTCTAGTGTGACTTCATAAAGGAGCTGTCACTGTGATAATCAAATAAACACAGGTTCCAGCTCTTACAGTCCGAGGGAAAAGTCTGTATGATCATTTAGTCTTTTCCAGGGCAAAAAATGACATTTACATCAACCCGCGTCACCAACACACGGTATTTATCCTTAGTATGTCATCTAGTACTTGTTATTTATTGGCTGCATATCTCAAAGTTCTTGCTCCTGGGAACATTTAATTCCTTACATTTGCAGCCGAAATAGCCTGCTAGTTTGCCAGGAATACTGACTTTTTTCTCTTGGGAAATGACCCAACATAGTTAGGAGACTGATTCTTCCTTGCCCCAACCCCCACCCCAAATTCAAGCAAGCCTCCCAAGAGCATTATCATTGCTTGATACTTAGAAACACCAAGGTCAGCCAGTCGGAATGCCTGAGATTTCAAGCTTTTGTTTCTGTGAGGCCATTCAAAGGGCATTCTAGAAGCTGGGCTGTGGTCAGAAGTGCTGACGCTTTCCACTCACTAACGTCTAAAAATGTGAAATCCCTGCATTTCAACTCAGCTGGTGGGAAGGAAACTCGAGATGAAGGCAGTGTGCTCTTAGTTTCTCCCCAAAGGCTTAAGCTCTCTGGAGAAGTAGCTCTGGACGTGAGGATGGATGTGGTCTGGTGGCCCTGGTCTTGGAGGATCCCGGCATGTGTCTTTTCACTTGTGCTAAGGGTCATGTTTCCTTAGCCATCAAGAAGTCTGCAAATAACCCTGGTGTACAGGTCCGATGGAGAAGGACTCAATAGCGAAAGGGTTCTCTGGGCTGTGGCACTGCTGAGGATATGGACATCTCTATGATGATGGAGTTCTGTATGGACTTAGCAAGTACATCACAAAGAACTCAAAAGGAAGAAGAGGGGAATACGGAGGTAAGAAGAGGAGGGGGAAGGTGTGCTCATGGAATGTGGCTAGTAGGAAGCATCTCGGTGGGACTTGAAGCTTCTAGCTCTGGAAGACTGTGGGCCAGGACTGGTCGAACTGTACCAGATGTCTGAAAGATGTGCATTAGTGGGTGGTCTAAGATGACAGCCTTTGTCTAGTGTGTCTGCCTAGATGACTTGTAATCTCAACAGATGAGGTTGTTGTATCTATGTGAAATGTGTAGTGAGGGATCCTGATCAATTAGCGTATATTTCTAAGCCCAGGATTGATTACTTGCAGGTAGAAAAGAACAAGGATTGAAAGACCAAGAGAATGTCACGTACCGGGACCTATTAGCAAAAATGAAAGATTCTTCTAAATGATTCATTCTTCTAAATGAATCTGGCTAACATCATACTGAGGTAGGTGGATGGAGTTTTATTTAGACACTGTATTTATTACTTCTTAAAGTCTTTCTCTTCTGATTCTACAGAATTTGCAAATGATACCTAAATCATTACATTAAAACAAGAAGCTTTTCTTGATTCTTCTTTCATTTTGCCTTTAACAAAATAAAGTTAAATGTCACCCGGAAAGTATGCCATCAGAGAGGATGCAAGGCTCAGGCCTGTCTTTGCCAATATAGGAACACATGAAATGAACAGGGCACAAGTGTCACAACACTGGGGAAGGCAAAAGAACCATGAAAAATAATGTTAATACAAGGCTACAGACTTGGGGTGCCAGTTTCAAATACTGGTGAATGGTAGGCCTAGAGAATCATGTGGATGATGGAAAAAGACAGTAGATGTAGCTCCAGTTAACATATATTTATTTATTTCTCTGTACACTATAGCTAGTCAGAACATATTTATGAAATGAACACACATAAGCTACAGCCATCATAGAATAGCACCATAAGCTACATATTATACAAAGAAAGAGCCCTTCAGAATCTCTCAGTTCTAGTGCTGAGCTAATCTGACATAAGTGAAGATTCAAAAGAGGCTACCCAAAGAGGAACTTTGACCATAATTACTAACCACTAGATTAGGCATCTCTTAATTGTTAATATGAACCAGGCACTGGACTAAAATACATTAGCGTTTCTTCTTTAATCGAAAAGAAACAGTGGTTCACGTATTATTAGGGGTCCTTTATATAAAGGAAGGAGCTGAGGGCCTAAGAGTGACATTACTTACCCAGGGTCACAAAACTGGGAAGCAGCAGAGTTAGGTTTTAAGTACATCTCCATGATCAGCATGTAAATCCCTAGACTAGATAAGGAGCTGGGTAAGCCGGGTAATATTCATGTCTACCTCCCTATGAGAATACCTAGAAGCAAGGGCCACAGAGAAATGCCTTCTAAGACTCTTTCAGAGTCCTCTGATCAGTCAGTCTCCTAAAAGGAAGAGTGGTAGGCAGTGCTAATAGTTCTAGTATCGATGACTTTTTACAGCTTCTTCTACACTTTGGAAAGGGAAGGCATTGTAAAGAATAGATACAATCCCATAAATAAAAGCCCACATTGCCCCTTAGCTGAAAACACACCCTGCTTCTCTCTTTGTCATTTGTGAGGTATATTAACCCTTAGGTGCCTGCCTAATGCCCTGCAGTGAACTATCATTTCTGTTGACTGATAGATGGACCGTGGCACAGTTATCAATGGAAGGCTGCAGGCTATAAGTTATGGGTCAATTTCTCAAATAATTGAATTGTGAGCCATCACAATAGATTATCCAGTCCACCTATTAATTTCAGGCTCAAGGCTTAAAAAGACACTAGCTGACATGGATAAGGTCGTGCAGAAAGAAAGAAACACATATAGTTTTGATCACCAGAAGAGGAAATCATTTGGTGCCAGTCACACTGGAGGTTCTAAGGATTCTGCATGCTGTCCAGACCCATGGCTAACCAGCATCCACGGTTAGCTTTACCAGTTGGACATGTCATCTACAGCTAGCCTAATGGGCAGAAAAGAGTGAATTCAAGCAGTTATTATGTTCTTATAAGTTTGAGGGACTTCCGGTAAGAGAGGGCCCATGAAGCCAGTAAAGAGAGCCCTAGAGGTAGCTGTTCATGGAAGGTTAAAAAAAAAAAAGGAAGAACAGCTGTTTGCAAGTGATTCACCTTGCTCCAACATGCAACTGGGGGTTTGAATCATAACTGCTAGCTAAACATTGTGCTGTTGGGGGACACATAACTTCTCTTGGCTTAGATTTGTTCTCTGTTAAGATGAGACAATTGGAGCAATGCAGTTATGTGGCAACTAAAGGAGATATGCATACAAAACTTCATATTTTGGGCAGACAACATAAAAAAATAACATGGATATTCTATCACCACAATGGTTTTCTATCCAATGGCGTCTTCTAGCATATCTCCAAATAGGTCCCCAAAGAGGTAGCATTTTTTTAAAGAAAATATTTGTCAACTTAGGTACCCTACAATGAACATTCTAGGAAATGCTGACTGGTGAAGATGCGACTTGGGCAAAGTTCCAGGTGGGTGACAGCACATGCCAGCGAAGCACTTTCTTTTCTAAAGAGTGCAGAGGAATCTTCAGAGCAGACATGCATGCTGAAGACACCGTTTCTCTACTCTAAGCTATCTACTATTTAATACAGACTCCTTTCACCAAAGTAAGAAAAGATGGGCCCCACACTAGAGTGCCATGCATCTTTTCTGCTCAACACTCTTGCTTATCCTTTTCACCTCTGTTAACACGTCTGTTCTTCCCTGGGCTTTCAGATGTGGCTACTTCAAGTTTCCTAGGTACATAATTAGCATCAGTAACAACTACCACTAAGTACATATTACCCCTTTCTATGCTCTGTTCACATGCAAGTAGTCACTTCCCTTGGTCAAGAACCAAACTGTGGAACAGGAAAAGTGAGAATTTCAGTAGGAAATAAAGTGTCAATGAGCTTGCTTGATGGCTATTTATGTCTAGGACCACCCTGGCATTTATTAGTATGAAAAGGATCTCAGAAAGCATGAGGTTGCCAGGCAACCGCACAGCAGAAAGCTGATATGGTGGTCACAATCATCCCAGCTGGATAGGGCACTGGGCCATCTTTCTGTTTTTAGCCTCATCCTACCCCATTGCTCTGAGCATGCTAAATGCTAAAAGATCTAAGGAAAGGAAATATGATTCATATGTCAACTATTGGGCTATACTTCAAAACATTTGTCAGTATTGAAGTCAAGGGTTAGTGCCTTCGACTCAGCAAGCCCCTCAAGAATTAGGAGGCACAGGACTCTCTAGCTTCCCCTCTCTCACCTTCCCTTACAGTGTAAATAGTTCATAATTAGATGGAGACATGTATTTTAGCACTAATAACATCAGTACATGAACTCAGACAATCTGTGAAAATCCAAACTGCTATACATTTGATTCTGCAAGAATGTAATTGTTACAGTTTTTCTCCTCATCAAGAGAGACACAAAAACCATGAATATCTACAAATTTGGTGTCTCATGAATTCCATGCTGGCTAAATAACGCCAATGCAGTATGAGGCATATCTCATCACCAGGCCTTGACTCTCCTTAATGTACCTTGTGACTGCCCAAGGCCACTGCCCAGTTCTGTAGCTCTTCTATCCTTCTAAAGGCCACCCAGTAGGCTATTTATAAACTGTTGGTGTTTTTCAGGAAAGGCATGAGGATGGTGTAAGGGCCCACTCTGCCTGCCATAAAAGTGTTTCTGAAAGCAGCTGGAAGAAGAAGAGGGTTGTGGGTCAGACGCAGGCTCCAAAATCCTTAATCTTCATGTTCCAAAGGTAAGTAAAGAAGTGTCTGAGAAATGGACTAGGGAAATGGCTCAGTAGTTAAAACACTTGTGCTACAAACGTAAGAACTGGTATTTGAATCCCTAGCAGGCATGTAAATGTTAGTTGGGCCTAGTGGCCCACCTGTAATTCTAGAGCTCAGAAAGAGGAGACAGAGGGTCCCTAGGGCAAGCTGGCTAACCAGTACTTGCTGTATTGGAAAATTCTGGGTTCAGCTGAGAGACCCCCCAACTCAGTAAAGCAGGTAGAGAACAATGTCAGAAGACTGTGCAGGAACATGTGCATTCACACATACCCACACATATTTGAATGTGCACACCCATGCTCCTGTGTGCTACACACACACACACACACACACACACACACACACACACACACACATGCCTGGAAGGAGGAAAAATAAGAAGTGAGTTAGTAACTGATGGGCAAGCTATAAGGTTGGAGGGAACAGTCACCAAAATTTCTTGAAACTTGAAAGTGGACTGTGATCAAAGGTCTGTGCTGGAGGCATCAAGGTAATCTAGAGATGTTTGTCAGTTAGCAGCTATCAAGTCTTGGCAGTCCAACGTGGAGTGACCTATGTTAGTATCCAAGGTCTGGGAAGCTTCAGTCACAACTAGAAATGCTTCTGTAGGAAAGCAATTCATCACTTTGTCTCTAGACTCTACTGTGTGCCTGCTGAACTGTATCCCTCTCAGGCCAACTACCAATCAGTCATCTAAGAGACCTAGAAGCCGTGTGCCTTTCCTTGTCTCCTCCAATCCACACTGCTTTCTTGGTCTGTCTAGCCCTTTCTCCATAGCCTTGGTGTAACGGGAGTATCTTTATTTATATGAAGCAGCTGTAAAATAGAGCACACTGGTGGCCCCCAATGTCCCTGAACTCTGAGTCCACAGATGCAACCAACCTTGGATTCAAAATATCTGGGGGAAAAAATCACACCTGCATATATAACATATAGAGACTTTTTTCTTATTGGTCTCTAAACAACACAGAAATATTTGTAGGGCATTTACATTGATTTATAGTATTAAGGAAGACATGCATAGGTTGTATAAAAGTGTTACACTATTTCTTTATCCAAGGAACTGAACTTCTCAATCTTCAGAGCCTGAAGGTTCTAGCAAGGGGGGGGGGGGTCCTGGAACCCCCACACAACCCCAAGATACTAAGGGAGAACTGAAACATCCCCTATGTTGTAGGAAATAGTTTAGGTAAGCAAGTGGCATTTGGGTTCTAATACTAATCCAGTATGCATAAATAAATATTTGAGGCTGTTTTCAGAGATCCATGTCTGAACAGATGGGCAAAAGGTCATTGAATCAGATGCTCACCCAAGTTCACACCACTCTGCTGAGAGATCAAACTGCCCTCCATCCCTCCCTCTCAACATGTTTCATTCAAATCCTTCATCTCTTTTCTTATCTCCTCCTTCTGCCCACATTTTAGTTAAAAAAAAAGATTTAAAAAATGCCACTGAGAAGGGATGAGAGGAGAAGAAATGAAAACAGACATGTCCATAGAATTAATGATGTGACTAAGGGAAGGACTAGAATTATGTTTAATGTTTTTGTCTTGTTTTACAAATTTAAATTCTTCCTGTACTGCTCTAAGAGTTATTGAAGAGGGTATCCAGAGACCAATGAAGAAGAATATGGTTTGGTAAGTGCCATGTTTCCCTCTGTTGTCTAGCTAAAGCCTGCCAAGACCTAGTTGCATTTGTGTTCAGCAGGGATGTCAAATTACAGGCAGTGTGCATCTCAGATGACTAGGTTCCTAACGGAAGTTCTCTTTTCTCTCCACACATCTGTTCCTCCTATAGGCAGTTCTATTTTAAACAACAGGAATGCCATCCTTCCGTTTTCCTAGTCCATAAAACCTGGAGTCATTTGACTCCATTATTTCCGTTGTATCCTATATCCAATCTCTCAGCTAATCCTTTAGCTCTACCTCAAGAATTTCTCAGGAACCCCTGTGCCTCATCATCTTTCCTGTGAGCACAGTTCTCCAACTCACTGTTGCACTCATTGTAGTCATCACAATGTCTTCCTAGAAAGGGGGTACCCCTGCTTCCTTCCCTGAATTCAGAAGTCAGAGTCACCCTTTTAAAAATAAACTCATGTTCCTGTTCAACCCACCCCATCACACCCTAGGGGCTTCTTATCTCTCACTCTCAGTAATGTAACCCTTGCCTCTCTCTGCCAACACTACAACTTGTCTCCACGTCTCTCATTCCCTCTGTAACTCCTGTATCCTGTCTCCTCCTCTATTTCAGTTCCTCCTGCCTTTCAGGATCACTAAATGCAGCAGACTCCTGCCTCCAGAAACATCCTGTTTCTGAATGCTGTTTGGTTTTCTTTTGTATTTCCTCTTATCTTTGTTCAAATGAAGATTGTTGGATACTTCCTCAAATCTCCTTAAAATCCATGTTTCCATTCACTCTTTCATGGGAAGCCCTATTTCTCCCCATGAATCTAGTTTTACCTATACATTTTTATCACCTTCTTTCAAAATCTCTATTCCCTTCTTTATCTTGTTATTGATAGACTTCCCTTATTCCAAGAATACACAGTTCATATGCTAAGAGAGAGAGAGAGAGAGAGAGAGAGAGAGAGAGAGAGAGAGAGAGAGAATGTGCATGCATGTGTGTTCTGTTCAATCCCTAGAGACAAAAAACACATCTGACATATGGAAAACATACAAGTAATTATACAACACACCAATGAGTACTGCTATACCCATTTATCCTACAAGAACAGTGAGAAAACAAGTCCACATTTCCCACAATGCTCAGCTTATTTTAAGGACAAATAAATAACAGTGTTTCTGTCCAATCTCCTGTGTCCATTAACCCCAATGGACTAATAAACCTTGTACTTTAATGATAATTCACAATTATATAGCTGGAGACTATATAAGAGACAACTATGAAGACGTTTATTTGAGGTTGAAACATCAACAAACAGTAAAGGGCAGAATCTAGAAACCCAGAATGCTATGCTACCCTTAAATGCTAGGCAGACATGGAAAGTTCAGCTCTAGCTGGATGTGGTGGCACATACCTATGATCTTAGCATTCAGGAAGCCCAGACAGGACGATCATTGTGAGTTCATGGCCAGCCTGGGCTACATAATGAGACTCTGTATCAAACAACAACAATGGTAATCAAGAAAGGCAGAAAGACAGAAAGGTAGAAAGGAAGGAGGGAGAGAAGGAAGGAAGGAGGAAAAGAACTAGAGATATTTCATATCTAACAGCTGATAGCTGGTCACCATGTATGCTCAGTGTCCCATAACTTCTCCCCAGAAGTGCCGCTTTAGATTGACTTTTGTTTTCCTGATAGAAACATATATAATGTAAAGATATGTGATGAACAAGAGGCTACGGGTGGAGTTTCATTGGCTGAGAACTCTCCTAGTGTGTATGAAATCCCATGCTTGATATACAGCTTCACATAAAAGCATTGTGGTAACGTGACTTTTGGTACAGTGAGAACTCAAGGTTTGCCTGGGATACTTAAGATTGTCTCCATAAGGAGGAGGAGAGAAAGAAGGGAGAGGAAGATGAGGAGGAAGAGAAGGAAGGAAGCCAGTTTATCAGGCAAGAAAGTCTATCAGGGCCAGGTAATTTCTATTTCCATTCTGACTAAAAACCTATGTGAAAAAATCTGCAGACTCCTATACAGATCCCAAGACAGTATGTCTCTTTTTAACAATGACCTTTTTCAAAAGCACCTTTTCATTATAAACAGAAATAGGCTTACACAAGACTAGGGAGCCAACGGGGAGCCCACATTATAAACAGAAATAGGCTTACACAAGACTAGGGAGCCAACAGGGAGCCCAACATTTTGTAACTTAGTTGTGTGGTGTGAAATCTGAGGTTTGTGTCTACCAGCTTCTGATAAGCCACCACTAGTGTGCCTATCTATTTGGCAAAGTCCTACTATCTCCAGAAGTTAGGACTGGGCCAAGTCCAGAAAGAAAAGCCCTTCTTAGTTCATAAGACAGACATTGGAAACTCCACCCTACAGGTGCTGCTAACAGCCAGGGGAAAACCAAGCCATTTCAAACTCAGTGCTCAGAGAGTGCTGGGTGAACAATTCACTCTCCAAGGTGTCTAGATAGCTTTATCAAACTGAGTGCAGTGTTTAAAAAAAATCCATTTCAGACGATGCAAATGTTCAGCTCCTCCAACTAGTGATAAGTATGAAGAAATGTAGGTCCTGGCTAAAACACTCTTGGGGAACATTCAGATCTCAAGGACCCAGCCTTAAGGAACTTTCAAAAGCAGAGGAAGGGCAAGAACCATTTCATCTGAGCGACTGGTGGTGTTCTAATGGAACTTTCAGAAGTTTGAAGTCAGCTCAAAGCTCGGAGCTTTGGACTCTATCAGATATGCATCCAAAGCTTTCTGACACATGGCATTGAAAAAGAAAAATCCTTAACTTTCTGATTCCTCAGTTTCCCTACCTGCACAATGGACATAATGAATGCATTTGGCAGGATTACATGAAGATTATCAGTAGTGTGTCTAACACACATGATCTGGACCATAGCCCAGAGCACAGGGCCAAAACATTGGGTGTCTTAGCTATTATTTCTCCATCCCAATCCAAACCATCTAGTTAACTATAGATGGGTACCTAGTGTGTAAAGTCCAGAAATGTAAGTCAGTCAATGAGACACCAACTGGAGACTGTCCAGGACTGTACTGAGTCAAGCTTGTGGTTTTTAGGGAAAATCTTCACGTTAGATCTCTAACCTAGAATTATTGGCAAGGTTCTATGTATTCAAAGGTCAAAATTCTAATGTTTAAAACAAATCTATCTATCTATCTATCTATCTATCTATCTATCTATCTATCTATCTATCTAAGACATGATTGCATGAATTCATCCCCTAGACTGGCCTTTAACTTCCCATGTAGCTGAGGATAACCTTAAGCTCTTGACCTTCCTGTGTCTACCTCATGTCTGCTGAGATTATAGGAATGTGCCACTCTGGCCAGTTCATGTATATTAGGATTGGAGCACAGGGCTCTATACATGCTAGGCATTTTACCTGCTGATCTGCTTCAGCTTTAATTTAAAGAGTTTTTGAGATAGTCCACTGATATCTTAAGATTCAATTTAATTATAGAAAACAGTACACATTATCTCATGGAGAGCCAAGTACGAATGCCCCACTTTCAGTAAGGTTTTCTGTAGTCTTCCATCATCTACTTTAAACTTGGGGAGGGGGTTGAGGGGGTGTATTGCTTCACTACATGCTAAATGCTAAGTCCTACTATGCAATATCTTAGGCTAATGGCAGTCTCTTGGGTTTATTTCTTTTGCTTTCCCTACCAACAGAGTACTCTAGCGTCACAGCTCTGGCACCACCTGGGCAGGGTTTTCATACACAGACTTTGGGCTCCATGTGGCTGAGAACAGAGGTGAATTATGGCCCAACACAAAAGTACAAACTAATTTAAAACATAGGGAATGTGTGTGTGTGTGTGTGTGTGTGAGAGAGAGAGAGAGAGAGAGAGAGAGTAAGAGAGAGAGATTATTTTTATGAAGATTTATTTTTAGATGTTTGCTTATGTGTATGTATGTTTATGTAAATGTGCCACCTGTTTGCAGGTGACCATGGAGACAACATGGACATTGGATCTCCCAAGGCTGGAGTTACAGGAAGTTGTGAGCTACATGACTTGGGTGCTGGGGATGAAACTCAGGTTCTCTGAAAGCAGCAAGTGCTCTTAACCACAGAGCCATCTCTCCATCCCCTCCAATATTTTTGTAATGTGTTTGTACAATTATTAAGTATGAACTATTTAGTTAACAATCGGAGAGTCTAGAGTTTTGGTCATGTTTATGGGTTTATTAAAAGGGAAGAAATTTTTTTTTCCTTTTGAATCCAAGAAGTCTATCATCTACAATGATCTCAGAGCTTCCTTTCCGAGTATTTGTCAGTATTTGTGGTGTAGGGGCTGGGGCTGGTAGATAGATATACAGTTTGCCATCTGCTAATGCAGTGATGATTTACAAAGAGAGAGAAAAAAATGTTGGTCTGGAGGAGTGGAACTCAGAAACTTTCTTTCCCAGAGATTTGTGTACAGGAGAGCCAAATCAATACATCTGGAAGAGCAGACTCTATGAATAGTTCCGTCCAATGGGTTCAAAAATCTTCAGCAGAGAAAGAACCAACATCCCAAGGTCACCAATCAGTGAAGACCACGTAAAACAGCCTTTCTCTTCCCAGAAAAAAGAAAGAGAATAATTGTGTAACCCCAAAGATTTTCCTGACCTAAAAGTAAATATCTGGTATTAAATATATTTTGGAAATGTTGAGGGTCACCGACCCTATGCTCATAAAAATATGAAAAGCCAAATTCTGCAGGGAGAAATCAATAACCTTAAAGGGCATCTTATTTCATCATCCTCACCCAGCCTGTCATGTGGTGATGTCTGAAGACATTTTCCACTATCACAATGTAAGGGTATGCTGTAGGAACCCGGTAGGTAGTGGCCAGGGAGGCATTCTACAGTGCCCAGTAGGATGCTACGCAGAATGGAGTTCAATGGTCTCAAGTGTCACGTTTCAGATGGTGTGATTCATGCTTGTTTATGATACAAAGACTGTACTATGATCTTAGATCCTAATCAGAATTGTTCTCCCCATTTCCCAGACAAATGCTCACCAGAACTCATTTTACTTTTGAATGAATTTCTCAAACAGAACCAACCTATTCAAACGTGACACTCGGGCCTCACCTGTTGCTAGGGGCTGTTGGACTCTCACATGGGGGCAGAGTTCTACCATTGATGAAACATCTCATTAAGGAGAATCAAATAGGAACTCTATCCAATTTCCTGAGATGTGGAGCACTATTCCTATCTACACCATCACTATTTTGTTTATAGAGGTCATCACTCAAGCCAGAATGTCCATGTTAAATTCATTTCGCCATACAGGACAGCGTCAGTACACATCTTTACTACCCCACCCCCACCAAGTGCTCCCCACCTCTGGGGTAAGCGACACTCCTTGTTGGTTTGCGAATTCACAGTCTGGCTAGACAATCTACTTTCTGGAGCCGTCTGCTTTCAGCTTATCTGTGTAAACCTCGTTGGGAGTTGACAGATACGGAAGGCGTCCTAGGATCTCAGAACTTGTATTTAACAGCATCGTCACACCCTTTCAACGGGAATGACTCTGTTTTTACTAGACCTTTCAACTTTAGCATCTTTTGGGGCACTGGGTGAGGTAAAATTCTGTTGGGCTCTCCTGTCTTTGCTGGATGACTAATAGCGTTCCCCTTTTAACTGTCTGATGCCTGGAGAACCGCCCACCCCCACTTCCACTCAAGGAAGTCACTACCAGAAGTATCTCCAGACCGATTAAAAGTTAATTAAGGGATTAAAAATCGTCCACAAGTGAGAAACACTAATTTATCCTAAGGTTCCAGGAAAGTCCTTCAAGTTCCCAGAACTGGCTGGATTTGAATGGATGTTGAGGGGTCAGGGCACATAACCTTGTTGACAAATGGATGGTGTAGGCTTATGTGGATTTCACTTCTGCCAAGTTAGGGACTTGGGTTGATAAGTGTAGGAGCCTTGCTCTATGAAGAGTGTGCCATGTGGGACATTAAATCCTTTACACCACATTTCACAGGATTTCAATTACAGCAACAAGCTCTAGGGGACAGTGCTCCTCCCTGACACCAGCTGGTCACTGGCCACCTAAGGGGTTCTTAGATAGGTCAGAGCTGAGTCAGAGACAGCCAGGAAGAAGGGAGCGTGGTTTGCATATAGAACTGCAGAAATAGGTAAGCTGGCTGGGTGAGGGCTTTTAACTAAGTTCAAAGAAAACAAACAGCACACTGTTTTGGAAAAAAAGTCTTTTGTTTTCCAAGTTTAGACTTTGGGTAGGGATGGACTAAAGGCAGGGCAGTGTTATTGATTAGAATTTGAGAGTGGGGACTGAATTGAAAGAAAGCTGGGATTTCCTTGGAGAAGAGAGGCATAAAAGGCACAATTTTCAGACACCCAGAGGCCTTTTATTTCAGTTACACAGGGCAGGGGGAACCATGCAGTCAGAGAGAGAACAGGAAAGAGAAAACTAAGCCAGACAGGTAGATTCTATCCTGGGTGGGAGAGGGCAACACCCCCTATTGCTGTCATTACAGGGCCAAAGTGGGATGAGAAACAGCTCCCTAGAGCTTATCCAAATTTTCAGAGGCTTGAAATAAACCCAGCTCTACTCCTTTTTCCCCTGTGAAGGAACATGTAATCTGAACATGTTTATTTAAATAAGAATAACGTATTTTGTAAAATTTCAAATATACATAAAAATGGCATCATCCTGGTTACCTCCTCATCTAGAGTGCCCCAACCACCAATATTAACACTCCCTCGTCTCTTCATTTAGAGCCTCCCAACTTCCAGTGCCAGCTTCCCCCTGCCTAGACACAAGCCAGGATCATTTCGTCTTTTCCTGATCAATCAAGATATCAGGTCATTTCTGAATGACTGGGGGTTTTGATTCTTTTTTTATTTGATTTATTTATTTAGGTCTGAGATGATTTTGAAAATGGCCTAGGGGGAAATTACTTGAATCTTGTTCTTAAGGTTAGGTGATCTGAGGAGTGTAAGACTGGTAAGTACTTCTTGATCATAGCCTACCTTCAGAAAGAGAATGGGTAGCTTCATGGGTCAATTTGCAGGGAATACTTTTGCATGCATTTCAGTCGTGTTTGTGTGTGTGTGTGTGTGTGTGTGTGTGTGTGTGTGTGTGTGTGTGTGTGTGTGAGTGCGCGCGCATGCGGGTGGGGTGGGGTTAGCTGGCGGCAGGGGGGTGGAGGGGGCGGTTCTTCAGTTTGAAGCATGACTGAATGGACCCACCCAGGTTTTCTTAACTCTGCAGAGGATCATGTGGCTTGCAAAGGCCAAGGACAAAAATGAAGGTGAAGAAGGAGAGGTCGCGACAGCTCTGGAGTCTTCAGAAGTGTCTCTGAAATGGAGTCCTGCAAAGCTAATCTGCTCAGTGTCACCTACTGGGTTCAGTGACTGTGAAAAGCTGTCTACCTAAAGCTTTCCCTTCAGAGAGACAATGGTCTCTTGGAATTCCCGATCCTACAAGATAGCTACCTGGTGCTCTCCATTTTCACCCTCTCCTTACAGGCATTAATCCAGTCATGCCCTTCCAACCCACAGCATATGTAAACCTCTCTCTCCTTAAGTGAACTTACTGCCACTATGAACTTAAACTCTGCGATGAAGGAGAGGAGTTTGTTTTAACAGCTGCTTTTATAATGAAACGCTGGAGTTAGTCCCTCCCAGGACAGCTGGTTCTGATAGTCTGCTTTTACACTATCCTGCTTTTCTCTCATGCCCAGCTGTGGCCTGCTGACATTTTGTAAAAACAAAGCACAAAACACTAGAAGGGCAAGAGAATGCTATTTGTTGGGGATATTCTACACAGGGACCTCTCAGTGCTGACACAGGAGTTGTCTTCAAGTTGACTTTGTTAAATCTGGTTTTTGGCTAGTTTATAACTATGTTTGTTACTATAATTGTTAAATATATACTGCTGCCAGGTTGTCCATCTGGTAGTCACCGCTACAGAAAGTTGTGTAAAATTTAGGGTGACTATGCCTAATAGGTTTATAAATTACCTTTAAAAATGTAACTTCTTACCCCTTATTTATATTTTTAGTGTTTAGTGTTTTGTTCTGAATGGTATGGGGACAGAGTTTCAGGTATGGTCCCTGCTAGTAATGCTTTACCTCTGAGCTATATATACCGCTAACTGCTTTTTAACCCTTTGAAAAAACTTTTGGGACAGGGTGTGGCAAAGCTGCCCAGGATGATTTATTTGGTAGACCAGGCCAAGGCTTGGGATTCTACCTCCTCAAACGGCCTGGCTGCTGGGATTACAGGTCTGTGCCACCAGGTCCACTTTATGTGTCTAGTGTTGGTAACATGTTACTAGTGACTTCCATATTGGAAAACAGGAATACAGAATATTTCCTTCACTGCAGGATGCTGTAAGGCTTGGATCATGGCATGAAGTCTTTCACAGAGGAGCTGTGGGATGCAGATCTAGACAGGAATGGTGGATGTGTGTTATCTTCTTCACTACCAACGGCACATGTTTATTTTAGTTGCCAATTTCTATTTTATAAATGTCTAGGAAGGGAAGTTTTGGTTTTAAAGCTGTTCACAACAATAATCCCACTTCAAGGGAACTGTAAGGCGCAGAGAAGACAGTGCTCGTTCCACACATTCCAGGTCTTTTTTATTGGCCTCTATTAAATAACAAGGGGAAATGTGCCCTCGGATCACAGCTTCCCCAGGACGAGCCTCTGGGTCCCAGCCAGGAGGAGGCAGAGAGCCCAGTCCTCCATTGACTGTGGGCCTCGGGCCAATCAACCACATTTGGGATAAAATGTGTGTAGATTCTAGGACAGGGATTTAAAAATAAACAAATAAACATTTTTTTTAAGTTTCTGTTCCCACAGTGTTGGGCATCTATTTAAAAATGATTGGACAACTTCACATGTACTCCAATTGGTGATTTTTATTTATTGGGTGAACATCATCAGGACCAGTGAGGCTGTGGGTTCTAGCAGCAGATCGTCCTTTGAGTTTTAACTGGTGGAGCTGCCAGCCAAAGGTGTGTCTGGTCTTTGATTACTTGAGTTTGGCTCTCTCCATTTCCTGCTAAAATTTCCCTTTGTCATTTGCAATGCACAGCTCTGATTTGCTCCTTGCTGTGTCTGTTGTACCTATAACAGGACCCAGCCCACAAGTAGGCACCTTGGAAGTATGTGCTGGGAAATAGATGGCTTTTATTTGGAAGGGAGCAAGGTCAAGTTGTTTACTCCTTTACATTCTCCTCCAAGACAAACCTTCTGGATAAGTCCTTGCTAAAGTCCAGGATCCTCCCCCATCCAATTACTCTTGGGTGCAACCTTTGCCGCCCCTTCCACATTCCAGGGTTTCCATTCCTTTTTTCAATAGAGGGACAACTCCTGAGTCAGGCAGAGGAAGTAGTCTCCCCTGGGACCTCCACCTCCCATCTTCAGCCCTAAATGCATAGAACAGAAGTCTGCTAAGCTACTCTGAACCAGATGACAAAAGACGAAATGAGATGGCTGGAAGAAGACACGACATAGGCGTACAGTCACCATGAACATAAAGCAGATTCAGACACGACATAGGCGTACAGTCACCGTGAACATAAAGCAGATTCAGTCGGTTGTCTTCTCTCCAATAAGTAGATGCAGACATGTATCCTGAGGGCTCTAAACACCCCAGACAGGGGTGCTTTATAAATAGTCTTAATCTATATCGGATTTAGTGAATATGCGATTTCATATGCCATGGTATTTTGATTAAAAAAAATCCAAAACAAAATGTATCCAGCTCAGGTTGAGCAAGATAATCAGAAGTTCAAGACCAACCTAGGCAATAGGAAGATGTTGTCTCAAAACAAAATAGGTAGTGTGAATATTTTAAAAAGTGCTAGCAATATGCTTATTTTAGTAAACATACCACTTAAGTTTTTATATTTAATTATAGTTTTTTTTTTCAAAGTTGAGAGCTTACATGATCACCCAACTCTGTCCAAAAAACGTATCTTTAACCTGAAAGAGAGGTTGCTTTGGCAATGCCTGCCTTAAGGCAGTCACATGACCTTTCTGTAACTGCTTCTTATGAGAAATTGCCAACAGCACCAATAATTTAGGATTTTCTGTTGTTGGACTCAAATGTACAATGTCAGAATCAGCTCAGTATTGTTCAGGTTGGATGGTAATTTGAATTTTAGGAAACTCCTACCAAAAGTCTCATAATTCATTGAACATAACCTGCTTTATGTCTCTCAAAATGGGATTCATAGTGTAGGCACATGACAGGAGAGGTCTTGCCACTAAAGCAGAGGATAGCAGCATGCCATGTGGCATAACAGCGGTCCCCCTCACAGGATAGCAAAAGGGCTGGCATCAACACAGACTGCTCAGTAAGCTGAGCTATGGTTATCATCACCTACTTTGCAATGCTATTTCATGACCCATCTTTATAATCCTCTATCTCATACAAGGATCTCCTCTCCCTTATCTTGGATGTGTCGTGTGTAAGAACTACAAACGGAAGGATAAAATGGGGGGTGGGGTGAGGCAAAATCACCTGGATATACACTTTTGCAAAGGGAAGGCTGTCTTGGAACTTCCACCTTCATTGCTATTATATTTATCTTTAGTAATAAATACTTTCTGAAGAAGATTGAAGGCAAGCAAACAAAAGAAGTGCCAAACGGAAGCCTTCTGCAGCTGTCTAGGCAGAGCCCCAGATGTAATCCTGTGTGTACACATTAGAGGTTTGTCTCAGAATCATCTCTTCTAGTCTTATTATTATTGTTATTATTATTATTGTCTTCTGGGTATGTTATACTATTATTTTTAAATTCAGTAAACATAGCATTCCAATTTCATAGTTGTAACTCAGTAAATAAAGACATTATTAGAAAAGAGAGAGCTACCGAACACAGTGTTAAGCCTCACAAATTTTTGTTTATCAAACTCATCATCACTTCCGATTCAGAATTCTTATAAAGAAAGCTATCAAAATGCACACTTTAGCCTAGCCAACGACATGAAATTTAATACATGGCTGCTCAGAGGTTGGGGTGGGCAACAGGACAGAGTTTACAAAATTAATATATATATATATATACATATATATATATTTTTTTTTTTAATCAAAAGAAACATACATTCATTTCTAATTCATGTAGCCTATTTGCCTTCATAGTCAGCTCACACATACTAGTTTTTGAACATTGCTTATGAAATTAAATAACATGAAAAAAATAAATATACTTTATTATATAAACACATAGAAATCTGTACCACTCAAAATATTCAGAAATATGTCGATGTGGCTGCTTAGAACTATTCTTAGCAATATGGTTGTGATATTTATAATCTCTTTTTTCTAGTGATATAATGAGGTTGTGAAACGCTGATGTCAAACGTCTTCTCTTTCTACCTATAGGAACTGCACATTGTGATATGAAAGTGAGGTAGACACAAATACTTAAGTCTGCCAGGCTGAAATAAGAGCACCGCTCCCTGCAAGCTCATAAACTCTCCTCACTCAGGTCCGTAAGCACAGGCCTCAGAGGCTCAGAGACCGTTTATGGAGTTGTCATGGAAGCAGCCAAGCAAGCAGTTTCTGCAAAGAAGAGCCATCTCCAGGATGATCAGCAAACGGAAATACGGGGCATTGCAAACATTAAATGTCACCAAACAGTCCTGCGAATGTGGCATTGATAAGGACACCACTTTCTTCTTCTAGATGGATTAGCTCAGTCTAGAACGCTCCTGACTTCTAAGACATGTCTTACTTCACCTTGACAACAGAGAGTTCTCTTCCAGTTGGTCCCATTTGTCCTGGGATAAGTGCATTTGCTACCCAGTGTGTTCTAGGACTGGCTCAACAGTTCAACAGAGCTGAAGAACACTGGTTCCCAAATAAACAACACCAAGAATCCAAGGACATTATTTTTAAACCTCCAGAAAAGACATTTTTGCAGGATATTTTTCTCAATGGTGTTTTTTTTTCCTTGTTGTTCGTTTTTGTTTTTGAGACAGGGGTGTTACTTTGTAGCTCTGGCTGGCTGGGAACTTACTATGGTCTCAAACTAGAGGTGATACCCCTGACAGAGACATGGCAAGCCAGTGTAATAAGCACAATTCATAGATCTGAGCCAGAAGCTGTGGTCTTTCTGAAAGGGTCATTTGAATCTTAAATTCAAAGAAGCTTCATTGTAAAGACTCTGAAACTTGTAGCAACAATGACCTGGGGTTTCTTTCTCAAATACTGCTCCTGCACAGGCAGTGCTGACGTCAGCTGTCTCCACTTGACCTTGGCTGTGTTACAGAGCAGTAGTTACTTTGTGATATGGCAGTGTCTATGTGTGGGAGTCCCTGGGAGCAAAAGCAACCCGCTGAAGGAGTCATTACCACTCTGGCCTCTTGTCAGTCTAAGTTGCTTTCTGTTGAAAGCAAGACCTTAGCACCTCAAAACCTCAAAAGCCCCCCTTTTTTTTCTTTTGCAGTCTTGTTAACTTCACTGGAGTTACAATGGTAAAGCACCATAAAAAAGGACTTTATGGCTAGAAACAGGATTCACTGAGGTATGCCAAAATGTAAATTCTTAAGCCATTATACCAGAGCATCCAAGTTAAAAAAAAATCAAAATTTTACAGTAAGAGTCTGAATGATTGCTCTCTCACATGTACATAAATTAATATATTTAAATTATCTATCTACTTAAACAAAAGGCTTTGGATTTAATTCTTCAAAAAAAAAAATCACAGTTTAAAAGCCTTGTAAAAGTGGCCTCTTTCTTAAGACAGTAGAATTGGAATCAAAGTCAAACAAAAAAATAGCTTTATGAGACGACATAGACAGTGATGCTAGCTTTAAAAGCCCTAATATGTATAGGCCAAAGCACAGACATTGTAATCTTCTTTCTTCCTCTCTTATAGTTTAGATGACTGTATAAAGCCCCAAGAAGAACAGCAATATTAAATATACTCTTCAGTTCAAACAAGCAGCTTATACTTAAAACTTTAAGCTATTAAATTATCAATAGGAGATATACTGAGAGAATGTTCAAAGAAGAGAAGAAAAACAACCATATATATGTATGTACATACACACACATATATGTGTATATTCATACATATATATGTATATATATATATATATATATATATATATATATATATATATACATACATACATATACTTATACAAGAAAATATATCCTCAACTATATTTTATAACTCACTATGAATATATTTTTCCATTTTCCTAAACAATTTATTTTAGAAAAATATGGGATAACGTATGGATTAAAATCTAGAGAAGGAAAACACAGATTTTTTTTCTTCATCAAACCACAAGACTATGTAATAAGGAGGCTTGTAAGGTTCTCACAGAGGCCTAACCAGTGACGTTAGAACTAGTGACATACTATGTTTGAGAGTGTGAATGGACTTGGAAGAATTAGCTCTGGCTGAGTGAGCATGCCACAGGCTGAAAAAGTAACATGTCATGGACAGTAGTATGTGGCAGTGACAGAGAAGTTGGGGCTTTCAAAGGGCAATCTGCCTGTCTTAAGTTTATCTCAAGCTCCTTCAAAGCATACACTTGGAAAAGGTTCCAGTGTTGTAGACAAAATATCCTTAAAGAACCATATGTAATTTTTCTTAAACTCTGGAATAAAATTCCACAGCCCAGCTAAGAAGCACAGTCTAGCTCCTGCTTTGACTTCTAGCTCAGTTGAGTACAGAGCCTTACAACTAGGTTATAACCAGTCCCTGTAGATGCAGCCACAGATGCTGAAACCCTTGACTTGGAGAAGCATCAGTGGGTGGCAATCACACTACTCCAGTTGATCTGCTCTTTATCTGGCACTAGGAATGAGTAAGAGCTTCCCAGGAGCCCACTGAATAAAAAGGGTTTCTGGAAATAACTATATATAATGGCTGATTTCAGCTTCACTGCAATTCATGTGCTTATAGAATATTTACTGTACTTAGACACATCAGACCTACCTGATTCATAATTTTTGCCACAGCGTACCCAAGGTAATGTGTTGACATGGTTAATCCTTCTCTTTGCTTAGAACTGCCTCAGAAGTTTGTATAGTATTTACAGTGGCAAACCTGTCTCACCATGTCAGCTACAGGCTAGGAGCAAAGTTAGACTGGTCTCAGATGGAATTTCTGTCTGGGGGCAGGGAAGAGACTCTAGATACCGTGGAAGATATTGGGTCACTGATTATTACACTGTATAATAATAATAATAATAATAATAATAATAATAATACATCTCCTGTATTTCCAAAATGACTAATCTATTGGGTGTAGATTTCATGTTGATTGTGCTAAGGTATAGTCAAGTTTCACAAAAGCAAATGATAGTCACTGAAGAAAAAAAATGCCTGGTCCTACAGTAAAGTAGGAACATTACGCCAATAGTTAGAAAGCGAAGATTGGCTGCTACTAGCTGTTTCTCTAAATCATTAGCAATATGCATGCACACAGCTATTCTAGGCACAGGAAACTACTTCTTGGTGCCATGCCTGCATGAGGTATATGTTTTCTATAAAGTCACTTTGACAGTGTCATCCAGTGTCAATCCTTCTGTGCTATAGTAGGGAGAATATAATAGGACGCTCACAGCACAGTATCTAGTATGCCTTCATGGGTGTGACAGTTCTCTGCTATGAAGGCATGCCCCAGAATACTTCTAACAATCGTCTCAGAGCTTGGGGAACAAACATGAAGTATTAGGTCCGTACCGAGCTCCATGGGCCAGTACTCCATGCAGCATCTTGTGGACAAGGATGTGTGTTGCACTGCTCACGGTCAGTAGGTTTGTCCAGGACTTCACAACTCAAGTCTGGGAATCGGTCACCGTTGGCCCGCTGACAGACCACCAGTCTTGTCCGCATGCCTCCACCACACAGCTTGGTACACTGGAAAAGGGACAAAGAATGCTACAGTTATTTTGAACAGTACATGACAAATTCCATTTCCATATAGGAAACTTTTCCTGGCTATACTTTATTATAGCACTGGGGCAGCCTAAGTCTGACAGGCAGAGCCAAGGCCAATTGCCAGCAATGATACAGCCAATGGACCATGGTTCCTCCTGTGAACATTAGGTATTCCTCAGTGAAGGCTTCCTTTCCATCTATAATAAGGACTTTTATATAGTTTATCTTATCAGGTTGAGAACACAGGTACTTGCTCATATATTATAATACTGAAGGTTAGGAAGTCAATCTCAATCCATTAACCAGTAGCTAAAATAAAATTCTTTGAGGTTTACAAAAAGCATGTAAATAAATGAGTAACTAGAAACTGCTCAATATCAAATAAAGCAATAACGGCTTGGCCAGTTTTATTTTATTTGATAGCAGTTAATAATTTCTTTCTTTGGTTTTTATTTAGAGACAGAGTTTCACCATATAGTCTAGGCTGGTCTAGAATTCACTGTAATCCAGACTGTCCCTTTGCCTCAGCCTCCCGTGTGCTGAGATTATAGACATGAGCAGCCAGGCCCAGGTTCAAATTTTATTTTTAAATGTTGCTGGGGATTTAATCCAAGGACTGAGTTTTGCACCATCCCACATGTTCCAGCAACTTCTATCAAACTGTCATGGATGAGCCTTTGCTGATTCTCTTATTCCAATTCTGATGCTCAACTGTTTAACTCTATTTTAAAGCTCAGGACAGGTACAGCTTTCCCCCAGGATGAGCCATCAGCCTGACAGCAGTGAATGCTAGCTGAAGTTCCCACTGCTGGCACGACTCACAGTTGTGAGACAGGAACAAGTTGTATTTCTTGGACAGCGCTGCTGTGCTCATATCCAGGAACACAGACATTCAGTTCCCCTGCTGCGTCAAGGCCAGCTCTCCCACAACATTTGGAAGGGTCAGCCCATGATAATGAAAGCATCGCAGTGAAGGCGTAGACTCACCTGGCTTGGATCCAACTACAGAAGCCTAATTATGGATCCCACAGGACAAAACTGCACAAAGTGCTGGGAAGACTCACAAACCTTCCTCCCCCCTCCCCCTTTCTCTCTCTCCCTCCCCCCTCCTCTCTCTCCTTCCCTCCCTTCCTCCCTCTCTCCCTACCCCTCCCTCCTTTAGCAGCACTTCCCAGAATGATATCAGTGAGAGGCAACAAAAATCCCCAGAACGATTGCCTGTGACTTCTAAGTTATGTGTATGAGCTGATGAGATACAAGACTGTGGACAAGTGGCCCCATCATTCCCTTTGTCTTTTTCCTTTCTTCTAGTGCTGGGTCTCCCAGGTGTTAATTGCTAGGCTTTAATTGGTAAACAGTTATGACAGAACAACTCAACGAACTTGAAGTATGTGCTTTTCTTACAGATTCAACAATAGAGAAAGGTTTTGATTAACTTAAACATGTGTATATATAAGTCCTACTACACAATATAACAGGAGCTCAAAACTCCCAACCAACTACTACTAATGCATATCATTCTTACTTACTATTAATAAAGTAAGTTATTGTTGCATTATTACAGTATCTTTTGATTGATTGATTGATTGATTGAAGGGTACATGTTCAGCATTTAGTAGATGCTGTCTCATATAATAGTCATGCAGGTAGTACTATTACTATTCCAGTTTATAGATAATGATGTGAAAATCAGGCCAAGTTATTACGTGTTACTATCACAAAACTATCGTAGCGAGGTCCACCCCGATTTACACATCTTGCATCAGGGTCTATCTCTGTGAGACTGTCTGACCCTTTCCTCATCGCACTCTCTTCAACTCCCCAGCTGTAAACAAAGTAACACAACTCATGCCCTGGAAAAGTCTGGCACTCCAGCTGTGCGACCTTCAACCTCCAGTCCTATAGAGAAAGAAATCATGGACACATTCCCATTCACAATAGCCTCAAAGAAAAGAAAATATCTAGGCATAACTTAATCAAGGAGGTAAAAGACTTCTACAATGAAAACTTTAAGTCTCTGAAGGAAAAGGTAGAGAAAAAACAGTGCAAAATGGAAAGACTGACCATTACCATGCTCATGGTTTGATAGAATGAGGATTGTCAAAATGATCATTTTGTCAAATGCTTACAGATTCCATACAATCCCAATCAAAATCACAGAAATTAAAAACCACCACCGACACCACCAAAAACATGTTACCAAAAAGAGCCCAGATAGCAAAAACAGTCCTGAGCATAAAGAACAAAGCAGAAGAGATGACCATTCTAGACCTCAATGGTATATTACAGAGCCATAGTAATGAAAACAATGATACTTGCCTTAGTTAGGCTTTTCTATCACTGTGATAAAACACCATGACCCAAAGCAACAAGGGTTAATTTCATCTTACACTTCTAGGTAACAGCTCATCACGAGGAAAGTCAGGAGAGGAACTCAAGGAGGGCAAGAACCTGGAGGCAGGAACTGAGGCACAACCATGGGGAAGAAGGGGCCCTTTAATTAGGAAGGGAAGAGGGAGATAAAGAAGAAGTGGAGAGAGGATAAGATAGTAAAGATGTATGGAAAAGTCATAGGAAGCATTATCCATCTACCTAACATTACATATAATGTTGACAAGTCTGCATATACATATATAGTTACATATATTGTCTGAGCTGAGAAGTTTTTTGGTTTTTTTTGGAAGGTGGGGAGGGACACAGTTTCTCTGTGTAACAGTCCTGGCTATCCTGGACTCACTTTGCAGATCAGGCTGGCCTCTGCCTCCCAAGTGCTGGCCTGAGATGCTTTCTTTTGAATTATTGGTCAGAGTTATCTAAGAGACTCCAAAACATAGGTTATTGCTGGTTGCCCTTGCTGCCTCCCAGAGATGGAAGGTAAGTTCCTGTTGCTGAAGACACTACTTATTTCAGAAACAGGATCCAGAGCTGGTTCTGACCTCAAAGCCTCCTCCACGAAGACTGTCTTTCATGGTACGAGAAGGTGCCATGTAAGCTTCCAAGTAACCAATAGTCCTACCCAGCTATGATGCTTATGTATTAAAACAACATCCAGCATGACAATATCCCTAAGGGTGTGGCAGTGGTGTGCATACCTTGGTGGTAACCAACAGCTGTCTACTTGGACTCAACAAGAGGGAAATCATTCAAGGTACTGGAAACACAGTCAGCTATCTGAGGCTAATGAATTTGTGATCTTGGAGGAGAACCTATAGCCACTACTTTACTAAAACTGCATATTTCCCAAGTTCATTCTAATATTTATCCTTATACTCAACCTCAAACAAATATCTCTTTGCAACCACTACAGAAAACCACAACTGTTCAAAATGCAGAGAACAAGTGGCCATATGGTACCTAGCCTCAAATGGGCTATAATACAACTCGTACACATATACACACACACACACCTCAACCCAGATATTAACACACTTATGCACCTCAGGCTAAGCGATCAGAGTGGAGAGCTATGAGAAGATTGTAGCAGCTAGAACAGGATGTTTGCTGTAAGATTTCATGTCTTAGAAATCCCAGAGAAGCTACACTTATGAAGTCTCATCAGCATAGCTGCCTAAACAAGACCTTAAACAAGGATGGCATCAATAGATATGCTACCATGTAAGGGAAATCTCACTGGACTCCAGCCCTAGACAAAGAACTGGAGGCAGCTAATGAATATTGAAAGTGAGAGAGGGCTGGCGAGATGGCTCTGCTGGTGAGATGGCTCAGTGGGTAAGAGCACTGACTGTTCTTCCGGAGGTCCTGAGTTCAAATCCCAGCAACCGCACGGTGGCTCACAACCACCTATGATGAGACCTGATGCCCTCTTCTGTTGTGTCTGAAGATGGCTACAGTGTACATAATAAATAAATAAATAAATAGATAGATAGATAAATAAATAAATCTTAAACAAACAAACAAAAAAACAAACAAAAAAAAAACAAAAAAAGGAAGAAGAAAGTGAGAGAGTCTTCCCCAGGGAAAGGTACCTAAATCAGTTATCCAATAGCAAGTGGTCATCCCTGGAATCATATATATAGAAGTAACAGTATATGGAACAAACAAGTTGTATGTACATATTTAGGATTGCTATTATTGTTATTTGCTTATTTGGTTTTTCAAGACAAGGTCTTTCTGTCTAACCCTGGCTGCCCTAGAACTCACTCTGGCTTTGAATTCAGAGATTCACCTACCTCCTGAGTGCTGGGGTAAAAAGCATGTACCACCATATTACATATAGTACATATATAATATATATACAGAGCAATTAAAGAAACAAAGACCATGATTTTGAGAGAGAACAAAGGAGTGCACAGAAAGGACTGGAGTGAGGAGGAAAGGGAAGTGGGAAAATGGGTTAATTATATCTTAGAAAAAGAGAGAATCACAGTCAGGAAGTGGACCTGTTTTTATGTACTCCAAACACTATGTTGGCCTTTATCAGGAAAAGTGGGCAGTTCTGCATAGCTAACAGTCAAAGAGGTCTTTATTGGAGCCTGGAGAATATACAGCTCATCATTCCCTTAGTGTCATCTGTGGTGAGAATAACACCCATTCTGGTTTTGTAAAGAATATGAAACCTTGGAAGGCATTCTGCTATGGGAATGAATGCACCCAAAACTATAAGAATAACGGCAAGATTCTCATGATTACTTTAACACATGATTTCCACTCCTTATAAGCATTCATTATTTTTTTAACTCTTAGAGGTTAACTAATACACAACTTAGATTTATGCATAATCTTTCCTCATTATTCATCCTTTATATTATAGTCAAGCTTTCTCTTGTTAGTAGTAAATGCATTTAAACAGCAGGATGGAGCCAACAGAGATCTCCTAGAGAATCCCAGATCCAGAAGCTTCTCCTAGATCTGGTTCTGAACAATGAAATCTTAAACAATAGCAGCCAGGCGACAAAGGACAGAGAGATAAATGGTTCGCTCTTACCTCTCCCCAGCTGCCGTAAGCCCACTGGGGACACGGGCCAGATTCACAGGCTCTCTGTTCGTCAGGTTTGATTCTCTCTACACAGTCATTGGCTGTGTATCCGTTTTCATCCTGACACACCACCACTCGCCTCTGGGAGCCTCCGGCGCAGGTACTAGAACACTAAGCACACAGAGCAGCAGGTTTATCCTCAGCACCATCTGCCTCCCACCCACACATCCATCAGCTAGACAGATTTCATAGGCAGTCTTCATAGACAGTGGAGAAAGTTAGTAGACAGACTGGGTACTTCCCCAAGGTGGGGTTGTTCACTCTGTACACATATGTGAATGCCTGGACTGTAGAGGGGGGCTCCCCTTCACATTCTCCAGGCTGTCAGCAGGGGTGGGCTGCCGCAAGTGATTATGTTTAGAGTTCTCTGTGAAGCCCTGTTCATTGTCCACCAGTGTCTGTTGTCCTCATTTCTGAGAAGGGCAGAAGTATCATAGTTTGTGGGCATTTTTCAAGTGTCAAGAGCTTCTAGAACCAATGTTTGAGCCTCTTTCAACACAGAGGTTCACTCATATTTAATTAATTGTCAATTATGGAAATTGAACTTATATGTGAACTCCTTCAGTGACTTTGTAATGGTGCCACAAAATGTCATTTAGACATTAGACAGCAGGTGACTTTCCCCTCGCCCCCACCCCAGCTTTTTCGCAAGAACGTATATGCTTGAGTGGCTGATGATAGTAAAGTATGCTTTATTTGCTTTTGGCTTCTTCAATGAACTCAATGGAATTCCATCTTGACAAATCTCTCAACCCACTTCAGTGGAATGTTCTTGAATGGCTGTTGTTGTTTGCATTTCGGTGGTTTCCCACACACACTTCTCATAGCTCTCCTACATTTGGAGTGTTTCTCTTTCCAGAAATTCCATACCTGTTTAACCTAGTGTATTTTCTAGCACCCTCCACTATGATGACCAGAAAAGGCTGGAATGCTTATACTCAACCAGTCTTTGAAGCCGTACAATTCTCTCCAACTACCAAACTGAGTGGTTTGGTTTTAGTTGTAGGTTCTGATTTTCAGAGAAAGTTTCTTAGTCTAGGCTAGTCTCAAGCCTGTGTGCCATTCTTCTGCCTTGGCCTCGAGAGTGCTGGGATTGTAGGCATGGGGGCCACCAAATCCATGCCACCCTTCACTGGCTCTCAAAGCCAGTGTCATTTAAAACTACTCTCTGACTGTGCTTCCACCAGCCTGCACGATATCAGGATGTGAAGAAAAAAAATGTTACTGAGTGCATTTGATTACAACTCAGTTTCCATGCTGGGAAATAACAGTGGCTCACCTATCTTGGTCAACTTATAAGTGATTTAAAAAGTTAAAAACCTTTCAAGCATCCTGCGGCTATACAACACAGTCATGAGTAAAGGCTCTTGCCTCTAAAGTTGATGCCCTCAGTTTGATTCCTAGGACTCATTCGGTGGAAAGGAGAAATTGACTCTGGGGAGGTGTCCTTTGATCTCCTCTCATGTGTGCACAAAAGAAAAAGAAAAAGAAAAAGAAAAAGAAAAAGAAAAAGAAAAAGAAAAAGAAAAGGTAAAGATATACCCTATGCAGAACCACCACTTTTCAGTCGTAGAGTGGGATGACAGATTGATTGGTAGTGTCTGAGAACTGTTTAAGTGTATTTTGTCTTACAAACTTTTACTTTTTTCTCTCAAGGTTCTGATTTACTTACTCTAAGGCTGCTTGGTTTTTTGTTTGTTTGTTTGTTTGTTTGTTTGTTTTAGTGTCAAGCTAATATATAATAAAGACACAGAGGACGATTACCTTAAGTAGCTTTGAGGAGCAGAGTGTAGAAACATTAGGAAAGGCCTGCATGTTGTAAATGGACTTGGAATACCCCTTAAGCTTTACCACCGGATACAGTTCTGTATCGTCCCTTCATGTTGTCACCTATGAGTCTGGTTACCCTCCCACAAGAAACACTCAGTGTTACAAGCCATGCTCACCCAGAACCATATTAAATACAAAGATTCCTGAGCAAATTCACTCCCCGGGGATAGATAAGACACAACAACATGGGGCAAAACACACACACACACACACACACACACACACACACACAAAACAAAAAAAACAAGATAAAGATTACACAGTCCAGCTGAAGCCTCACTTAGAAAAAGAGAGGGGAAAAAAAACACAAGGAAAACCAAAAGCATGATGAGGAAAATAATATTCTTTCCTGATCTAAGCCTTCTAGGTTGGGGACTCCGCCACAGGGCAGAAGCATTCAACTGGTAATGAACACATCTTCTCTATAAATAGATTCAAGTAAAAATGGTACTAAACGACAAAACAAAACCCCTCCCCACACCAAACATCAACAGCAAAAAAACAAAACAACAACAACAAAACCCCTTTCATAGCACCATCAAAAATACACGTGTGACTTCTGAATCTTTTTTTTTTTCCAAGCCAGGAAAAACCACTATCACTCAGTAATCTCTGGCTCTGATCACTGGTCAGTTTTTTTAGAACCGAAAAGTTTCCTAAGTGGGGGTGTGGAGGGGGGGCTTGCAGGAAATGTGAGAGGAGGAGGAAGAGATGGAGGAGGAAGAGATGGAGGGGGGATGGGGGAAGGAGGGGAGAGGGAAGCAGGTGAAGCTGCTGGCTTAGAAAGCCAACAGTCACACTCAGGAGTCTACACCCAGACTCCAATCAGCATCCACAGGCCAGCTTTCCACTGCATTTACACTCACCATGGGGGAGTGGCAGACTTCTAATCCTTTCAGCCCAGAAATAATTTAACACAATTAGCGGTACTAGAGGGAAACTAGACATTAAAAAAAAAAAACAACCCAACAAGACCCACAGGGATCAGCACGCTCACTCTAATTACGTGGCCCGCAGAGGTTGTTGTCATCCGTCCCTTTGGAATGCCGTGAGATGCCAGCATTCTCCAACATATTTTTGAAAAATCACCCAGCGTAACAGGTTAAAACCATCTGCATGCAATTTCATTCCTTTTGACATTCAGTATTTTTCGAGGCCTTGGAGGCTGGAATGCCAGCAATAACAAGTGTGATGAAGATACCTCAACAGTTGCCTGGCTTCATCTCGAGGCAGGGGAGGCACAAAGCCCTTTACATAAGCATCTCATTTAACCCAGGAAATGACAGAAAGGACTTAAGGTTGTCATCCTTTGGTAGACAAGGACATTGAGGTTTACCTAGCAAAGGACACCTGCCTTCATGAACTTCCGTTCAGCCTAGGGGATAGCTCCTCAGGCGAATGCACTTGCCACCAAGCCTGGGAAGCTGACTTCACTCCCTGGGCCCACACAGTGCAAGGAGAGAATCCACTGCAGCTATCCACGGTCTGATTCTCACAATCTTGCACTGGCAGGCACATACAAAGAATGCCTCTTCACAAAAGCCTCTCTGTTCTCTCTCCTCCAGGTAGACTCTGCCTGGCCTTCATGGTTCAAGCCATGACATCTCATCACCCAGGACTGAAACCCCCTCCTCCAAAGAGGCTCTTCCCTGGGACCGCAATGAACCCATTGGTATTCACCGCACTTGACTGCAAACGTGTGTCCACAATCTTTCAAAGGAACCAATTCTAGTCTCCTTTCTGCCATGCAATACTCAAGTCGGAGAGAAGCAAGCAGAGTGGGTACTCACTGCTCCCCAGGGGCCGGTTCTCCACTGGTTCCCTCCAAGCACGTGGGTGCGGCTAGGGCTGTCACTCCTGGGACGGAAGTCCTCGTTTTGAAATGGGTGAGCAGCACCAGTCCATTGAGCGCATGGTGACATGGAGCAGTCCTGGTCAGTCTCCGGGATGTAATCTGGGTCACACTCACTTCGATCAATCACATGGTCGCTGTAGTTGACACACACTACTTGTCGGGTTGCCTTACCTTGCCCACAAGTCACGGAACACTATGTTGAATAGTTAGAAAGAAAGAGGGGACTGTCATTTGGGAGTCAGAGTCATGTTTTTGAGTATATGTTTCTTCTTGACTGCTTTCTTCTGTTTCCATCTGATATCTCTCATCAGGATTAATGTCATAGTTATCAGCTGGGCTCTTCTGCTTAGGACTTGACACATCCCACATATGTGTGGTTTAGTGGTGATAAAATGCCACCCATTACAACTTAACTCATGCACACCCATTACAACTTAACTCACACATCTGGTGACTTCCCACCTCACTTAAAAACAATATCCAAACTCCTTGTTGATTTGCTAGGCCTTTGATTGCAGAGCCTCTGGCGACTGCCTGGGCTGCTCTTTCATTCTTGATATACTGTAATTATAGATTCTTTTCTCCTCTCACTTCTCGCATTAAGGTGAGATTATTTGTCACTTGTTGAGTACCTATTTTCTGCTAAGCATCCAATGTATATAATCTCAATCACACTAACAATGTCATAAAGTAGGTGTTCATCCTGGTCATTTTTTAAAGTTAGTTTTATTTACTTATTCAATTTTATGTGTGTGTGGGGGGGTGCGTGCGCGCGCACATACACATGCAGGCTTGTCTTTTTTTAATTCCTTGTCTCATGCCCTTGGGACAGTCTCACTAAACCATAGACTCTTGGTTTTCAGCTAGGCTGGCTAGCCAGCAAGCTCTGGGTGTTCTTTGGAATCTGTTTATCTCTGTTCCTCAGCACTAAGTTACCAGCATGCCCTCCATGCCCCGTCTTTATGTGGATGCCAGGAATGTAACGTCAGGTCCTACTGGCACAGAGAGAACTCTCACCCACTGAACCATATCCTAGGCTTATTCTTCTTTTAAGAGCAGAGGGAAAAAATTTGTGGCCTAAAGAGTTTAAATTGCTCTGATCCAGGCAATCAATAAATGACTAGGTCTGAGTTTCTCTGTCACTCTGTGAGTCCCTGTCTCACACATATATTTTGAAATGTCCTGCAATAATAATCTTATTTTTTCCACAGCCTCCCTGTTCACCTAACCTAAGCTACTTCCTGGATTGTGAGAGTGTTGAAGGGCTGACGTCAGAAGTTGCCTGAAGTAAAGGTTCATCTGCTTTTATAAAATCTACACAGATGGTGCTTGTGTCCCTAGAAGACAGGGCCCCCATCCCGGTGAGAAGGTCCCATGGCACTCCTAGAAGGGAACCAAGGAACACACCAACCTTTGAGAGATCACAGGATGCATGAGCAATCAGACTCAAAATCAGAGAACTCCCAGTCCACTTCCTCATTTGCCACTATTGGGGCTCTGTAAGTCGGTTATATAATGATATGCCTCTGCAGACTGAGGTCTGCAGTCAGCCCAGCAGGACAGGTACTGATTCATATACTATTTTAAATTATGCACTCCTTGGACATTTGACTAAGATTTCTTTCATACTTAGCTAGATACATATATGTGAAATAGGATAATTTAACTCTCACGTCTGACTCTGAAATATTATCTGTTTATAATATGTATCCTCCCATTCCTTATCTCTGCACCCATCTTCCAATCCCTCCCAATCCCCCAAAATCCACGCTTACAGAGCTCCAGTCTAGAGCCTTCCACTGTCCACAGGGTGTCACAGAACACTCTTCCTTGGCTACTGGTTTAGGCAAGGTAGCACAGGCACTCTCATCAGCCACAGAACCGTCCTCGTCCCGGCAGCTGACGTATCTCATCCGGGTACCTTTTCCACAAGTGGCCGAGCACTGCGTGTAGGAGTGACAGGACACAGACATATATATCATTTGAGATGGCTTCCTGGTGTTTTTCCACTTAGCCCAGTTTCTTATCAGTTCTTAACCCCCTTTCTATAGTCAGGTCAGAGAATATCTGTCTCCTTTGCACACCTCCCCACTTTCCCCAAGTTTTTCCAAGTTGCTTACTGGAGTCCAAGACCCAAATCGCCACTGGGTTCTGGGTACACTTTGTGCGCTTCTCCTTGGTTCTGGGGCCAGTACGGAAGGGTGGCAAGATGGTAATTCACAGTCCTAGACATGAAAGGAGAAAGCATTTACCTTCCAGGCAGCACATGTTCATAGAGACAGACATGGTAAGAGAGCACGCCACACCGAGAAGTCTAAATACTCTTATTTCTGCCTATTTCTACAAGCCCCATGGCCTTGCTTAGCCCCTGACTTCTCTTAGCCCCAGCAGCTTCCATTTCAAAGAGGGACACGATCTGAATCTTTTTCTGGATGCCTTAACACAGGGCAGGGTCTCCTTAATGATAAGTAAAGCCCTGTTTAGTCACCTGTTTATAAGAAACAAGAGGAAAACACTGTGAAGGGGTGTGTATGTCTGGAAAGAACAGGATAACATTTAAAAAGTATTAACTGTTAATGTTTAAATATTCTCAAGGCTAAATTGTGTTCTCACACTTCAGGTAGTTTCCTAATCAAAATTTGCTAATCCTAAACTTGTTTTCCCATGGGGCACCTAAAGATAACACCCGGGGCCCTGAAGGTCAACCTTTGATAAAAAAGGAATTTTCTGTAGGCCAAGGGCAGGAATTCGCCTAATGCCCCTCAGTCACTCAGAGAACATTGCAGTAGTGAGCTCAGCCATCTGTGGGTGAATACAAGTCTCTTATTCACAGAGAGGAAAACAGAAGAGCACACCTGTTTATAATCACTCCCAGTCCCAGGAGCTGCCCACAGTTCCTCTGTTTGATACATAGTTATCAAAGGCCCAGGAGTCAGCTGACTCGGTGCATAAGTGCTGGAGTCTGAGACTGAAGATCACTAATGCTTGTTCTCTTTCAAACTTTACATATGGCGTGAAAATTCTGCTATCTGGCTCCATACCTGGCTTTTTCCTTTGCCTGTATTCCAAAGAGAGTCCCAGGGAACTTTGCAAACAGTGAACAATTTGTCCATAGGCTTTAACTGTGGGAGCCTATGGATAAATGAACACTATAGAATGAGAAAGATTCCATTGAAATTGCTAATTTCCATTACATCACTGACAGTTTCTTTGGACTAACTACTGTATGTATGTGTGTGTGTGTGTGTGTGTGTGTGTGTGTGTGTGAGTGTAGGCCAGAAGTTCATATTGGGTGTCTTTCTTAATCATTTAGTTCCTTAATTTTAGAGACTGGGTCCCTCACACAATGTGAAGCTCACCAGTTGGCTAAGCTTACTGGCCCATGAATTCCAGGAAGATACACCTATTTCTCCCTCCTGTCTCGGCCTTACAGACACACCCCTGTGCCCAGCTTTAACACAGGTACTGGGGAACTGAATTCAAGTTCTCATGTGTAGAAAAAAAATTCCCAACTGAGAGAATTCCCTTTCCCCAACCTGCCCCATGTCATTTTGAACATTTTAGTAAAATTATAAAAATAAAGTTTATATAGGTATACTACTTATTAGGTTAATCCATAAGCAACAATAATATGATGAACATCATTATATTCACCCTTTGTGATTCTTTATCCATAAATGACATGTAGTAAAATGCACCCAACTGAGGATTCCCAGCTTGGAGGCAGTCTAGTGGCTGCACAAGGCCTTTTTTTTTTTAAACAAACAGACAAACAAACATGAATTCTAAATACAGACTTGGCTTAACTCTCTCTTTAGTAGTTATCAGATCTGTTATGCAATCTCAAACCTTCTCTTGATTTAAAAGATAACAAGATAACTCACAGAACAGTGAAACATCATATTCTCATGAGGGGAAAAACTGTGTGTGTGTGTGTGTGTGTGTGTATGTGTGTGTATATGTATGTGATGTATGTGTGTGTATGTGTGTGTTTGTGTGTGTGTATGCATGTTACATATGTGTGTGTATGTGGTTGTGTTTATACATACAAGTAGACATTGCATACAGATATTTGTACTTCTGTGCCCACTTAGACATTTTACTGAGTTACATGATAGATAACAAAAAACTTTACCAATGACATTAAAAGCTACAGTGATCTCAGATTTCATATAGCCAATTGATTCTAATAATAGACTTCTATTGATTTTTTTTGTTCAACTTCTGAACTTACTGCCAAAGGATGGCTATAACTGCTGAAAATTATAGTTGAAATGTGTCACTACATTATATATAGTGTGTGGGTGGTTAGGAGGTGAGGTGTGGGTGGGGACGTAGCTGAGTGGGTAGAATTCTTGCTAGCACACATGAAACTCTAGGTTCAATACTCAGTACTGCTTAAACCAGGGCGACACATATCAGGAAGCTCATGACTACAGAAGTAGAAGGCAAGAGGATCAGAAATTCAAAATTGTTCTTAGCTACAAGGATCGAAGCCAGCCTGGATTGCCTGAGACCTTATGCTACTGAAGAAAAATTCTTTACAGCATCAGATAATAATTTTCGATTATTCACCTTTGGGTGTTTGTTATTCATAGTGAAATGACTACAAATGGTTAAAGTCTCTCTGCCTCTTTCTGAAGTCAGAAACAATGGACAAGCCGGTAAATGAAGCTGTAAGTTACAGCACCTGCTGGCATCTGTGCTGTGTGCTCTCTCACCATACCAGTTGCCAAGCTAAGCTCTTGACCTTGTTAACAGAGCCGAGGAGACACCACGGATGCATATAGGTGTCAGTGACCTCGTGAGCACAGGCGACTGCAATAAACAGTAACTTTCTAAGTTGTGAGAGGTGAGGATTTCCCAGCTGTCCTCTTCCCCAGGACCTAGCAGCTCGCAGGGCTCTGTGAAGTCTGCGGTTGGCTCCTAAGATTTGCTCCCAAATAGCTTGAACAGCACACACTTCTTGCATATAAAATAAAATAAAATAAAGTATGTAAGATTTCCAAGTTCAAGATAAAACCAACTAATATTTGCTATTCGAGAAGAATGAAATGCTAATCTACAGATACTTAAAACAACTTTTAACACACATACACATACACAAACACACACACACACACACACACACACACACTCACACAACAGGAAAAATAGACGTTAGATCCTAAATGGAGAAGAAAATAAGAAGTAATTCCCAGATAGTTTAATATACCAGCAGTTCTGCCTATGGATTTCTCTATGGAAATTTTGTCTGAACCAGTGAGATTTTGGCCCTTTCCAGCCCAAAGCCAATACCTGAGTTGAAACAGGAGCCTCACCTGGGTGTCGGTTGGCCTAGTTGCTGCGTTACACTCATTGTCATCGACCACTGACATATAAGTCCCCATGATGCACTTCACTGCCCTTAGCTGGTATCCCTGTCCACAAGTGACACTGCACTAGGGGAATGAAATAAAACATAATGTCACCAAACCCTTTCTTTCACATACGTACCCCATAATATTCTCCAAGAGAAAAGTCCTTCTGCCACAGTGGACCTCAGGGCTTTTACCCAGAGATTTGGTAAAACTATGTACTCCTGCTTCGCACAATTTACCCACAATTTAATTGTTATAGTGACATTTAGAATTCTTTCTGTCTGTTACTGCAATGACACTTGTAAGTGTTCAGCTCCTTGATCATGACTCCAGGAGGAAGAGGAATGTGTTTCCATAACTGTCAGGTCTTTCACACCCTACCTGCTAGAGTATCCTGGTTAACACAGGCATTTCGGACACCTCTGAGATCTTTGACTTCTGGGAAATAATTCCCAGCAAATCATTGAAAGTTGTACCATGTGCCTGGCGTGGTGGCACACGCCTTTAATCCCAGCACTCAGGAGGCAGAGGCAGGCGGATTTCTGAGTTCGAGGCCAGCTTGGTCTACAAAGTGAGTGCCTGGACAGCCAGGGCTACACAGAGAAACCCTATCTCGAAAAACCAAAAAAAAAAAAAAAAAAAAAAGAAAGTTGTACCAATATTTCTGCATAGGATGCTTTTTTTTGGTAGAGTTATCAGTAAAAAGGAGACAAGGTATTGGAAAGCACCTACATATACAATAGCCAAAAGTTAGTTAAATATATCACAGCATATAAGTAGTACAGAGATCAATACTGCAGTTCTGCAAGGCACTCTGTCAGAGTTACAGGCCAAAGAATGGGATGGGGGTGGGGGTGTCATGGGTAAGACAGCAGAAGATGTTGAAAGAATCCATCCCTACACTGAAAGAGTCACTAATCCAGCAACAATGGATATGAGTCAACTGTTAATTGGAGTTTTAATGATAGTAACTTTAAAACTTGCAGTAAGTAGACAAGTACTTAATGAAGAAAGAAGCTGAAAAAATTGGGCAACAAAGGATCATGACAGTTCTTACTCTTCTAACCACACTATACATTCATCTCAGTGTACATGAAACATTATTTCAAGATAGGCCACCAGTGAGGTCACACAACAAGCATCAGTACATCAGTAAGATAACGTGGGACATATCTTCTCTAACCACAGTGAAATGGGGTAATAAAAAAAAAGCAAACCTGGAAAGTTTACCAATGTGTGGGAGCTGATAAATTCCCTGAATGAATTAAACAAGCAGCATGTCAGAGAACAAATCACCGAGATATTAGATACTCTGGGGAGAAAGATGAAAGAAGCAGAAGAGAACTGGAGAGACACGGTGGAAGCAGGGCACTCGGGGAAATGGTCTGCAGCATATGGCTACATATAAATTAATAAGAAGGATTTCAAAACAGTAGCCTTACTAGCAATAGGAGCTTACTTTCAAGTTGTGGAGGGTTGACTTATACCACTGGCAACAGCCTGTAGTACCGGGGAGGTGGGAGGTGGTAATGGTAGTGGTGATGTCTATGGGACCCTTTGGCCAATGACTCAAAAGGATGTAACCCATTCCTGGTACCGGGGTTTTTAATTTGGTAGCATTTGGTGTCTAGTTGGTATATCATCCCCTATTATGTGGTGACATTGTTTAAGGTCAGTTGCCTTCAGTGAAGTGACACTGGGTATATCAATCACATTCCGAGTCATTCTCCATACCAAGGAGAAGATGACCAACACAAATTAGGCTGCATGGTTTTCCGAGGCTCTTAGGCCAATAAAAAAAAGAACATGAACTTGGGTGAGTAGGAATATGGGGAAGACTTGTGAGGAATTGGGGGACAGGAAAGAACATGAGAAAAATGTGATATATAAAATTCTCAAAGAATAAGTTAAAAGAATATTTTTAAAAACCTAATTTTTTAATCTTAAAGAGCAGAAAGGAAAAAACAAGCTAAACCCCAAAGAAGAGGAAAGTAAGTACTAAATACCACAGAAGACTTGAACGAGTTACAGAATAAAACAAAACCCCAGAGGACAGGAGGTGTGGTTTGGTGGGAAAGCATATGACTGGTACACCCGAGGACCTGGGTTCAATCCCCACTACCAAAAGAGACAGAAGAAATAAATATATGAATATAGCTGCACAAAGAGATTGACTCAATAATAAAAAATTTCAATAAAGTCCAAGCGAATGTTACCAAATATTTAAAGAAATGTTAACATCATTTCTTTTCAAACACTCCCAAAATATTGAGGAAGAGTCATTTTCCACAAGGCCAGCACCTAAATATGCAAGAACCAAATGTCTTGTCTCTTATTAAGAATACTGTGAACAGCATTCTAAGCAAGACTATTGAAACAACTTCCAGTTATTTCTCGAGATTTTTATCCTATAGGGCCAGTGATATCAATATCAAAACTGTGTGTGTTGGGGTCATATGGACAAATATCTCTTGTAAATAAAGATACAAAATCTTTCAAGAAAATACTAGCTATTAAACCCTATAACATAGTATGGGTTGTAGTCAGTGGGATTTAGCCCAGGAATGCAAGACTGGCTTGCAATTAAAAAAAATTAATGAAATGTATCATATTAATTAAATAAAACAGAAAGAAAAATAGTTAAAAAGACCTATGATTATGTCAACTGAAAAAAAGTCACTTGGCAAAGTTGAAAAACCACCAAAACCCTTTTCATGCAAATGTACCCCCAAAATAAATGAGGGGCCCTTCCTCAATGTGATAAAACACCCCTCCACTTGCTTCTTACACAGTGGGGAAAGGCTTTCTCCTCTGAGGTCAGGAACCTGAAAAGGATGTCTCCTGTAACCTTCGCTATTCTGAACACACTGCAGGTCTAGCTGAAGACAAAGCGGGGCGAGGTCAAAGTCAGATTGGAAAGAGAAGCCAAGCCTAGCCTATCTGCAGGTGTTATCACAACAAACACAGACAACCGAAAGACTCTGCAGAGAGACGGCCAGAGCTAGCACTCAAATCCTGCAGTTTCTGGACACCAAATGAAATTAAAAAGATGATGATGATGATAAAGATGTTAATGATGGTGAATTAGATATGTTTCTACAAATCATCAAAAATAACCAAAAGGGAATTTAAGAAAATAAATGCCTTTATAATAATATCCGAAAGAATAAAAACATCAGGAAAAAAATGTAACCATAAATGTGAAAGACTTCTACAATTAAAACCTCTAAAGGAGTAAAGAAATTAAAAGTCTTAAATAAACTGAAAGATACTTATTTACTGTAAGATAAGGCTATAAAATTTCAATCTTCCTCAAACAGCTCTAGAGTCCTTTGAAACCCAGTGAAAAATCACATTCCTTTGTGAAGCGTGAATATAAACTGGTTCATACAAAAGGAGGGTATGCAAAAATGGGAAGAGACTCCAAGCACCAACAACTATAGAAAAAGAAGGATATAGCTGGAGGACTCATATTTTACCATCTCTAAATTTTTGAAAGGAATTGAAGTGGTTTCATGCTGGCATCAGGACTGGTAGTCAGACTAGTGGGGCACTACGTTTATGCTCTAGTGATTTTTGACAGGTATGCCAATACTCTTAACGGAGAAAGAAAGTCTCTTCAACAAATAGTATAGAGACAGCTGTTTACCCACACATGTGAAGCCAGACTCCTACCTCATATATATGTATATATAATATATATAAGTATTATACATACATACATAAAACAATACATTGGTTGCCTAAAACCAATAGCTCCCAACTATTTTTAACTCTAAAAATTAAAAGGGCATTGGTGCTATTGGATTTGCCCATAGTTTGTTCACTATGATACTGTAAGCAAAGACAACAAAAGAACAAATGAATTACACTCTGCCTGCATGAAAAACATCTGTCCATCAAAAGACATGATCAGCAGAGTTAAAAAAGCAACAAATGAGAGAGAAGAAAGCACTTGTCAATGATATCTGATTTTTAAGAATCAGTACCCAGGCCATGTACAGAACTCAAATAACGTCACCAGCCTCATGACCTTTAAACAACTGGATGAGACTCGGTAAGGGAATGGCACTGGATAGACTGTGGGAAATTGGGAAAAGTTACGTTTAAAGTGGTGGATAGGTTTGTTTGACTTCTTTTCTTCCTTCCTTCCTTCCTTCCTTCCTTCCTTCCTTCCTTCCTTCCTTCCTTCCTTTCTTTCTTTCTTTCTTTCCTTCCTTCCTTCTTTCTTTTTTTTTTTTTTTTGGAGTGTTGGGGGACAGAGTTCCATGTAGCTCAGGCTAGCCTCACACTGTCTATGTTATCAGGGTTGACTCTGAACTTGTCATCCTCCTGCCTCTATCTCCTGATTAATGAAGTGTTAGGGATATGCTGGCATTCTTAGTGTATGCACCATGCCCAGTCCTAGGGATGAACTCGGGACTTGGTCCATGCTAGAAGAACACTTTGCCTACAGAGCCACAGAGAGGCTCCATTCTAAGCTTTTTAAATGGACAAGAAGTTTGACTAGACATTTCTTCAAAGAAAATATTCAAATGGCGACAAACACATGGCCGATTGATTGACATCTGTTTCTACTAGGGAAATAGGAGTAGAAACCATAGTGAGACAGCACTTTACCCTCAGTAGGAAGGCTACGATTTCAAAAGGAAAATAGTAACTGTTGACAATGATAGGAAAGAAATCGTATATTGCTTATCTATTGCTAGGAGGGATGGAAAATGGTATAGCCTCCGGGGAAAGCCACTTGGAAGTTAAAAACCTAAACACAGAGTTACTATAGGAGCCAGCAATTATATCCCTGGGTAACAGATTCCAAATAAGTGTCATTGGGCACTAAAATAAATGATTGTTCATTTATGTGAACAAAATTCATAGTTGTCAAAGTGTGGGGAGAACCCAAATATCTAGTTTAGACACTCATCCACACAATGGGGTAGGATTCAGAAGTTGACTGCAAGCAGTATGAGACATGCTGCTATGCAGATGAGTGAAGCTTTGTGTAGTGTGAATGAAGCCAGCCACAGAGGATGCCTGTTACACACAGCCGCCCATGCTTATGAAAAGTCCAGCTTATGCAAATCCCCAGACCCCAAATACAAACTGGGGAGTTGCCAGAGGCTAGCAAAGAGGGGGATATCAAATAATTGCTGAATGCATATAGGGTTTCTTTTGGGGTGCTGGAAATGTTTTGAAAGTAGATGGAGGTCATAAAACATGAATACACTGAGTAACACCAATTTGTTTAAGAGAGTCAATTTTATGTCCTGTGTTTCTAGTCAATCAAAAATACAGGCAGAATACAATTCCAATGCAAGGCTTAAACATGTTTTTGGTTTTTTTGTTTGTTTTTTTAATGCTGTGCTCAGTCAGCAGTGTGTTTGATTTTTTTCTTTCTCTTTGCTAACACATATTTTGGAAATGTTTTCTTCTGCGTATTTTTGACTCTTTAATAATACCTTAGATATAAGTTGCATGATCAGTTAATAATACCTTAGATATAAGTTGCATGATCAGTTAGAGAAAGGCCAGATCCCTTATAAGAGGGATGGACAAGGGATGGATGAGAAATTGGTCTGTCAGTTGTAGTAGATATGCAGACACTTCCTGATAGTGAGCCTAAAGCATGTTAACAGCCTCTCATTAGTCAGGAAATGCTACAGCTATTTGGACCAATAAGAAGCACTGTTTGAAAGGGTAAAAGGACTTTCTTTGATTAGACATGATTTGCCACTGGACTGGGGTGTTCTCTAGAGCAGAAGATTCTAGCAGAAAAGTGTCAGTATAGGGGTCTGAAAAATGGCTCAGTGGGTAAAGGTGCTTGCTTCCAAAATAAAGACTCAACTTGAGTCCTTAGGCCCCACATGGTAGAGGGAGGAACCAGCTCTGTAAGCTCTCCTTTAGTCTCCACATGTACCCGACAGACATCTCTCTCTCTCTCTCTCTCTCTCTCTCTCTCTCTCTCTCTCTCTCCCTCTCTCCTCTCTAACACTCCCCCCATACACTAAGTGTTAAAATATATAATAAGACAAAATTTAAAGATACTATCAGTAAGGATGAGGAAGGCTGAGACACAGTTACAAAGCTGCCTGTGTATTACATGCAAGTTTAGAAGTGGAGACAGAGGCTAAGGAATAGGAGTGGCCATGACTGGTCAGGGATTGGAGGGGGAGTGCCGGGGGCGGGGGAGGGGGGGGAGTCATTCTTCAACAGATTGCATAAGTGACAGCAGACAGCTGTTCCACTTCTACTGGGAACTTGGAGTGCTGCTTAAATAGTACACAGCACTCTCTTGCTTCTATATTAGGAAAGACTAGATTCCAAGAGCAAACTGGGCCCAGGGGACGTGCACTCTCTCCTTTTGAAATGGTAGATGTGGAACCCATTACACACTAGAAGACTAGGAAAAAGATTCTCAACCCAATGATTAGGATGCTGGGCCCCTTTGATCTGACTACATTTGAAGAATCTCACTTATTTATGAGAGGTGAGCTTTGGATTCCTCCCGACATATCCCTTCCAAAGCACAGCCCAGACACTCTGGTCCAAATCAGCTGGCAGGCAGGATCACATACCCACAGAGGCTCACTCCAGGGAGAATTACATCTGCCAGATGCCACGTCTGTTGTGAATTTGTTTAAATGCTTGTGTGCAGTTTAAAACAGGGTGAAAACCTGCACGTGGAGTTGTAACTGGAGTAATCAGCTCCAGCAGGGCAAGGTAACTCTGGAAGAGTTGCAGGACAGCAAGCGGCTGAGTCCCACGTACTGGATCTGGAGCCGCTCAAGTACAGTGCTGGCCAAGTCACAACAGCGCTGCGGCAGAGGTGGCGGCAGTGACCGGTGGTAAAACCCCACCACTGGAATGCCCCTCTCTAGATAAGTGGGGAAAGAATGCAGTTAAGAATCTTATCATTCAAAATACCTGTCCCCAGGGACCCGCCTGCCAGGCTGCACACTCCGGCTGCTGACACGTCTGCATGGGCTCCGGCTTGGCCTCGGGGTCACACATTCTATCGCTTAATCGATCTTCGCCAAACTGACACCAGACCTGGCGGTGCTTATGCCCTTTCCCACAGGTGACCAAGCACTGGAATGAAAAGCAGAGGCCATCAGGGTTGCTTGTGATCAATGTGCTGGAGCCTGTGGGGGCTGTTCGCTAATGAGAGCAGGTGGCCTCTTTCCAGCCCCGGCCCCTCCCCACTGCTGAACAGCAATGAGCAAACACACCCGTTGCTCTCCGCTTTCTTTCGTCCCGTTCTCGTTCTCCTTTCTCCTTTCCCTCTTTCTCTTTATCCTGGCACAGCCTCCTGAAGCCCAGGCTGGCCTCCAGTTCCCCATGTAGCTGAGGGTCACTGAAGGTTCTGATCCACCTGCCTCTACTTCCCACCTCCTGTCACTGTAGGTATGCCCACTAAGTCTGGGCTATATGCTGTTGGGGTTCCAGCCTAGGGATTTGTGCGTGTGAGGTAAATGCTCCTCCAACTGAGCTACATCGTCAACCCCCTCTTTCTGGATTCTTACTCGTTTTCATTATGAAATTCTCATGCATATTTATCACTCTGCTTCTCATCCATATTTTCTCCCACTAGCTGCCCCTGCCCCGTTCCTTCCATTCTTTCCCCCATCTCCTTCTTTTCTTTTTCCAGAATCATTTTTCTTATTCCCTTTGTTTTATGGCCAGATTCAAACACAGAAAAGCAGAGTACCATGCTCTGGGAAACAAACAGCAGTCAGGATTTTTCATTACGGAGGTTCAGTGTGAAGAATTAAAAGCCTGACCAACTTGTACACCTCTATAACCAAGTTACAGTGTCTCTGTGCCTCAATTTTTACATCTATAAAATGGAGATAACAATAATTCTGACTAAGAGAAACTAAGGTGTCTAGCATGTACAATATTCATGTGTGACATTCTCAAAAAGAAAAAATGTTAAATATAATTATCATTATTATCTGGGCTCATTTTGGAAAAATTAAAAAAAATGCCTAAAGAGCACAAAAGACAAAGTAAAATAATTGATTTTTTTTCAGTTCTTTACTCTTTCCTTTCCAGTCTTTTTATCCAAGGTTACTAAGTGTTAACTGAGTGTTGGAACAGTTAAACTGTTCAGTATCTATTCAAGCACCTGTTTAGTCAGGGTTTGCTATAAAAGTTTCCTCTCTTTTTTTATTTTTTATTTTTTATTTTTTAGACAAGGGTCTCATGAGTCTTAGGCTAAGTGTTAAGTTCACTGTAGTACACACAGCCAAGGGTGGTCTTGAATTCCTGATCTCCCAAGAGTAGGAATAAAGACATGTACCACATGAATTAAGACATGAAACCACACACCTGGTTTCATGAACAACTGGACACTAAAGTATTAGCTAAGTAAAATGTAAACCTGCTATCCTCAATCATATTTTTTAAAAAATCAAGGATTTGGTGCTTAATCTACTGGGAAAGCACCAAGTTTGTTAATCACTTGACCACAAATCAGACATAGGTAAGGACATGTGTGATACTTGTGATACTTCTAGCAGCATTAGGGGTATTTTGTTCAGATTTGACACCTGAAATACAGTTAACATTGTACTCACCTGGGGGGAGATCAGGGCGTGTGTGTGTGTGTGTGTGTGTGTATGTGTGTATGTGTGTATGAGCTATGGTTGTAGCAATTTTGCTCCCCCACATTTCTCACTTGTCCAGTTAATAAGGGACGTCTATTCCTCAACCACTTGCATCCACTGAAGGAGGTAAAGTGAGGATCCCTCTTGCTGAGATTCTCACTGGGCTGTAACAATGTTGGGCTACATTAATAGAGAAGACACATACTGTATCCAAAGACCCAGATACGGGGCACAGATGGGATTGCCTTGGACTTTGTAAAGCAAGAGATGAGAAGTTACTATTCTCAAACACTCAGCCTGGGCTTCCCCCTAACCAAGTGCTCCCATGTGACTGGACTTGTAAGCCAGGTGGTCTAATCTCTTATTTCAAAGACGAGGAAGATGGAAATCCTCTTTGTTGGATTCATGCCTAATCTATTTTAACCTCACACTTAATTAAGCCTCAATTTCCAGCCGATTTACTGATCAAAGTGGAAGAAGGGGAGAACCACTCTGTCAAAGTCAGCAGCAGAAGCTACTGGGCCGTGAGATCCAGCTAAACCCCTAGTGACTCCGACGAGGTCCTAGGCAGACTAAAGGGTTTCAGTCGTAATGGAAATGGAGAATCAAATGGGTGTGAGATGGAAGAATCATACAGCAGTCGACACCTCCACCAGACGCTGGGGAATCCAGGATCATCTGAGCAGAGCTAGGAACCAGAGCTTCCTTTTCTCACCTCTGACCAGTCTCCTGTTTTCCAATGAGGACAGGAGAACTCATTGCAACTTTGTACTACGACTTTCTCCTGGTGTGTGCATTTGCTGTCATCCAGGACGTCATTGCGGGTGTTGACGCAAATTGCTCTTCTTCTCTGTGTACCACCATCACAGCTTTTAGAACACTATGATCATCAAAAATAATAAAATAATAAATAAATAAAAGAAAATAGGGCATTTCCGAATTCTTTACAAAGAATGATTAAAATCATAACTATGTTATTTCTTTCAACCCTTAAGAAATAAATGTCCTACCATGCCCAATTCTAGTTTTTCTGCATGTTATATTCAAGTCTGACATTACAAATTAACCTTGGGAGCCTTCCTTTCAGAGCTTGGCTTAGAAGGCATTGAAAATCAATCGCAGATCTCTTTTCTATGCAGTTTAAATGTGTTTCTTAACACAATCCCAGAAGGAGCTATGATCACTTGGTATTCACGACTCTCGGGTGAGAACCAACTTACTTCGGTCCAGGCTGAATAGCGCCATCCACCTGCGCTGCACTCTCCTGAGCATTTCTCCTGGTTACTCGGTCTCGGTTGACTGCTACAGAAACGGTCATCCACCTTCTCCGTCTTCCCGTCCACCCTGCTGTATTTGGCACAGTGGATGTCTAAAGTACGGTAGCCCAAACCACACTGGGCACTGCATTCGCTCTTGCTGGCAACGTGCCACCTAGACGTAAATAATGGTGGAAAACCAACATTTGTGTTAAACGCAAGTGTCACTTCCAACTAGTTGGAAAGCTGAGTTCTTTCTTTCTTAATTCAAATATGATGACAGCTCAAATATGATTGTCACAGCCAGTGACAATCCAAGTTCAAACCAATGTACCCGTGTGATTTTCATGGCTGCCAATGTACATGGAAGTCACAGAACCACAGCCAGAGATGCTACCTCTGTGAAGAATCTCTTGGTACAGCTAGTCTGAAATTCAAGCGGCAGAAAGACAAACAAACAAACAAACAACAAGCTGGAACTCAGCAATGCCAGGACAGCAGTTTTTATATGAAGTGTTTCACTTGGCTCTTGGAAAACTCATCCATGGAATGCTCCTTTTTGTTTGTTTGTGCTTGCAAGTACTCAGTGACTATTCTGATAATAATAATGCAGGAATGAATAATATGGGGTATAATTAAAAAATTCAAGTGTATATATTATACACTATGCAAGTTATTATTATTATTGGAATAAAGACTAAATTTGAGGGTATTGGCCATCAGCTCAGCTTCAGGATCAATAAGAGACCCTGTCTCAAAGGAATAAAGCAGAGAATGATGGAACCATGTGCACACTCTTGCATACACACACACACACACACACACACACACACACACACACACAAACATGGCTGGAAATTTCTTAAAGACAGCAGACATTTTGTGTGTGTGTCAGTGTGTATGTGACTGTGTATGTGAACATGTGTGTCAGTATGTTTGTATTTATATGTATGAGCCTGTGTATCTATCTATATGTGTGCATGTGTGTACATGTGCATGGATATATGTGGAAGCCACTAAAGGGATTGTTTCTCTGGTGCCTTCTACTTATTGTTTTAATCAGTGTGTGTGTGTGTGTGTGTGTGTGTGTGTGTGTGTGTGTAGACCAGGTATAGAGGTCAGAGTACAGTTCTCACCTTCCACCATGTCGTTCCAAGGATCCAACTCAGGTCATGAAGTTTGGGGTATGTGCCTTTACTCTCTGAACTATTTTACTAGTCTTACCTTATTTTCTGAGACAGGCTCTGTCACTGAGACCTGGGAACCTCAGACTTTGCTAGGCTGGTTGGCCAAGAACCTTCCTCTGCCCCGTGGGTTCCACTATATCCCCAGCTTTGAAGTTACACAGCTACACCATTGCTCTTGACATTTTAAATTGTGGGCTCAGGGCCCCGTGCTTGCAGAAGCACTTTACAACTGAACTGTCTCCCAAACCCTCATTATACACTTTTAAAATTAGATTTGAATCCATAAGACTTTGCCACCTTTACATTGCTGATATTATTCATAACGAAGCCTTCTGACACACAGCATGTGCACAGTCTATACTAATGACTTCTTATTTTCTATAACACAACAGGAACAGAGTGCTTGAATTTAAAACATAAGTAAAAAATGTTTAATTCACATTTTTAAGTCAGGATCTTGAAATGTATGTGGAAATCTAGAAAAAGATAATTTTCTTCTAACCTCCAGGGGATTTTCTCTCCCATTGTTAATTCACTTCATCTCAGCCACTGGGGGGGGTGTGTGTGTGTGTGTGCCACTTCTCAATGTCCTAATGTTCACTCTTACACACCTGTCTAGGGGAGGAGTTGGGAAAGAAGAGGAACTCAAGCCAACACGCTTATCAAGGAATTTCTAAGTAATGTCCAAAAGTAGGTCAGAGTTGACCACTGGCAGGGAAAGTGGGCTGTGATTTTCCATTACACTGAAATAGCGTCAGGGAGATTTTGTTCTAACACAGTAAACGAGGACTTATAAACTTGTCCTTTATCTCATCCTGTCACAGGCCAGTTGGGGCAAACTGTCACTTCCTACAGGAAGTGAGGCAAAAAAAGAAAAAAAGTGAACTTGTTCAACAGAGGCATCTGGAACTTCCATCTGCACTTTGATTTTTGGCTACCTTCTCAGGCCTCCATGGTCACTTCCCTGTGGGAAGGCTATTTACCATCTGGGGAAAGGAGGGAGATGTCTTGACAAGAAAGCACTTACAGTTCAGCTGCCAAAGTCACTTCCTTGTCATCCCATAAGGCCCAGGGGCCAAGCAGAGATCCCCAAGAAGAATCTATAAAAATAACCGAACTCTAAATGATATCTTGTTTGCTCTATATTCTTTCTGGACAGTGACCTGTTCTTCAGTATGGTGTGCTCATAGTTCATTTTGTGGGAAATAAAATGCTATTATTATATCTCACTATTATATTTCAGGAAAGTATTTTCTAGTACGTGTGTATCTCAGTACTCAGGAGGTGGGAGCTGGAGACTGGGGGCTTAAAGCCAGATTGAGATACATACAGGGCTCCTGCCTCAGAAATCTGAGGACTGGGGAAATATTTCAATGGTAGAGCCCTTGCCCAGTAGGCAAAAAGTGCTGTGTTCAGCCACCAACACTGAGAAAGTAAAATAAAATCCGTGTTTTAAAAAGCTAATAAGTAAAAATAAGATAAATATGTTACATGTGTGTATGAGTATATAATGGGGGCTGGATGAAATGATTTTGAGAACTACCAGAAGAAATGGACTTCTATACTGTAGATGTTTGGAACATCACAATGTTCCTCAGTATCATGAACCTCCATATGAGAAAGACGATGTTTTGGAGGGTTTCCTCAAATACACAGGTTAAGAGTTGCTTCATCCGACTAGTGGTCCCATGAACATGCCTGAGAGAAACTACGTTGGCGTCTGACCAACCAGTAACCATTCCCTTTCTGTTCGCTCAGTTGTGCTCACAGCTGATTGGCCAGATTTCAGCACGAGTTTTGATTAGACAGAGTGTCAGATGGGTGAAAGGGACAGTGCATCTTCCTTAGGCTTGGTTTGTGTCTCCGAATATTTTAGCAGGGACCTTTAATTTTTCCCAACAGTCAGAAAAAAGCCAGCAGTGAGCCGGTCGTGAGATCACCTGAGCACTGACTGAAAGCCACAGTCGTTCGCTGACTTCTAGGCACAAGCACAAGCCTGCCCCTTTGTGTAGTTCTCAAGCTAACCCTGAACTCTTTCTGCCCTCAGTGTTTGACTTCCTCCACACTCTGATCTGCTCCCTCTATGAGGAGGCAGGGATGAAGTCCCCTCTCCTTCTTATCTGCAATCAGAACTGCTTTAGTCATTCAGCTCTGTGCTTCCGGCTCTTGTCCCCACCTGGCCTCTGCAGAGTTTCCACACCAAACCAAAAAAAAAAGTTTTTAAAAGTTGATTCTAAATGGGGAATATAGAGAATAATAACACATCGACCTCGTTATTGGTCAGAATACAAAAATTCAGGCTGGAGCTTTATCTGGTATTATGACAAGATATAAACAAAAATCAGAGTCTGTGCTATTTAATCAGCAAATGTTGGATATGAATGGAAGCTCTTATGCTTATGAGCAGGGCATCTGAGTTGATCACTAGGTGTGTGTGTGGGGAATCAGGTGGAACAAGGTGGGGAGAGTAGCGTTTAGCACCTGTGGAGGATACACAATGAATTAGCCATTATTATTATGACTATGCTATCCTTGGCATTTGAGTCTCCAAGAAACTTCTATTTTTGCCTCCTTCTCTTAATTTTCTGCAGAGCCGAAGAGCAGACCCCAGGCCTCGTCTGTGCTTGTCCAGGCTGCAGCCTAGGCCTTTGGTTTTTGAGAGACAGGGTCTTACATTGTAGCTTAGGCGAGTTTCAAACTCTCCATCTTCCTGCCCTATTTCCCTACTTCCCTCACAGAGTTTCAGCTCACTTTAAAAGTCAGCCAGTGAGGTGGCAGCACCCTTGTGATAGTCTGTGCAGCCTAATGTGACACTCTTCTGAGCTGAGTCTACCTTTCTTGTACTGGCTTTTAAGATCTGTGTGAATGTTACGCTCAATGGTGTCTACTGCAGGAGAAACCAGAACCATCACATCCTCATTGTGTGATGACAACACTGTGACTCGTCTTGAGATTGCTCAGAGAGACAAGTATTTGGTTCTTGAAGTAACAGTAAGAACATCACCTCCTCTTTAAAAAAGGCTATTTGCTGGATAAGCTTGGAATAGGATCATTGAATATCATTTAGTTGCTTTTAGGCATTCTGTTTCTTGAAATACTTTGTACAGACTCACGTTCATTGCCACTGTAAGAGTAGGAGGGTTCATGTTCGAGGTAGCAGACCTACAGAAACTGCACGTATCATTCAGGATGTGAGCAGCCTCAGTCTGAGTCAGACAGTGGAGTCCTAGTGTGAAAGAATGGATGAGGCAGGACACACACTGGGAGAGATTAATTCCTCATATATGGCATGGCAGAATGGGGTACCTGACTATTATTCTACAGCATTAACAAAATAAGAATGGAAGTAGCTTTGCTCCAGAACTGAAGTACACAGCCTCTCCCATTGGATGGGCCACATTTAAGCCTCGGCTGTTACGCTAGCCAGTGTGCTCTAAAGCAATCTGCACTGCAGCAGTCAGGTTTAATATTTTGATACATAAAATAATGATAAAAGCCAGGCAGTGGTGGTGCATACCTTTAATCCCAGCACTTGGGAGGCAGAGGCAGGCGGATTTCTGAGTTTGAGGCCAGCCTGCTCTATAGAGTGAGTTCCAGGACAGTCAGGGCTACACAGAGAAACCCTGTCTTGAACCCCCATGCTCCCCCCAAATAATGATAAAAATCTATGCTGTAGTTGTGATGGTTTGAATAAGAATGGCCCCTATGGGCTATCTATTTGAATGTCATCAGGGAGCAGCATTATTTGAGAAGGATCAGGAGGTGTGGCCTTGTTGGAGTCAGTGTGGCCTTTCTGGAAGAAGTGTGTCACTGGGATGCTCAAAAAGTCATGTCAGCCCCACTGCCACACACATACACCTAAGGATCAGAATATAGCTCTTAGCACCATGCCTACTTGCAGCCATGCTTCCTGCTGTGATGATAATGGACTAAGCCTTTGAAACTGTAAGGGAGAGCCAATTAAATGTTTTCTTTTGTAAGAGTTGCCTTGGTCATGGTGTCTCTTCATAGCTATAGCACAATGACTAAGACAGTAGTAGTAGTAACTGAAAAGAATTATAGGTTATTAATTGTATTAATAGAATAGTAAAACCCATCCTATTATTGTGGGGATATTATATATAGCTGTTAAAAATCATTCTTGCCAGGCGGTAGTGGTCCATGTCTTTAATCCCAGCACTCGGGAGGCAGAGGCAGGAGGATTTCTGAATTTGAGGCCAGCCTGGTCTACAAAGTGAGTTCCAGGACAGCCAGGGCTATACAGAAAAACTCTGTCTCAAAAACAACCAAATAAATAAATAAATAAATAAATAAATAAATAAATAAATAATAAGAACTGTTCTCAGCTTAGTGAGACCCTATCTTAAAATGTAGAAAGAAAGCTGGGGTTAACTCAAAGGCAGAACACTTGCCTAACATGAATAATTCTCTAGGTCCCATGTCCACTTCTGTGAAAGCAATAGCATCAACAAATACAACAGACAAACACAAACCCAGATCTTAGAGATGGCCTATTCTACCATATTTACTTGCAGAATGGTAGAATATGGAGCAATTGTTGGATTTAAGGCGATCTGAGAACGAAATCTTACTCAGCTTGTTAACCTTGCATCTCAAAGAAGTTGTGCAAGAATTCAGTGACTCATCAGCTTAACTTCCCATGAAAGGACTCTTTGATTCTACCTTAACTAGTGTAACTCAATTGACTGAAGCAAATAGGTTTATATAGATACTTTCTAAAATAAAGTAGTACTGCCAAACATTTCCTTTCCTTTCCTTTCCTTTCCTTTCCTTTCCTTTCCTTTCCTTTCCTTTCCTTTCCTTTCCTTTCCTTTCCTTTCCTTTCCTTTCCTTTCCTTTTTTTTCTTTTTTTCTTTAAACTTTTTAACATCTTCCTCTGACAGTGACTTTTGTCCTTATGTTTTGACAAGCCACTGAGCAACCCTTCAGTGATAACAGCCTCAGAAAATGTGTGGCAGGGTGGAAAGAGCCTGGTTTTGAAGTCAGAGCCTCAGGTCAGGACTGGAAGATCTATGATACACATGTCACTGCTGACCCTCTGACTCTTAGGACAGAACACTATTAATTGCTCTTGGCACTTTCTTCTCTCAGACACACAGAAGACCTTATAATCTGCACTCCTACACCAGGCAGCTAACACTATGAAGACCTGGCATGGTAATGTGGAACTTCAAAGTGCTTCTGTCTTTATTCCGCTCCGCTCCTTGTGAATGGAGAGAGCTTATCACACTCCTGAGCTAGTCTATGCCAATAATCTCCCGAAGTAGTTGCAGACTTGGCATGCAGATTGTACAATAAAGCCCTCATGCTATTGGATATTTATACACAGTCAACCTCTCAGGCAATAGAAGCACTCTAGAATTTTCCACCCCGTCAATATTACTTCCATCAGATACCATACCTTTCTTAAACACAGAATTCCGTGGATACCTAGTCAGTCATATTTAGATTTTCTTCTCATTCCCTCCATGCCTCTACATTAATGCATTGTATTCTCTCTCTCTCTCTCTCTCTCTCTCTCTCTCTCTCTCTCTCTGCCTCTCTGTCTCTCTGCCTTTCTTTGTCTCTGTCTCTCTGCCTTTCTGGCTCTGTCTCTCTGCCTTTCTTTGTCTCTGCCTCTTTGCCTCTCTGCCTCTTTCTGCCCCCTCTCTGCCTCTCCGTCTCTCTCTCTCTCTCTCTCTGCTTCACTATCTCTGTCTCTCTGTCTGATTTGTGTATGTGTTTATGTGTTTGATATAAGTAGACACTGAAACTTTCATGCACAAAATAATTCTGCACGGTGTCTGCTCTGGATGGAAAGGGAACCCCATGAGTATTCCCTTACATAAAGTCTGACTTGATGGTAAACCTAATCATTGGGTTGTGAAGATCAAGTTGTTTTCCGACAAGTGCTTTGCTCTCTTAACTATTTTTAATTCTTAGGAGAACAAGAAATCCAGAGTTATGGATCTCGGCTAAATGGTTTCAGAAATGGCTGGAGCTTGTGCAAGGAAAACACGGGAAGGCTAGGAAAAGACTGGCAACTCTTGTCTCCATCGCATCCCCCACAGAAACTCCCCTCAAGCCCACTGACTCCGGAAGAAAGATACAAGGAAAACAGAGGCCGCACCTCAAGTCACAGTCTGTGCCACATGCTTCAGTGACAGGTCCTGGCTGGGGCAGCCGGTCACATCTTTGATCAGAAACGGTTAGCTGATCAGACTCTCTGGTGCAAACAAGTTTTCGTCTCCGCTCCCCTAAGCAAAGAGTAGGCACATTATTGCTGAGGAAATAACCTGCTCTAAATTACTGAGATCAAGGATTGACTCTCCCACACTTACTAGCAAAGGCTAGACAGTATTTTCAATCGAGTCGGCTGTATGATCTCAGCCACACTTAACTCTACCAGGACAGGACAAAACCAGCTGGCCATAGACAGACTGCTAACAACTTGAAATATCCCGGCTCTAATAAAACTGTATTAACAAAAAGAGTGTGGGGGCTGAATTTGACCCTGTTGCTATAGTTTGCTGACATTAATTTAACAAAAGGAAACAAAACTAATAAAAATTATGACCAGTAAAGCCACATGATAGAAAATTAAAGTGGCAGTACTGATTCTGTGTGGCTTCACACATACACTCAAACTTCTTAGGAGAAAATGCAGTGTGACCTGACATGACCTGAATCATATAAAATTCAACGTGACAACTGAACCAACCAGAGAGGTCCATGTAGAAGAGGTGAGAAGATGCATGCAGTTAGAAAGGTTTGCGGATTGTATATACATAGCTGTTCTTAAAAAAGAAAATCAGTAAACCAGTAAATAAATGAAACAGAGCCCCTCACACCTACGCCCTCCCCACCATCCTCAAACTCATAGAAGCTGGAAACTCTTGAGCAGATACCTTGGCAGGGCTTGCTGCATGCTTGCCACGGCCCATGACTGTTCCAGTAAAACTGCTGAGGTCTGTCCTCAATTGGAATATTGAATGAGTACCGCACATCTGGGTTATACAACTTTCCCACGGACAACACCTGCAGTGTGTGGAAAGATTTGGAAGAAGTCTGCTGGCCTGCAGTGCCAAGAGGAGAGAGCCACCAGCCACCAGCCACCAGCCCAGTGTTTACCTGAAGGAGAAGTTCTTCCTCAATACGGTCCGTACAGTTCAGTCTTTCCACCACGTTGTCAGATCCGCTGTACTCAATGATGGCGCTCCCGACTCGGACCTCCCTTTTGGACATGGAGACAACAAAGTCTCCATTTAGCAGGAACTCACCTTTACTGTTTGATAAAGCTGTAGATAGGAAAAGAGAATTGGGTGAGGTACTGCTAGTCACCAGCTGTTTTGAAGATAGATAGATAGATAGATAGATAGATAGATAGATAGATAGACGACCTGATTGGCAGGGGCTGGCAGAAGAGAAGACTTCAGGCTTGTAAGCCAAGCCATGATTCCACAGTCTTGGTTTCCATGTGCTAGCTATGTAACCTTTGGCCATCAATCCTTCTTGGTCTCAGTTTCTTTATAAATGGAGATAAAGAAAACCACCTACCTATGATGATTTCTATGTAAACTTAGAGAAATATGATATAGAAGTCCTCAGTATTCTGAAGTTAATTATACAACAGCAACAGTCGCAGGGTTATAGACGGAGGCTGAGGTATTAAAATCTGATACACACATATGCCGCTGTGTGTATCAGACAACAGCAACAGCAGAAAAGCATTGTATTTTAGTGGGCTAAACTCACTGTTTCTCACTCTGGTTTCAAACTTGCAGCACTGCCCCAGCCTCTGCTTCCTGAGTGGTGGGGTTCAAAGCAGTAGCCACAATGTCTTGTATAACCAGAAATTCTCTCTAAGATGACTGCATTTCAGTTTGCCATTGAACTGAATCCTAAGAACGTAATACCTTCAAGCACCTGATTTGACTGGACAATTTATGTGAGCATATCTCTGTGGATCACTTTACACTCCAACAGCCAGTGCATGATCTAAATTAAAATGTAGTTTGGTTAGGTATAAGATATGAGAGAGATACTTTCATGCTTTTTAGATTAATTTTCTAAAGATGGAAATCTCAGTGAGGCGTAGCAAGATGGCTCAGCAGGTAAAGAGACCCGCTGCCAAGCTTTACAAACTGAGTTCAATCCCCAGGACCCACATCGAAGAAGAGAACTATTTTCCCTCAAGTTGTCCTCTGACCTTCATACACATAGAGTGGCACATGCATGTCACTTAAATTAAATACATAAAATGTTAAAAACATATGTAGCCTTTTAAACCCGACAAGATCATTTTTCTGTAGCACTTACCATACAATACCATGGCCTCATTTTAAGCCCATCTTCTACACCTGCAGCCCATTCCCATATGGCCAGCCACTCCACTCGTAAGAAGCAGTTTGCAGTATGTTGCTTATCACACCTCTGTGAGGCTGCTCTGTTATACATGCCACACATTTGTAGATATGGATGTACCAATGAGAAAAGTATGATTTACCAACCAGTAACTTCATTTACCAAGGCCAGATAGCTTCTGTCTCCACAGCTTGTGAGACACTCAAATTATCCAAAGCAGAGAGCCAGCAAACATTTGTCAAGTAGGCAAATTCGCTCATTCATTCTTTCTTTTGTTTACAAATAGAACCAAGACATGCTCAGGCTAAGCTCTTTAACAGCTTGGCGTGTTTTGCTAAACTGCAGGAACCTTTTCGTACAGTTAAAACCACTTCACCGCTCACCTCAATAAACCCTAAGATCCCAACCCTTAGTAGGCCAGTGAAAGATGCTGTTAGGAGTGACTGAAGCTGACAGGAGAGGAGAATAGAACACATCCATCCTGAGACTTATTTCCCTAACGGGTGCGAAGCTCAGAAAACCACATCTCACTCACTCTTGGCTCCAGAAGCTGGAGACCTGCCAGCCAGCCCAGTGAGATGCAGGGTTTATAATGGGTCACAGAGAAATGTGACTGTTCCCCTGGCGCCCTAGGGTGGTTCCAAAGCAGGTCACTAGTACATGATAGCATGATGTGCTGTCAATACCATCGTAAGTCACACGCTAGCTACTCCAAACAGGAGAATGAAGTGCCACATGCCAGAGTTATAAATTGAACATCAATCTGGCTTTGTTTGCAAAGAACATGGTTTCTTCTGTGTTAATCCCCAAGCCTCTTCCTGTGATAGCTTCAGCTGCTTCTCTTGCTTCTAACAGAACTGTGGGAAGGCCGCTCCTCACTGCCTGTTTCTTATGCCAGTTAGTGGTGAGTGCACAACCAGACACAACCTCAAATAATGTAAAACCCTTCTCAAGATTTGCTATGTCCACAGACTTACGCAAAGGTAGCAATGAACTGAAAGTCTGGTTTTCTCTTGTACTGCATGGATGAGTGGTTTCCCACAGCCAGAATTAATCCAGGGCTAAGCGTCCCAGAGGCAAGTAAGTATCACAAAAATGGCTACATCTCCTGAAGAGAGAGAGGAACAAGGCAGGGGCAGTACGACATGGTTTTAACCCAACAAGAGGGAATCCCCTTGGAAGGTGACCTTTGACTGGCAGGCTTTCTGCTTCAGTAGCTCAGAGAAACAAACTCTTTCCCCAAATCCAGAGTCCCCTGCTCCACTTCCTGCTAATGAGATTAGGGAAGCTAATTTCCTGAGTTGCTGTCCCTCCTGCCATCAGAACTAGGTTGCTGCAGAGGTTCCACTAGAAAAGAATTCCTCCTCAAAACACACACGGAGAGTGCAAGACTTGACCAGTCTTCACACAGCTACTGGGAATAAGGATGAAGGTTGCTTAGCAACAGAACGCAATGACTAAATTCAGCAGAACAGGGGTGGTTGGCTGTAAAGTACCTAAAGGGATCTGCTAACACATAGCACCTTGCTTCAAGCTAAGGGTAAATATGCACACACTCCAGCCAGCCTAGGTGACACCAGAACCTCCTTAGGAACCAGAACTTCTTAAAGAACCATTGTGAGGCTCGCTCAGAGGTCTGTCTTCACACTCAGTGGGCTGTGACTTGCCATCAATGCTTACACACTCCACATTTGCTTGCAGAGAGGCATCCCCTGAGTGTGGCAGTGGCTTGCCCATACCGCCCGTTCCTGATGACCAGTCCCCTTTAACTTTCTCTTCATTCTTTCACAGGGAGATTAAGAAATGCCCAGGAAAGAAAAAAAGATTGTCAGCCAACTCTGCTTGAGTTCAGCCACCTCACACGTGCTGGTTGCAATCAACAGAACCGAGGCGGACAGTTCTTGGACAGAAGTTATTTTCTCAAGGAAAATAGAAGAGAACCTTCTTTCTTTGGAACAGATGGACAGAAGGATTCAACATGGTTTTTGGCTCTCAAGGAATTAATTTATAAGGGACACTTCATGCCATTTTCTTTAATTTAATTAGGATGAACTCAGAACATAAGAACTACTACAAGCTCGGATTTATAACTAAGTATGTGGAGGGGGGGGAATGCCTGACATATTTCAAGCAGTTGTAGAATGGGAAATGTGGGATTCCCCAAAAGTAACTTGAAGGTGGTTTCCAGAAGCCTGTTAATTATCTTATTTTAATTCATGCATGTGTGAGTACGTGTGTGTGTGTGTGTGTGTGTGTGTGTGTGTGTGTGTTCCTGTACATAAGCATGTTTGTATGTCTGTCTGTGTTGCAGAACCAATGGTCAAATAAATGTTCAATTGTAAACACATGGTTCATAATTAAGTTACAACCCAACCTGTTCATTTTCTTCTAAAGTTACCACTCAATTTAATACGTGGTATTAAAAAGCAGATGCAGCTGTTTAGCAATTAATTACAAATTAGGCTTTGTAGCCTTTTGAAGAAGGTGAACCTTTATCTCCAAGAGAATTCTATTTTCTATGAAGCACTAGCAATGGCTGTTTAGCAATCCAGCAAGTGTTTACTCAGGGCTTCTCATATGCACATTGCATCAAGAGCTAAAGATACAGGCAACAGCCCTGACCTTAAACTACTGCGATTGTGTGGATGAATAAGTAACAAGTCTTATCTCCATGACACTAACTGCCTCCTTCCTATTGCTTAGGTCCAAACCTGAGAATTTTTCTCTCCATTGACTCTAACACAGCTCTGCCCTTTGTCTTTCTCCCTTTCTTCCCTCCCTTCTCCTCCTTTCTCTTTCTTTCTTTTTCTGAGTGGGTCTCATGTAGCCCAGGATAGCCTTAAACTCACTATGTAATTGAAGCAACCTTGAACTTCTGATCCCCCTGACTGTACCTCCTGGGATTACAGTGCTTGCCATCTTGTTATGCTCATAGATGGCAAGAGACTAGACCTAGCGCTAACAGCCTCTGATTCTTCTTTCCCCATCCTATACCAGGCTCAGCCCATCAACAAATCAAGAGAGCTCCAAACTGAAGATACAGACCCCTACCACTCAGCATCACTTCCACCTTTCTCACTGAGTCCAAGCTATCAGCATTCCTCTTCATAGCATCTTTCTCTTTATTTGTCCTTTTTAATTTTTGAGACAACAGCTTCTTATGTAGCCCAGAATGGTCTCAAATTCATCACCATCCTGCCTCAGCCTCCTCTGTGCTGGAGTTAAGATCCATACCGCCATGTTAGACTTCTCTTGGATCCTTGATGTAACTTCCTAACCAGAGATGCTCAAGATAACATTCCTTTGAAAACGTCCAGTAGCAGCAGCTCAAGACCACCAGCAGCTTCCTGTGCCCCTCAGAGTTTACAACAAGGTCCTTACAGCAGTTACATGGTTCAACATGATGTCTTTGTAAAACCATTTAGCCCTAAGATTCTACCCTTTCATTTGGCAACAGGTACACGACTTGCTCTTTCTGTAGCTCAACTTCAAAGACTGTTCCAGGCAAAGAGGGCCTGGGAACAATGAGTCAGAGCGGTGGCTGCACAACCATTAAGGGCAGGAATACAACCACCTACACCCACCTACCCCCATCTCCCACCCCACCCAGATAAGTAGGTATGTGTGTCTCTAAGGGCTTGTGAGCCCAGGTGGTATGGTTGTCAGACGCAGAGAAATCATTTGCTGGGCCTCAGGCTAGACACCATTTCACTAAGAGTCCTGATAAGAATCACAAGAGAGATAGAGCAGGGTAGGTGATACGATCTGTGCACGTGCACGCACACACACACACACACACACACACACACACACACACACTCCACTGCCGTCTTCACACACACATACCCAAAGACTTTACAAAGACTCCCTTTGCCTACAACTTTAATGGTCTGTCCCTATGCTGTAAATGTTCCACCTTATCCTTGTAATCCACTTTCTGTGTGCTGCTTGGATTTTCTAATACCATTGATCACCTTCTTCCAGTATGGACCACCATGCTCACTAGGTTTCTGCTTCTTGTCTTTCTCGACCCATGAAAAGAAGGCTTCAAGGAGATAGAGTTTGGTGATTTGAGTCTGTTTTGTTGTGTTGAAAGTGATGCTGGCACCAAACAGCAAGTGACTACAGAACGGTGACCCAGACTCCCACATAAGTTAGCATGGGTAGGATGCCAGGTTATGAATGCACGAGCTCCTACAGACATTTCAAAATACAGATATAAGTTTTCATTTGATTCAACAAATATTCGTTAGCCAGTTCAACAAACATATCTGAATACTTGGAGTAGACCTCAATAGGCTTCACTCAGGTGGGCAAATAGAATTCCTGCCAGCACATTTTAGGAGAAACAGTAAATCAATTGCTTTTTTTAAAACATGGACTACTCAGTAAGACAGCTTTGATTTCTTTTACAGCTGAGTACCAGCTATGGCCAAGCCCCGAGGCCCGAGGAGCCTAGTTATACAAGGTGACTTGCCAAATCCCTCTCCATCACTCCACTCTTCCCCATACCACTCTTTCACAGGGCAGTGTGCAAATTACTTACGTTGATTTGAAGAGCAAGAAGTTGAAGTTTGTCTAGGTTGGAAGGCTACTAAGAAATCAACAGAGGTTTTTGGTGTGTTGTGGTTTAGAAATGAGGAATATATATGAACTACTTATGCGGTTAAGTATAAGAAAAGATATAAAATAATTGTGTGGCTAGATGTAAGGAATATATGTGAGAGGTAAAATGTTGAAATACCTATAACATAGCGAAATAGGCTGACTTCTGTAATGGTGGCTTAAAGAGCGGATGCCATGATAGACTCTTTTGGAAAGGAGAAATGGAGACACATACCAGGCATAATAAAAGATCAAATAGACCTAAAAAGAGTCTGCTCCTGGGTAGAGCTGATAACATAAAATTTCAATCAAATAACGCTTCTAAGAAAACATTTGCAAGTCAGTTACCTAGCAGCCACACGTTTTTTGAAGGTCTCCATGACATCTATACTAAAGTCAGAGGATATTTATAAGATCTGGAGCAAATCCCTTGTTATTGAATACCACAACAACATAACCCCTGAGCCAATATTCTGAGGGGGTATTCAGGAGAAAAAAAATAAAATAGTGGATTTCAAGATAATCTTCTTTATGGAAGGAAGCTCACTGTGTGAAACGGAGGAAGGAAGTAGCGAGTGAGTCCCCGCTGCTCCAGAAGGAGACTCAGAATTCCTGTAAATGTCAAGACTGTGTTCTTACCTAGGTAGTTGTCATCCTCAGACTTCCCTGAGAAGCTGTGCTGCCGCACGTCGATGCTGGTAGCACCAGCCGGAATTCGGACAACAGTATTGTAACCTGCAAAGAATTTGGCAGAAAATCAGTATTCTGCTGAGCATTACACATTCTCTAAGGATGGATAAAATAAAAGGCAGGCAACAAAGAAGAAAGACAGTTACCACCACAAGATGCCTTATAGCTAGATTAATAATATACCACAGCAAGGCTGATTTTGCCCTTCACAGGGATACTTTTCTGTATTACATGAAGTTAACAATTTATGTTTAAATGTTTCCTTTCCCCCAATTTTTTGGAGCAGATTCTTACCATAATGGACAGTGTTAAATGTTCCTGCCACTGTTTTGCATGAAGAATTATCTCCACCACAAATCCCACATTTATCTTTCCGGGCCTTTGAGTTTAAAATATGATCACATCCAGCTTGCTTTTGAAAAGAAAACAATTGAAATACGTGGTAAGTACAGTAGAGATCATAGAATGGCAAGTCGTACATTCCTGTCATTGATATGAGTCCACAAATGACAAAGAAGCCATCAGCTTTAAAACTTGCAAAGGTTAGGAACTCAAATTGTCCACAGTTTGCAATTTAAGATGTGGTCATTGGACCCACAGTTACCTAACAGCCTGGATGCTGTAGACATAGCGAACCACTAGACCAGTATTTCTCAATTTGTGGGTCATGACCCCTTTGAGCTCTACAGACTTTTTCATAGAGATCACCCAAGACCATCAGAAAACAGAGATATTTACATTATGGTCCCTAAGAGTAGTTAAACGACAGTTATGATGTAGCAACAAAAGTAAATTTATATTTGGGGGTCACCACAACACGAAGAATTGTATTTAAAGGTCACATTATTAGGAAGGGTGAGAAGGACCGCACTAGACCCTCCTCTCTAGTGAACCAGGACTAGCGTTTTAATCAGTTTCCCAGGTGCTTCACACACAGATTAAGGTCGGAGACGTGATGGTCTGTGCATAAGCAGAGCAAATGAGAAAAACTACCCAGCAACAAATGCTAAAGGAGAGCAGCAATGCTGGTGTCACACCAGAGAACGACACAGCCCGAGGGACAAGTCAAGTCACTCCCAGCTGGCTACTGCTGAGGTTTAGAATTCCAGCATTGAGATGTTCCAAATTATCAGGAGAGATTGGGAGTCTGCTTTGCTGTGCAGACACAAGGTTGAAACATTTTCTCTGTAAACTTGACAAAGTATGACACGGGAAACCTGTTTCCTTAGCAAAGCAATGAAGAGGTGTGCGCTGAGCTCTAGGGAGGACCCTGGCCAATCCTGGGAGGATCCTGGCAACAGCCAAGTCTGCAGGTGAAGAGAGCCTTCTTATCTTCTCTTGTTCCTTAATGCACACTTGTCTTTGAGAAGCGCAGTGTGCTGCAATTGAGTGGGGTGACAAGAGCGCCCACACACTGTCAGTGCAAGCTGAGTGGTAGGTAAACCTCTTAGATATGCTCTCTTTTTAAATATTTAGTTTTATGTATGCAAATGTTTTGTCCTTATATGTATGTGAACCACATGCATGCCTGTTGTCTTCAGAGGTCAGAAGAAAACATCAGATCCTCTTGGAACTGGATTTAGGGGATGGTTGTCAAGTGCCATCCAGGCACTGGGAATCCTACCCAAGTCCTCTACAAGAGCAGCTAGTATTCTTAACCATGGAACCATCCATCTCTCCAGCCCCTTAGGTGGTCTTTCAATCAAACCTGATCCACCAATACCTCTAGTTGGCTCATGGGCTACATACAGTGACCATTTCCATCACATACAGTGACCATTTCCATCATGTACAGTGACCATTTTCATCACGTACAGTGATCATTTTCATCACCTACAGTGACCATTTTCATCAGTTTAGAGCTTGGCTGAGCTAGCCATGATTTCTGATTAGTGAAAACACAAGATAGTGTCACGGCCCTGAGAGACTAGTCAGACTTTTTGCACGTTGTCAGGGGGTTTCTCAGCTCACTTTCCAACTCTAATGGGCAGGCATGGTTTAGGTGAGGCAATAGTAGTTAAAATGACAGAGACATTTGGGAGAGGCTAGCTCCTCCTCCTTCCATTTTTCTGGAATATGGTCAATTCAATCAAGAAACACTTCTGTTAGGACGCTCTTGGTGTTTAACCTTGAGCACTCGGTTATGGTAAATGTGTGTGTGTATGTGTGTGTGTGTGTGTGTGTGTGTGTTAGTTCTTTGGTTTAACCTTAAGCACTCAGTTATGGAAAAGATATGTGTATGTAAATTGGTATAATAAATATTCAGGGAGAACTTTTGCATAGATCCTCATAGAGACTGAAAATACCAAGAAAAATCTAGAATAGTGGTTTTCAAACTTTGGTATAACGTGCATCAGAATCATATGATGAAGGCAGAATGCATCCGTGGCCTATACCTTGAGATGCACTGCCTAGGAGTTAGTCACAGATAAAAGCAGCTGACATTCGATTAAGGAAGCCACAAATCAGTTTGGTAATGGGATAGCTTGATGAAGAAAATGTCACATGGACTCACCCGGCAAAGGCCTTGGACACAGATGTCATTTGTGTCCTGGCCACAGGGGGTTCCGTCAATCACTCTGTCTCGGAGCTGGTAGTAGGCTGTGTTTCCTGCCACTCTGCAGAACAACTTGCACCGATCCTTCATCAAAACTAGAGAGGAAGATCGTGATGCAATGTGACTCTCATGCCTGGACCGAATGCCAGCCTTTCAGCCACATGCTTCAGCCCCAGTACACTTACTTCCGCTGTACTTAGGGACCCAGCGTACACTGGGCAGCAGACCATTGATGTTGAAGTGTTTGCCATCAAAGTGAGCGCACTGCTCCTCGCGGAAGTCTCGCTTCTGCTTCATGCAGGGCTCCGTGTTGCAGGATTTGAACTTCATTCTCCTCCCTACACAGTACTTCCCACCATTTTTTGGTCTGAGAAAAGGGAAAGCAACAGACACAATGTATTAGAAATGGTGTCTCTACTCATCATGGCTTCACTTATGATTTGCTGGGTCTTAAGGAAGCAACTTTGAGTTAGCAAAGGGCAAAAGAAGAAATTGCTTAAGCACTTCAAAGCAAGAACCTACCTGAAGCTGTTGGACCAGTAACTTTAGTTTGCAACATTTGTGTCCTGTGTCCTTACCCACAGAGCCACAAGGCTACCCTGCCCTTGTATCCCTTAGAAGGTTCCCTGCCCTCTCCATCCTGTTAGGGTCCCATCCCGTCCTTCTCAACACTGAGCACTTATCTGTGGACCCAAAGCACTCTCTTGGGTGGCTTTTAACTCAAGTCTCTGGGCTGCCCCTGAAGAAGGCCTCTGCATCCTTACTGTGTTGAGGCTGGAGTCACCAGAGTGATCATCTCCAGAGACTCCTTGGTCAACCCTGAACCCCTCATCTACTCAGGGCTCAGAGTCCCCAAGACTTCCAGCTTGATCCAGCTCATTTTTAAAAAGATGCTGGTCACCAATTCTGTGAAAATAATTCTGCAGCTTACCTCTGCAGAACAGCTGATTTTGACAACCCTGTTTGTCCCAGGCCCCTTGTCCATGAGACCATTTGGTCTCTTCCACCTCTGAATCTTGCAGAAAGTCCTCCTCCCCCAGTAAGGACATGGTTCCAGATTCAGGTTTGCATTCTGTTGCCCTTCAACTCCTCTGGGTCTATCTTTGCTTAATTGTTAATGTAAGTAAATCAGTCAAACCTTGCCTTGGCACTTACAACTGTGAAATGGGATGTGGCTATTTTATGTCTGGGTTTTATGGGTTTTTTGGGGTTTTTTTGAGACTAGGTTTCATGTTTACCAGGCTGTTCTAAAACTCCTCATGGAGCTGAGGATGACCTTGAACTAATCCTCCTACCCCACAGCTCCAGAATGATGGGGTTACAAGCATGCATCACCAGACCTAGATTTTGTAAACCTGCCAAGTATAAACAAAAAGCCTGATCATATAAAGTTGGTTTTGTTCCCTTCTCCCAAATGACTGTATTCCTTCAACTGTAAGAATTTTGTAGGGAAAGGTAGTAATGCCATTAGATTGTTTCCTGTCGGTCCTCTACACCTTGCCCCCCTCACAGGAGACCACAGGAACACACCCTCTTCCACTGCTTGTCATTTTGCCCTTTCCCATCTTCTTTCCAACAACTCCGCTTTTGGATTGGTTTATAAACTAGATCAGCAAACACACCATATGTTCACCTTTGACCCACTTCATAGGAGGAGGAGAAAGAACCCCGGCTTCCTTACCTCTGTGTGTCATTTAAGTAGGTACACTCTGGTGACACGCCGTAGTGCAAATTTACTCACAGCATGAAACTTTGCATATGTCTTTTCCAGATGTGACCCCGAGTACAAGTTACACAACTCCCCCACCCCCAGCTATCAGCAGCTGGCCAAGTTCATCATAGAGGAAGGGGAGGCCTCAGAACCCAGCCAGAAAGGCTTGAACAGCTCAGAACACACAATGATCTCAGAACAGCATGAAGCTCCAAGAGAAAGTTCACAGTTTTTCTGTCTCAGTGAAGTTTTCAGAGTAATCTTAACTATAAGAAATGATTTTTGAAGGGGAAAATCGATCAAACAAACAAACAAACAAACAAACAAACAGGTTTTGTTCTATTTTTCAAGCAGATGTTTTAGGGGCTGGGAGACATATCAATTATGACCATAATGGGGCAAGGGGAGACTGTAGGTAGTAAGGTTGGTTCTGGCTTCCAGTCTTTCCCTCTCCTTACTGTGCCCTGAGCTCCAGTTTCCTCCTCTTCCTCCTCTTCTTCCTCCTCCTCCTTGGATATTTTCTTTATTTACATTTCAAATGTTTTCTCCTTTCCAGGTCTCCCCTTTGGAGACCCCCCTATCCCATCTCCCTCCCCCGTCTCTATGAGGGTGCTCCCCGCCCCACTCCCATCTTCCCACCCTGGCATTCCCCTACACTGAGTTTCCCCCTTCTTTATGAGTGCACATGGCCGGGTACAGTGACACATGTCTTCAATCCCAGCACTCTGCATATCAAACTCAGTCTGCGACTTTGTCTTTTTGTGTAAAAGCAGATTATAATTTCCTCCTTACCTCTACATATGGCTTTAATGAATGTAAATGTGCCCTTTTGAACTGTATGTCTCTTAGACAATGTGGTTCCTATCAGATATGTGTGTACCATATAATATGGAAATCTATAACCATAAACCTTTCAGAAAGGAAAAAAATTAATCCCATAGTTAAAAAATTTGTTTGGCTACTACTATTTTTCCCCCCACATAGGCAAATACTGAAACTATAGGAAACTCAGCTCGAAAATACCATTGACTGTATCTCCCAGCTAAAAAGGTCTTTTAAGGTTACTTTGTGCCAAATAGAAATTGAAAGGACTTCAGGAAGCTGGGAGATTAATTATCACTCTGTACAGGCAGCTTAGGTCAGTCCTTCAATGTTACACAACCCAACCTGTTAATTTGAGATCATACACCCTCAAGGTTAGGAAGGAGTTTTTGCAAGCACTATTGCAGATGCATCCTACTCTTAAAGACAGCCGAGCTTCTGTCTAAAAATTGGCTAGGACAGAAATATCAACTGCTTTGTATATTTTCATGAATTAGGGGAATCACATTTGGGTTACCCCCAAAAATTCTCTCCTGATACAAGGAAGGTAGGCTGGTCCTATGCTTCCAGGCTATCAGCAGACGCTTATGGTTAAACAGGGAGAATTCCCATTCCCGAGTTAGATGGGGAGTTAGAGGTTTCAATTGACCTTTAACGATCCTTTCTGATGGAGTACGATACAGAACTGATGTCTGTATTGCTTCATTAGTTAACGGATCTTCCATAATAGCCATTTCTCAACAGTTTGCAAATAGTTCATTTTAATCAATGCTTCAAAATCCGGGGGGGGGGGGGACAACAATTACTCAACCTTTTGGGTTCTTGCCACCAAGTCTGACAATCTGAATTTGATCCCTGATATAAGATTAGACCAGACCCCCTCAGGTCATTTATGACCCCCCCCCCCCCGCCACACACACATACATGCTGTGTCATCCATGTGTGCGAGCATGCACAAGCACAACTGAATACAAATATAAGGGAATGTAAGCCTTTGTCTTGCACCTGTACTGATAAAAATAACATTTAAAATTAATTTTTTAAATGAAACATACATGTCCTGATTTTTAAAAGTAAGATTTTTATAAGAGGTTACTATGGTAAGAGCCCAAGTGGGAAATAGCAAGTTCATGATCTTTTTTGCAACTTGACAAATATGAAATTTCATTGTAATTCTGAAATTTAACTTATTTTTTAATTTAAAAGCAAAATAGAAGTACCCAGAAAGAATAATTGTTTGATTTTTTATTAGATATTTCCTTTATTTACATTTCAAATGCTATCCTGAAAGTTCCTTGTACCCCCCACTCCCCCAGGCCCTGCTCTCCTACCCGCCCACTCCCACTTCTTGGCCCTGGCGTTCTTCCCCTTTACTGGGGCATATAAAGTTTGCAAGACCTAAAACTAGGCTTTTGTTTTGATTTTTTCTCTTTCCTATTTTCCTATTTCCTATTTCTTTCCCTTTTTCTATTTCCTATTTTTCTGTTTCCTACCAACATATCCTAGATAGGTTCTTTTTCCTGCCATCAGGAACCCCTGAGCCAAATTTCGGAAGAAAAAGAACAAGATAAGGATCCTCAAGTCTGATGGTGCCCCTTCTTGACCCAGTTAGTGCTGGATGCGCCAACTTGTAATCTCTCTGCTCACTCTGAGCACGCTATCCCCTCTAGGGTGCAATGACATAGCCTGATCATTAAGAGCAAAAGCATCAATTGTTTGTCAGACAAGCTTAACAAGTAACAACAAATCTGGAAAGGAAAAGAATACCACGGAATTAAAATGCCTTGGGTACCTTGGGTCTCCCAGCCCTGAAGTCCACCAGCTCTCTCCACAGCCCCCAGCTGAAGAATTCCTTTTGAATACTTTCCCAACTCTCTGCAGGAGGGATGACAGCAATCCCTTCTGGAACTTACTCTGGTCTGTTGCACTCTCTGATGGCTGTTTTGATGCCTCCTCCACACGTTCTTGAGCACGTCCCAAAATGGCTCCAACCTCCCCAGGATCCGTCAATTGTAGGGCCCTCCATTTCTTTGGGAACACAAAATCCAAACTTGCAGTGCTGCATTTAATAAGGGGGGAGAGTGAGGGAGAGCTTGGGTGCTGTGAGCCATCCTAGGACCAGCTGTCCACAGAAATATATCACACTTTTAAGTTTCCCTCCATGTGCTGGTTTGTAACACTGCGAATTTGCTATTCCTATGAGTAGTTGATACTGCAGGCATTTTAATATCATGCTCATTGATTTTTAGGTGGTGTTTGCATTTACAGCTTGCTCTAAAAATTACAAGCCAGTGAGTGGCTGGCACTATGGTGAATGGGTAGCTCTAATGGCCAGCTTTAAACTGCTCAATTAGTCTGTGTACTTGGAAAAATAAGGAGTGAAAATGGGGCACGGACTGCAAGAGAGGGGCCAATAATGAATTAGAGAATTTGCAGAATCTACTAGCAAGGCTTCGAGATTCCACAATCTCGCAAAAATCGAAAGTTTTACTAATAGCCCTGATTTGAAAACCCCAATTTCGGTTACAGTGAAGGAGAGGAAGTTAGCTACTTAACTCTTCTAAACCCACTCCCACAAAAGCACTTAGGATCAGACTAAAAGCAAAGGGGCAGATTACAGAGAGTCCTAAACTTTATTACATTTTTTTCTCTTGTCCTGGTGGTTTCAGACTCTCCAGCCTGGAGCAGGAAGAGTCCTGTGATGTTAAAAATAATGATAATAATAAAAACACAATAAAACTCCCCGGCAAGACAAGGAGTGGAGGAGCCCTCTTCAACTCTCGGCTTTTGTTCATGTGAGACATAAAACCCAGGCCACTGAGCTGGGGACAAAAGAAGTGGCAGTAGCCACAGCCACAGGAGGGTGATTCCTGAGGCTCTCTTGAACCTCTGAAGTGGAGCACTAGACCTGGACTGTTGTGATGTCTCTGTGGGGGAGGGGAAGGGAGAGGTGAGGGGTAGAGGAAGGAGGAGGCCTCTGTGGTTTGCAGAGGCAAAGAAGAGACAGGTAAAGGACACAGAGAGGTGATCCCTCCCAGGAAAGAAAGGCATGGTGGGGAATGGAAGAGTAGAGAATTGGGATATCCTGGCCTTTTCCTCTGCAACCATCTCCTCGAGGCATCTGAGAAAGGGCTATCTGACATGGTGCTGGAAACCTGGCTCTTATCTTCAGTAAGAACAATATATCCTCTATACCACTGAGCCATTTCTTCAGTCATAAGGTGATTTTTTTTCTTCTGTTGTTTTGAAGATAGTCGTTATTAGCCTGAAACTCTCTATGTAGATCAGGCTGCCCTTGAACTCACAGAGATCCATTTGCCGCTGTCTCCTGTGTTCTAGTAGTAAAAATATGCACTATACTGTCCAGACTGTAAAAATTTTTTGATCCTCTTTTCCCATAACTTGTCTGTGGATCCTGCTTTGCGCATAAGTAGCATCACAGACACAATTTTTCAAATGCTTAGTGTGCTTGGTGGCTGTCCTGGGTTTCAAGAGAAAGCACGTTAAGCAAACTCTGGGGAGCAAGCCAATAAGCAGCACTCCTCCATGTCCTCTGCTTCAGGTCCTGCCTACAGCCTTCTTCCTTGGCTTCTCTCCATCAAGGAATGTGATCTGAACCTGTGAGCCAAATAAATCCTTCCTTCCCCAAGTCACTTTTGCCATGGTGCTATTGTGACAACAGAAAGCTAAGACAATCAAGCATTACATGGCTAGTAGATTGAGTTGAGATCAGATCAGGCTTGAATGTATGTGTGTGTGGCACTCTCGAGTGCACACGTGTGTACACACACACACACACACACACACACACACACACACACGTGTGTGCGCACGCTAGTATGTGTCTCTGTGTGAGCACAGAGTACTATGCATATATGCCCATGTACAGAGGTCATAAGAGGAAGTGAGTGTCCTCCTGTTTCACTTTCTACCCTATTCTTTTTGAGACAGTGTCTCTCATTCAACCTGAAGCCAGGCTGATTCCCAGCCAGGCCCACTGATCCTCCTGTCTTTTCCTGTAATGCTGGGGTTACAGGCCTGTGTAAAGACATGCAGAGCTGTTTACATGAATTCTGGTACTTGATCCCACGTTCTCAAGCTTGCACAGCAAGCACTGCTACCCACTGAGTCATCTTCTGCCCTAGCCTTTCTTAGATTCATACAATATTTTCCATACATGCACCTTTCTAAGAGGTCAGAGAGGGGCATGTTGAGGTCAAGTTTGTTCTAAGAGGTCTTAAAATGAGAGTTTCAAACTTCAGTCTCACAAAGGGGATTGAAACGAAAATGTTCATGGGCTTAACAAGAGGACAGGGAAAAGTAGGAGACATTAGTAGTGAGCCATTCATCAAAATAACATTGTAGTAGAAGTCTAGCTCAAAATAGGCTGACTTAGCTGGGCAGAAAGAAAGGAGGGGAGCAGGAGAAGGGCCTGGACAAAGAGAGCGAGAATGAGCTGGAGAAAAGGAATACACTGTCAAATCTGAACAATCAACATGTAACCAACAAAATAATCACAACTTCTATGCCAATGTAAACATCTCCTTTGCAAACAGATTCTGAACAATAGGAAGATGTGTGTATTCATCTCTATCTATATCTGTCTACCTTTATCTCTAACTCTACCTCTATCTCTCCTTAATAAGAGCCATTCAACCTGGCCAAAGTTCTAAAACACAATTAAGAGTGTAACTTCTTTTCTCTGCACAGTCATTTTCTAAAACTGCTTGACACTGGTCTATGCCTATTCTGTGGAAGGCTTGAACTCCATTCTCTAGCTGAATCCATTAACCATTGAAGACAGAGTTTTCTGGAAGGTTGTCCAAGACTCCCTCCACCCCCTCCACTTCATCAGAAGCTATGAGAGTGTCCTGAACTGCTTTTTCTTCTGATTGGCTGTAAAAATAGAAGCTGAGAACCTGGTACAGCAGACCTCCTCTAAGGCTTTCTGTGGTCCAGAATTCCTGGGAAACCCTGAAATGGCATGGAGCTTGGGAGTCCCTTCATGATAAGACTAAACTAATTAAACACCACTAAATACAAGTCAATTCATCATATTCTTGGAAGTGCTCCTTTGTTGTGATTTTTCTCAGCACTAACAAGTGTCAGAAACAGACACAGTAGATTGGTGCATCACACGAGCAGTGAAGAGCCACAATGTAACATCCAGTGATTTTTCTGAGATCAGCCAATCTGAGTGATATGGGCCGACTCTACCCTAATCAAGTAAGCAAGTTGTCAGTTAGGAGATATACTTATTGTTAGCTACTGTCAACTGGTAGCAGCCCTTGGGCTTCTGTGTTTAGAAGGACTTAGAAATCCCATCTTGATTGTGTAAGAATGTGTGTCATGTTCAAATTTTAGGGACTGCTGTGGAAACTTGAGAAGTACATTCCCACAAAACCTGTGATCCTGTACCCACTGACACACTAGGTTTTATTTTATTCGCTTAATTATTTTATATGTACTGGTGATTTGTCTGCATATGTCTGTATACCACACTCATAAGAGCTACAGCCAGTAGTGAGCTGCCATGTGGGTGCTTGGAATTGAACCCGGGTCTTTTGGAAGAGCAGTCAGTGCTCTCAACAACTAAGCCATCTCTTCACTTAGACATACTAAGGTAAATGCTGCACAAGAAATTCAAAATTGGCCCTGAGTAGTCTTTATCCCCAGTGGACCTCAGTTCTCCCACTACCTCTCTGCCCACCTTCATCATATTTGTGGATCTGGAACCATACTGACAAAGGACACCCATCAGAGGCCTGCAACACCAGCCATCTAGGTTAACCCCTCTCTTAATTCCTACTACAACAGGAAACATTCATGACCAAAGCCATCCAGATAGCTAAAGGCCCCCGAAAGAACACAGTCAACAATATGACACCTTTAGAGCACAGCTACCCTACTAAAGCAAGCCCTGGATATCGTTAAACAACCAAAGCACAAGAAAATGACCTTAAATCCAATCTTATAAAGATTATAGAGGCCATCTGGAAAGAGGAAATAAATAAATCCCTTAAAGAATACAGGAAAATACAATCAAACAGGTAGAGGTATTTAAAGAGGAAACTAATAAATCCCTTAAAGAAACACAAGAAAATACAATTAAATAGGTGAAGAAAAGAAATAAAACTGTTCAAGACCTGAAAATGGAAATAGAAGCAATAAAGAAAATATAAACTGAAAACCTAGAGAAGACAACAGGAACTACAGACATAATCATCACCAACAGAGTACAAGAGATAGAAGAGAGATCTCAGGCATAGAAGATACAATAGAAGAAATTGATATTTCAGTCCAAGAAAATGTTAAACCTAAAAAATTTCTGACACAAATCATCCAGGAAATCTGGGATAGCATGAAAAGAAATAACCTAAGAATAATAGGAATAGAAGAAGAAGGTGAAGAGTCCCAGTTCCAAGGGCCAGAAAATATTTTCAACAAAATCATAGAAGAAAACTTTCCCAATCTAGTAAAGAGATGCCTATAAACATATAAGAAGCTTGTAGAACACAAATCAGACTGTACCAGAAAAAAAAAAAATCCCTCCCGCCACATAATAACCAAAACACCAAATCTACAGAACAAAGAAAGAATATTAAAAGCTGTGAGGGAAAACGACCAGGTAACATACAAAGGCAGACCTATCATAATTACAATTGACACATCTCAACAGTGATTCTAAAAGCTAGAAGGGCCTGGACAGATATCTTGTAACCTCTAAAAAACTCTAAAAGTATAGACTACTTACTATACCCAGAAAAACACTGAATCACCATAGATGAAAGAAAACAATATATTTCAAGACAAATCTAATCGTGAAAATATCTATCCACAAATCCAGCCCCCCAGAAAATACTAGAAAGAAAACTTCAACACAAGGAAGACAACTACATCCAAGAAACATAAGTGACTCCATCCATACCAGCAAAACCAGGGGAAGCTCTCTCTCTCTCTCTCTCTCTCTCTCTCTCTCTCTCTCTCTCTCACACACACACACACACACACACACACACACACACACACAACAAACATAAAAGTAACAGGAATTAACAATCACTGTCATTAATATCTCTCAACATCAGTGGACTCAATTCCCCAATAAAAAGACACAGGCTAACAGAATGGATGTGAAAACAGGAAAGAGGATCCATCCTTCTGCTGCATACAAGAAACACTTTGGAAATCAATTTGGTGGTTTCTCAGAAAACTGGGAATAGTTCTACCTCAAGACCCAGATAGAGCATATACCGAAACATGCTTCACCATCCCACAAAGACACTTGCTCAACTATGTTCATAGTAACTTTATTGGTAATAGCCAGAAACTGGAAACAACCTAGATGTCCCTCAGCTGAAGAAAGGATAAAGAAAATGTGGTATATCTACACAATGGAATACTATTAAGCTATTAAAAACAAAGACACCATGAATTTTGCAGGCAAAAAATGGAACTTGAGAATATGTGAGTGAGGTAGCCCTGTCTCAAAGGACATGCATGGTATGTACTCACTTATAAGTGAACATAAGTCATAAAATACAGGATACCCATGCTATTTCCACAGACCCAAAGAAGCTAAATAAGAAGGAAGGCCCAAGTGAGGATGTTTGAATCTCCTTTAGAAGGGGGAATAAAATAGTTGTAGGAGGGGTATGGGGAAGGAAACAGGAGATGGGGTGGGTCTCATGATTAGGTGTGGGGAGGGACAAAAGAAATGGCTAGATGGCCGTGAGAATGAATGGAAATCTGTAACTGACAGGGGTGGAGATGTGGGGGGCATCTTGTGGATGTGACAGAGACCTGGGATAAGGGAGGCCTCCCAAAATTAATGGGGGTGACCTTAGCTGTGACTCACAGCATTGGGGCTATGGAACCTGAAAAAGTCACCTAGTATAGCCAGGCAGGAAGCCAAGTAGAGTGATAGGGACAACAACCCACCCAGAAAACTTTTGACCCAAATTTTATCCTGTTCACAAGAAATGCAGGGACAGGGGATGAGACAGTAACCAAAGAAATGGCTAACCAATAACTAGTCCAACTTGAGACCCATCCCATTGTCAAACACCAATCCCTGACGCTATTAATGATACTCTGTTATGCTTGCAGATAGGAGTCTAGCATGATCGGCCTCTGAGAGGCTGCACCCAGCAGCTGGCTTAGAGGGATTTGGAGACCCACAACCACACAGTGGATGGAGCTTGGGATTCTTATGGAAGAGTTGGGGAAAGGATTGTGGGCCCCAAAGGAGATAGGAACTTGACAGGAAGACCAAGAAAGTCAACTGAGCTGGACTCTTGGGGATCTTAGAGACTGAACCACCAACCAAAAAGCATACAAGGGCTGGACCTAACCATGCCCTCCCCCTCACATATATATAGATGTGCAGCTTGGTCTTCAGGTGGGTCTTAAACAACTGGAGTGGGGGTTATCCCAAATTATGTGGAATGTATTCTTTTAGCTGGGCTGCCTTGTCTGGTCTCAGTGGGAGGAGGATGTGACTAACCCTGAAGAAATGTGTCAGGGTAGGGGCATATGTGGGAGGAGCTCCACCCTCTTAGAGGAGAAGGGAATGGGGTAGGGCAAAAGGATTGTGGGAGGGGGTCACCAGGAGAAGGGGCAGTGAGTGAGATGTAAAGTGAATAAATAAAATAAAAAATAAGAATAAATTTAAAAATAAATTTATTTTTGAATAAAAATATCCTTCCTTCCTTCCTTCCTTCCTTCCTTCCTTCCTTCCTTCCTTCCTTCCTTCCTTTCTTCCCTCTCTTCTTTCTCTTTCTTTCTTTCTTTCTTTCTTTCTTTCTTTCTTTCTTTCTTCCTTCCTTCCTTCCTTCCTTCCTTCCTTCCTTTCTTTCTTTCTTTCTTTCTTTCTTTCTTTCTTTCTTTCTTTCTTTCTTTCTTTCTTTCTTTCTTTCTATCTGTCTTTTTAGATGATGAAAGTTCCAGAAGCTAGTATGTCTATTATTTCTTGCTCATCTCTTACTCTGGGAAGCTGCACTTTGAATTAATGTTTTAGGACCCAGCCTTGGGGAAGAGAGAGGATGAGGTAGCTGACTTTGTTCTCAACTTAACTCAAAACCATCTTCAGAAATACAGTTTGACCAGATACTTTCCACATCCTGCTTCCTTTCATCATAGCCACCTTGAGAGACGAGTCATAAAAAGAGACCTCAAATTCAGTTGATGGAAAGTGAAGTCACTCAGAGGACCGAGTTCAGGGTCTGTCAAGCAACCCACTGTCCCTCAGAAGCAAGAGTCAGAGCCGTGGGAGGGAGGGTTCACCCTGGAAGGGTTTCGGGGCAGTTCTTTCCCAGATGACTTGACTGATCTTAGGGGAAATTCTTGTTTTGTTTTGTTTTGTTTTGTTTTCATTTCTCTATGTACAAAATCAGTTAAGGAAGAATAAAATTCTCTCATTGATTTCTTAGTTCTTCTTCCAAAGAAACATCCTGGATATCATTAATTATACAAGGTAAAGTAGAGGCACAGGAACTCAGATGTTCAAAACTGTTCAAAGGGAGCAGTAAAATAAAATAAAATAAATGGACTGAGAAAAGACAAGAAATGCTAAAAAAGACAAGAATTTTGGGAACAGCTCCCACAGATTGCATCCAGGGTAAGAGACACAAGCCACGTGGACCTAGAGCTAAGATTTTTTTCCTTCAGCAGATGGTTGGGTGTGATGAGGAAAAGGAGGAACCACTGTCATTGTCCATAGGTAGACCCCGGGTGCAGAAGGTCAGATCAATCATACTCCTAACAGCACGGAACTCTGTTATCACTGGCCCTCACAAACAGTACATTTCTGTTTAGATATTAATGAATTGATAGGAATCACTAAAGCCAAAACCAGCTCATGAGAATCTTAGTTTCAGGTAACATCATGGCACTGTACAAAAGAAAACAATGCTCTCGGTAAGAAGCCTGGGAAAAGAGCAACGCAGAGGTCATGCAGACTTGCAGGGTCATGGCGTTTCTTTGATTCTAATATGCTCAACTGGAAGAGCTTTCCAATGTCATTCACAAAAGAGGGGGAAAAATCACCATGTATTAAATGGTTTATATGTGAAAATTGTTTCACAACACTCAATTGTAAGGTGTGCCTTCATCCTCAAAAGAATACGTATGCTGGAACACACCATGCTATAGTATACGCCACCATACCACAGGGACTCCTTCCAAGTCAGGAGCGTTGTTTGTCTCAGGAGGAGAGGCCACACAGGGCGTTACTTGCCTTTCCAGGCTCACACTCGGTGCCGTCTGCCCAGGGTGTGTGCTGAGTCCTGCAGCCTTTGTGTGCTCCATCCACATTATTACACCAGAGCCGTCTGCACTGCATCTGCTCCATGCAGGGAAAGATGAGATATGGTGTAAGCACACAGGGCAAGAATCCCTTTCGATCACGCTTTGCTGGTGGTTAAAGTTGGCTTGCAAAGGGATTTTTTTCTTTCTTTCTTGGTATAAAATACTTATCATTAATACATATTCCAAGACGCAGCCACCCAAGACACATTTCTGTTCCAGCAAGAGATATGGTAGTGTTAAAGGGGGACTGTCAGAAGGGGCCTCTGAGACGTACACGA
>LR750312.1:438774-453653 GCA_902729485.2 Mus minutoides | reverse complement strand
TGTGTGTACATGCACATTTGCTTGTGGGTTATAGGTATGCATATAATACCATATGTTATATGCATAATATAATACTATGATCACGTAATGAGCCATTTTAAGATCTGGAGGTTATGGGAGGAAATACAGAAAAAAATACTAAAACATATTTCTCCCACACAAAGTAATATAATAACTAATTATGTTCCCATCATTATCAAATTAAGGAAAAGAACAATTCACAGGGAAGCTAAGGCCTTGTATATTTATCCCAAGTTCTAATTCCCCCATTCATTTATCCCAGAGGCGACTCTCTTTAGCAGTGCACATGCCTTCAGGGTTCTCTATGCCACCAGTGAGACACAGCCTTTAAGGTTCCTATCGACTATCTTTCAACACTTAGCCCATGAATATACTTTAAGTATATCCATACTTAAGGTTATATCCAAGGTATATTCTTTGTGTGTTGGTGTATGTTCAGGTGAGCTCACACATGCACAAGGGAAAGCCAGAGGACTGCCCTGGTGTCATCTTCAGTAACAGCATCTTCATTTTTTGAGGCAGGGTCTCTGAGTGGGCATGGAGCTTATCAGTTAGGCTGGACTGACTGGCCAGCAAGACACCAAATTTTCCTGTCTCTGCCTCCCTAGCACTGGGATTAAGCCAGGGCTACTGCACAACATTTTCACACTGGCTCTAGGGATTAAACTTGGGTCTTCCTGCTTTCAAGGGAAGAGTTTTATCTACTGAGCCAAACCTCCAGTCTCTTGAGGTATACTTGAAAAGATGTTCTAAATCCTTAACTTTATCCTAATTATTAAAGCAAACCATACTTACAGGAGAAATGTTTCAAAGTTACCAGGGATGCATGTTTTAAAAAACAGAAAAAAGAAGCCTCTAGCCACCTGGATTTTTAGTACTTTTCATTCTCCTTCTGATGTTGAAGACATATGCTCCCACACAGTATACTCTGGTGTATATTCCCAAGCACTGAGCAGTGTCTCTGCCGTGTAAGAGTTTATTAAAAGGTGACACTAAAGTGGGCTTGATCTCTCTCCCATTGGCCCTCCCCTACCCTAGGACGTTCTGAGACAGAATTACTCAGTTCATGCTGGCCTCAGGGTGGTTTTCTATCATTCTGCCTCAACACTATCATGCTCACCCCAGTGCTTTATTTCTGTATGAGTGACAGAGAGGTAGACATCCTTTTAGATGGAGTTACTTGAACTTTTAAGTCATTTCCACAGAATCCCTCTATTTCCCATCCCACCAACCATTACTGAAGGCTCTCTTCAGCAAAACTAACTCACATTCCCAAAGACACAGCCTGAGGCACCCGGGGACAAAGCATATGTCCTCTTATCTACACAGACCCTTATCTCATACATCAAAATACCACCCAGCCACCCAGCCAGCTAGATGACGATCAGAAGTGATCAGAAGTGACTCAGCTGGTCACAGAACACACCCTTGACAAGTTATGTCAGGAAGCCAGGATTGGCTCATGGATTCCTTGTACATATCTGGAGGAGTCCCTAATTCAGGTTACTTTGACAAGCTGAAGGGCACACAAAGAGAGCCATTGCTGACCTCCTCAACCTCAGGCTCTCGTTCCCACTCACTGCAAGTGACAACGCCATCTCCCCTTTGCCATGTCTCAGGAATGCAGTGAGAATCTACTGAGCCCACCACAGTCTCAGACACAACCACCGAGAGCAAGTTCATTCTGAACCTTCACTTGGGTAACTGATTCAGAGTGAGAATCAAGTGGGAAAAGGTGACCATAAACAGGACCAGAATCACCAGCTGAGGGCAGAGACTACCCGGAAACACTTACCATATATGGGCACACTTGAGAGCCTGGCCCAAAAATCAGTTCACATTGTTTATTCACGTTGTAGAGAAGGCCGGGCAGTTGGGAAGGCAAAGGATAGGTCCTGGATGCAGGTTCATTCAATAAGCACTCTCCGTACCCAGTACTATGGGAATCAGAAACATACAGATGGTGAGACAGGCTCTTGAGGGTTGCAGAGACAAGCAAAGGCCACATGTGCACCTAACGGCAGCAAGGACTGGTCCTTTTGGCCTTTATTCTTTTCATCCACAGTTAGGTCAAGGGTAAGTCTAGAATCGAAAGCTGTATTTCTGTAGAAAGATATTCTACACATACTAGACACTCAGGTGAAGGAACACTTATCTTCTGTAGGAGTCATTTTTTTTAATCCTTCCCAATAGACAGTAAGCATCTTAGGGCCACAACTATGTTTGATTATCTTTGCACTGGGCCTGGTCTGTAACACAAGGTATTCAGTAAGTGTTTGCTGAACAATGAGTAAGGGCTCAATGACTCATAGCAAGATAGCATCTCAAGCCACCTGCTTAGAAGGAAAACATCTGCCCTCCAGGTTCATCCAGGTTTCTTTCCTGGAAAATCGGCACCAGCTAAGTTCTGATTAACAAAGCCCTCTCCATCTGTGGTTGCAGAAATATAAACCAGTGACCCGAGGCAATTGCTTAACCTTCTGCACTTCTGGGAAAGGAGACCACTGAGTCTGTGATGTGTGAGCATTGTGTAACATAACTGGGTCTTTGAGGAACCTTAACAAAAAGGACATAAGGAGGGGGGGCAGGGGAGAGAGAGAGAGAGAGAGAGAGAGAGAGAGAGAGAGAGAGAGAGAGAGAGAGAGAGAGAGAATGGCCTTATTTCCATCACATACTCTCTTCTGGCAACCTCTCATTATCCCATTTCTTCCCAAGCCGCGATTACTAGGTTAGCAGTACATAAATATTTGGGCCCTTCATTATCAGAGCACTCCGCAAAGGCCTGAATAAATCTCAAAGCATTTACACAAACACAGAAATATTTGCATAGTTCCTTTACAAACCCTTCTCTGTGCTCAGATCAGTTTGTAATCTTCCAAACATTGGCAAGGCTATGAACTAACAGATGTTATAGAGTAAATTCTTTTTTTTTCTCCTCCAAGGAATGTTATCAAGAACAACAAGACAGAAAGAATGCCAGATTCGGTTTTCTTTCTCTTCATGGGTTACTTCAGATAGGCCAGACACTAGAGCAGCAGTTCTCAGCCTTCCTAATGCTGGGACTCTTAAACAGGGTTCCTCACATAGTGGTGACCCCCAACCAGAGAATTATCTTGTTGATGCTTCTTAACTGTAGTTTTGTTACTGTTAAGAATCATAATCTAAATGTCTGATATGGAAGGTATCTGATATTCGACCCCAAAAGGATTGCTAACCACAGGCTGAGAATGGATGCACTAGTGGCTGATACTAGAAGAGAGCTTAGGTCTTACTCTAGGAACTCAGTGATGTATTTCCGACTGCACTTTGACCACATCCAGGGGTTGGTGTAGAAGTTCAGTGTTGGTGCCATCACGTGCTGGGGACTCTTAACCCCTTCTTCTTTGCACTTATTGCTGTCATCGTGAGGCATATTAAACCTAAAGTCAAAGAAGCGAGGGTGAGAAATTTCAGAACACACCAAGGGTTCGTGCTTGCATCCTTGCTTAACAAATCTAAGAAGAAAGTATAACTAATGACCTGTTGTGCTGTGGACAAGAATCTGAGTGAGAGGAATAAATTATAAGACAATTCTAGACGGAGCATAGAACACCAGAGGATTTTTATCGAATTTGATGTAAATGCCTTTAGTGAATGAAAAGGTATGCACAGGCCATTTGTTGGGTATAAATATGCATTTTGGAATTGCAGAGGCTCTGAATGTGTAGTAGTTGGTGCTAGGCGACAGTAGTTGGAAATGCTAGTAGACAGCGAAAGGGCAATCCATAGAATAAGATTTTGGCAGGGTGTTATACTGTTGTCGATATAAAGAATAAATCGGTGTCATAAATGGAAGCTAAATGCTTTGTAATAAGAGGGTCACTGTGGGCCTCACATCTCCCATTTTTTGGGTCAGGGTGATTAGTGATACACATGTGTTTATCAAGTGAAGTATCATCATGAAGGTATATAAAGTCTGCGCACAAGCTCCTAGGCAGTGACACAGAGACCACAGGCACATATACCCAGTCAGCTGAAGGTAGAGACAGCACAGGGATTCACCTGCCATTGCCAGCTCACAGGAACTGGCTTCCTGAAAAGTCAGGCATAAAAAGATTCTTAAACTCTTTCCCATTCTGCCTGAGGGGAGGTGGTGGAGCACAGCCAGTGTCCTCTTGGGCTGTGGCAGCGTCCTTCACACATACTTTCCATTCTTGGCTTCACCAGAGGAAGTGGGGGGAAAATGATAGCATTTCCTCAACGTGCACCCCCCTCCCTGACCCACATGGCCTTCCAGCCCAGGCAATTATCCACCAGTTGAGAAGGTCAGGGGGTCATCTTTTCTCTCTGGGAAAGGCTGCTGTCAATCAGAACACGGAACATGTGGTTAATTTAGCACCAAGAGAGGAATTCCCTTCCCCAGTTCATGCTGAACTCAGGAAGTATGAGTGAGATGGAGGGGTGTAGACCTGTTTCATATAAAAGAAAAATCTGGACTAAAGCCCGTGTGTCTGTTCCACTAATTCTTTTCTGTTCTGTTTCTTTTTTCTTTAAAAAAAAAGTGGGTTCTTGAGTTTGCCAGTAGAGATGGAAAAATGTGATCTGTATTAGATGAGTTTACTAAAAGGCTTTAATATTGCAGAACCCCTTTTCTTCAAAGAAGCGACATAGCTCGCAGGTGCCAGCTATGTAGTCAAGACAACACTGGTTCTAGCACACTACAAGTAAGGAAGGCACAAAACCCTACCTTGCTCCTCTGTGGTGGACAGGAGCTGCCCTCTTACCACCAAGTCATCATAACTAGGTTAAATGGGATCTATTTATTTCCTCATACAAATAAACAGAAGCTTGTTTTCACTTAGACAAGCACATTTGCTCACTGCTGGGAATATAATAACTATTTTTTGAATATTTACTGACCCGTACTAACTGAGACTGTTCACTGCCATCCTATACTGGAACATGTATTTGGTGTTTTGGATGTTCCATTTCATCACTCATTTGATACGGTGAAGAGTACAATTGCCCCACTGCATCCGTGAATTCCACACCCACAGGTTCCATTCATTGAGGATGGAAAGTATTTAGGGGGGGAATAAACTTGTTTCTGTACTGAATGAGCATGGACTTCCCCCTTCCCCAGTCAATGTAATATAACAGCTATTTGTGCTGTATTAGGTATTACGGGTTACCTAAATATTGTTTAAAGTAAATAGCAAAATATGCAAAGGTGATGGCAAAATTCAGTGCCTCTGCATCTGTGGAGTTTGGTATTTATGGCAGGCATGGAAAGCAGCATCCTACAGCCACCTAAGGATGAGTGTGAAATTCCTTAGTCATTGTGGATGAGCAAGGAAGGGAGAGAGAGTTTCATTAATTCATCAGTTCAGGTTCATATTGTTGCTCACACGGGGTACCTAGAAACAGAAGTCATCATGAGGATTCTTCGCATCTCATGACTGTCTTGGGAGTCAGAAGCACCAGGAGGAGGCTGACTAAATCTGTGAGGCCTAGCCACACTGAAAGCCTTGACCACATTCCAAACATTAAATCTCCAATAGTGTTTCTTTGGGAGAAAACAGCAAAGATGTCTTCTTACCAAAAGTTGAAAGGGCCTTGATAAATTAAACTTGTGAGTGCGTGCATGTATGTGTGGATGTGTGAGCATACATCTTGCTCCATCTATTGCACAGCATGTACAAGAGGTGCGTGAAAAGCATTGGAACTGAAAAGCTTTCCTCACTGATAATGTTAGCTCTATACAAAGCTGGAATCTGACACAAAGGGGCATACAGCTAGACTACACTAGGGATTCTCTTGGAAAAAGCCATTTAAAAGATACCAATGATATCAATTATTCTAGAGATACACTAATGTGGTTCCAAATTAAAACAATTTCAGGTACATTTACACTGATTTCCCTGTCTACCCCCCCTCCCCCCTCTCTCTCTCTCACACACACACACACACACACACACACACACACACACACACAAACAGGGAAAGTTATCTCATAATGGCCACACTCTGATCATAATCTGAAAATGAACCTTTCTGCTTCTTTGTTCATTTTCTTCTCTAAAAGAGCGGTATTGCTGTTCCAGATAATACCTGCCTTGTTATAGCCATGTATAACCAGCATCGGGAATGGTCTGGATTGGTCAAAAATGCTGAGGCAACCTTATAGACATATATGTTGAGCCAAGAAAGTTCTCCAAGCTAATTAATCCTTTACTGTATTAGAAGGAATCAAAATGCACCTTTCTTTGAGTCCCCAATAGTAGGAGAGAAATTATTTAAGTCTTTGCATGATCAGATAATAGAACTGGGCCTGAAGTGGGTGGATTGCTTTGACCCAATTTCTCACAAAAGTTCAGCTCTTTCAATCCTGCCAAATCTACTCTCAAGAACTGGCTCCGCTAAAGTTAAGAAAATACTCACTAGTTAAAAAACAAAAAAACAAAAACCAAAGTTTTAGGAAACAGTAAAAAGGATGACTTACACATGGCCCAGCTCGTGAGCTATTGTGAAAGCTGTGCTCAGCCCACTGTCTTCACTAATGGAACAGCTTCGGTAGGGGTCACAAATGGTTCCCAATTCAGCAAGACCTGTTAGGAGGGAAGGGGAGAAACCAATGCAGATTTACCTTTAAAAGCAATTATGATTCGAAAGAGAAACATGGAGGAAACCAGTTCAGCCATGGGGGCATGCACAGGGACTCACCTAAGGTGTCACATTTGTCCTGAGCTCTGCAGATATCCTCCCTAGGAGCAAAACAGACTTAGGCTTTGACAACATCAGAGTGAAGATCAACAATAGAGAACCCCCCCAGAGACTGCTAGTTCCTTTTAGGGAGGGCATTAGCAAAAGGCTAGCTAGCAAGTTCAGGGTTTTGTAACACACCCCCCCCAACTTTGAAGCATGGATTTAAGGGCTAAAGGTTACATGGAGAAGTCTGTTGCTGTCTCCAGGGTAGCCACAGCACAGTCAGCTGTCCTCCATCTGGCCCCAGAAAGGCTCTCCTCAATACCCTAGAGCATGAGACTATAAAGTACTCACTGATTTGTACTAAAGTTCGTTTTAAGAGGAATGATAGGCTGGGAGTTGTGGCTCAGTTGTAAAGTCCACATACAAGGGCTGGGCAAAGTCCTGGGTTCAATCACCAGTAATGGGTTGTGGGACAATGCGAGTGTTTATAACTGTCAGAGGTGGCAAGAGAAACCATAATAGGAGAAAGCAATAAGCCATCACTTCTCTGTTGCCCTGTACATTTCAAAAACACCCTTTAAGTGTAGCTTACCATATAAAAATTGAGAGGGTTTTGTATTTTTAAAAATTCCTTCTTTCTGGCTTCTTGCAGAAAGAAAAGTCATACTAGTTGGCAACACTAGCCTCAGGTCCTACACGGCAGCCACAAGCTGGGTGGTAATGGTAGCTTTCCCTGCTGTAGAAGGACATTTGCTTTTTAGGCCTGCCTTAAGGACTGAGTCCTCATGTGGAATGTATACTATAGAGATTCTCGGCCAGAGAGGTAACCTCCCTCACCCCCAGGGCACATGAAGCAGGGTTTGGTGACCCGGCTGCTTGTCATAGTTGAGAGGAAACAGTGCTACTTGTGTGTGGAGAACATAGGCGAGGGATTTGGCCCAAAGCACCGCAGTGCTCGGGGCAGCGAGAGCAACAAAGAGTTGGCTGCTATAAATAGCCATAGTGACGAGGCTAAGAACCTCCCCTGTCAGGACTGACTGGTGGCCAGCAATGCAGGACCCCTCCCATTGCTGACACCAAGGATCCCAGGAACCAAAATCAATCCATTTACCTTGTGACCAGAACGGCCGTGTCGTGCTGAATCCCACCCAAGTAGTTCTTGGAATGCTGCCACTGGCAAAAGTTCTTTAATGTTGTCTGGGCATTGAAATTTATGTAAGGTCCTTCCTAAACATAGAGAAGAAGTGCTCTTGGTCTATGCAACAACACCAATTAGATATGCCATTTCGGATACAGATAGAAAAAAAGAGAGAAAAATAAACTTTATTACCTGTTCATTATGAATCACAACTAAGTTGACAATAACAATATTAATTAAATTTCCAATACTTGAGTCTTTATAGATAGAAGCTACCTGCAACCGAGATAAATTTTTCAAAGTTAATGGTGGACTCTCTGTGTAAACAGTAAGCAATTCACTTCTTAGGCTGGGCTCCATCACTTCCTATGTTTCGTGCAACACATGTGGTCTACGGTTCTGAACGTTCACTGTACAAGTATTGACTCACAGCCTTGTTGTAAAAGTCATAGATGGCAGGGTTTTTTTTTTTAAACATAAAAATGAACTCTAGCAAATTTAAATTCTGAGGCATTTTCCCTTGAAGCTGCATCATCATATGACTTAACAGTTATTTGTCCCAAAGCATTGCATATTAACATTCCATCAAGCACTTCGCTGCCATTTGAAGTCCTGAGTCCCACATAAATGCTGATACAAGTTCCTCATGCTTATTGTCCATCTATATGTTCAACAGCACTGTAAACTGGTTTCACACTGTTATTATTATTACTGCCATTACCATCATCACCATCATCACCATCATCATCATCATCATTAACTATTTATGTCAGCTGTGTTAGCTCGTGCTTCCCATAGAATAGATTCTGACAGAAAACTGGATTTGCCCTTAGTTCCCATGGCAAAACTCTGGGCTAGGCCCTACAACCATCCCTTTGAAACGAGAGGTCACAGAGGTTCAGACAGATAAAGTGAGTAGCCTGAGGCTCTCCAGCAGCAAGCAGCGGAGCCAGAAGGTTACAATCTAGGTCATCCGACCCAAAAGCCAGGTCCATAGACAAACCCCCCTGACAACCTAGAACAATGGGAAAGATGTGGAGCTGGGGCTTGCGAGATCTGGTTGGGGTTTTTCTCCGTCTCATACCCAGAAGGGTATGAGAGGGCTGAGGCCTATGAAATATGGAGGGATAGAGCTACGGAAAGGCAGGAGGAGGGGAAGACGGACCACAGCAATGAGCAGGAAGCAGAACAGGATGTGGGGAGGGAGGAGGACAAGAAGAAGTAATAGTCATTCCCAAGCATGGTGGCTTTTCACATGCACCTGGGAAATTCCTTCTAAGAAAGCTGTTGTTCAGGTAAAGAAGGGTTAATCCATCAAAGGAAAATGAGTGACATCAGATCTCTATGCAGCACTGTGTAACATTAATTTAAAAAAACAATGCTCCCTTTCTGCTTGAATGGAAGTTGTGAAGTAACTTCTGTGTACCTCCAAGAGCCTGACTCCAGAATTGCTGAGGATGGAAGACGTGCCTCTGTGAAATGATGTATGACCCGCACAGAGCCTACAGACAACCATGGCCTATCAGTCATCTCCGGGTTATTTACAAGAGCCAATACAATGTAAACAGTTGTTATGTTGTCTTCATTATGGGATGAAAAGAAACGCTATGTGTGTTCAACATAGGTGCAAGATTTTTTTCTGATGGGCATATGTATGCACATGCATGTGCATATATGTATGTGTGTGTGTGTGTGTGTGTGTGCATTTGAGTGCACAGCTATGTATGTGCATGTGGAGTATTTTTTTCTCAAGCGCTGTCTACCTTGTTGAGACAGAATTTCTCTCTGGCTGGTAGCTTGTCAAGTAAGTTAGGTTGGCTGGATAGCGAACTCTCTGCCTCCCTAGTGCTGGGATTACATGTGTACACATGTGTGCTTTTTTACCTGTGTGCTAGGGATTGAATTAGGTCCTTATGTTTGAGATGGAAGCGCTTTGCCTGCTGAGCTGTCACTCTGGCTTTTCCAAATATTTTGGATACATGGTTAGTTGAACCAGCAGAAACTGGATTTTGAAAGCTTAGTGTAGAAGACACTTACATAAACTCTTTACCAGAATTATTGATATGATAGTATATGGACACAAAAATAGATTAAACTTAATTTTATCTGTTTTGTTACTGTCTTTAAAATATACTACTAGAAACCTCAAAATTCAAAATGTGAATGGGATTATATTTTTATTGGACTGTGCTGGTTAGAATCAGCAAGAATTTTAACAATGTTTGCTCCTGGGAAGGTACAGGTAACATGTGTGAACCAAAAAGAATGGTCAGTATGAGGTTCTACTTGATTTTCTAATCATGTAGATCTATTGTGTTTTCAATGTAATATAGGAGCAGAAAAATACAGAGATTCTTAAGCTTCTCCCCTGGCCTGCCTAATTATCACCCCTAGTAAGAGGCTAGACTGGGCAGATAGGCTTTTTAAAAAAGCATCATGGATGACTAAGATTCCAAACCAGCATTGCATAGTACCACCAGGCTGTGCAAAGCTCCTTAAATATATAGAAAGCATGAGGCTCCAGAAAAACAAACAAACAAAAACAAGCTGAAGGTCAGACACAGCCCCTAAGGAACTTGCTAGCTGAGCCTGACCATGGACAAATGATGCCACTCTGCCCAGAGTCAGAGTACTTATCTAAAAAGGAGGATGATAATTCCACCTAAGCCAAACAATGACTTTCAAGTAATAAGTGCAATATTCAGAGGAGAACCAGCACTCAGTACTGATATCTACTACCTTTATTATAAAAATGCAGCCAGTGAGTAACCACATACTCTCTTTGGTCCATTTACTTGAATGGCTGAAATGCTGTTGATGCTACAAGCAGAATGGAAAAGGAAACCCGTCCTCCAGCAACACATTGAATCAGTTCATGGGTCACCTTCTCTTCTGTATACTTACAATTGACATTAAGGTTAAGATATAATGTTGAAGGTTTGCTCCGTGGTATAAAACCATTCTGTGGTCAGCCACTACCATCACCTCTACAAACCGTGGATAGGACAGAAAGCGTTTGGTTCTTTTGTGGTTCCATCTGTCCCTTGTGCTGTTTGTCCTGTTGTTATAACCAGAGAACACCTTTGTTGTCAAACCGCTCTTTAACAGTGCCAAGTCATCAGCCAGGCTATTCCTCTTTCTCCGTTTTCGCATTCTGATTTTCCGCTTGTCTTTACTGTGACTATTTTTGAGTTCTGTAAGAAATCAGATGGCATTCATTACACATCAGTCTCTACTCACACTAAAAGTTGTACATGTTTTAAAATGGTGCCTTTAGGTACTAGGGAGATGGCTCCGTTAGTAAAGTGCTATCCAAATACCAAGACCTGACTTTGGATCTCTACCATCCATATAGAAAACCAGTACTGAAATACCATGATTGGGAAGACAGACAGGTAAATCCCTGGAATTCACCAGTAAGCCAGTATAGCTGAATTGGTGAGCTTCAGGTCCAATAAGAGACACTATCTCAAAAAATAATATATAAAACAACTATGGAAGATACCCAACATTGACCTCTAGCTTCCACAAGTATACAAACACACACACACACACACACACACACACACACACACACACACATGTGCACATACACTTGAATGCACATATACATGCACCCACATGCACGCACACACATACACACACTAAATGCACATACACATACAAAACTAAGTAAACAAATGCCTTTATACTCAAATGACATACAAAATGAAGTACAGACTATGGATTGTATAAATAGAACCCAAGCCATGCTGTCACTGAAATGACTGTGTGTCTGACTGAAATGACTACATCTGGTACTAGCTCCCCTGAGAAGCTTCAATAGATGCATACTGACCAGCCTAGACTATTAGGTCTGGGTTAAGGGAAATGGCAGCACATGGCTCCTTCTACTGGGTAACAAAAGCCTTGTAATTCCTTTTCAGTGTTTTTGTTTGTTCCTTTGTCTTTTTGAAATCCAATCATAGACAATGGAGAGAGGTCTGAGAGGTAACAGGCTAACAGAGAATGAAAAAGGCACTAGAGAGCAGAATAAAATGTCCTATTTCTTTACCAGGTCTCCATCATAGCAAAACAGAAGAGTCACGGCTATTTGATGTCTCTGAACTTGCAATTAATTTCTTTCAGTGATCAGTAAAGGAAGCAGATTCAGGGCAGAGCGTGGGCCAGGAGTTTGGATGACACTTTATGCCATGGTATCTTGATGCATCTTTAGGCCTCCTGGGTTCCAGATTTTCTGCAAATCATGAGCCATGGTGCAGCAACCCTGTAAGGACCTATAAGCTTTCCTACTCAGGCCTAGGTGTGTGCATGTGTGTGCATATACCCGTGAAAGCCAGGCTTAAACTGTTTCTTAAACACCATTTCAAATATTGAAATACACCATTCAATTTTCATATCACCAACCACAGAACAAACAGAATACATATAAAAGAGCCTGCCAAAACACATTTTGAATAAAACTTGATTTAATCAGTTACCTTGCTTATCACTCATAAATGTGCATTCATATTATAATAATGAAGAATTGTATGACTAAGAAATCTGCTTCAGTGCCTAGGACTTGAGAAATGATTCTTTTCATCAATACCAAAGATACAAATCGAAAGGATAAACTCTAAGTGGTTCATATTTGATGGGCCCGAGAACTTGACAATTATAACCTCTTGCTTTAAAAATTAAGCCTGGGGCATGCATTGGGCCAAATTAAATATTTTGATTATTAAAATGGTGAAAAAAAATTTCAAACTGTCAAACAGGTTCTGTGTAATGCAACTACAGAGAACACAGCTAACTCGAAACCTGGGACATGAGAGAGTGCACCATTAGACATGTCCTCCTAGTTTCTCTTTCAAGTATATCTCAGCATACCAATGCCATATGGGCTAGGTTGTCATTCAAGCTTCATATCACCAGCTGAATACAGAACAGATACTAATTAGCATCTTATATAGGCCAGACATTGCACTTTTGTGACTCTTGGGCTTGTATACAATCATATATATATATATATATATATATATATATATATATATATATATATATATATATATATATATATATATATATATACCATACTACTTTTCACACTCAGAAAATGACCTCTCTTTTTATAGAGAAAGAAATTAAAATCAAGAAGCTGTGCAGCTAGCCTAAGTTACATAGCAGTAAACACCAGTAGAAGGACTCAAGCACATATCTGCCCAGTACCCTAAACTGTGCTGGTCATTTGACAACATTTTTCACAGCTGAAGATTAACCATAACCAAAAGGAATCTGAACAGGTACCAAAACAACAGTGAACATTTGTCAAGATGGTTTGCTTTTCCCACTAGGTGAGTGAGACATGTTGAAATGTAAAATTACTCCATCCACTAAGACAATAATTCATCTATTTTGTAGGAAATACTCCTTGCTTAATGCTGTGAATGTTCTTTTAAGGAAGGTGTAAGGAGGGGACATACTTGCACATGAATGTAGAAGACAGCAGAGAACCTTATATATAGTTCCTAAGATCTTCCCATCCTAGTTTTGAAACATCGTCTTTCCCTGGTATCTGGTGCTCACCCAAAAGGCAAGATTGGCTGGCCTATGATCTGCCTGTCTCCATCTCTCCACTGCTGGGGTCACAAGTGTACACAGACTTTTCTTTGTTTTGTGGGTTCTAGGCATTGAGCTCAGGTCCCTGTGTTTATTGAAGAGGCCAGATTTCTAATTTGAATTTTCCTAACGATTTGACCTTTGGTTCATTAGAAGACACTGTGCTGAACTTTACTGTATCAGTAAAATGATAGACTTCAGTCACAAATGACCACATGTTACATGACTTCAGTCATATGAAATGCTCAGAATCTGAACACATGGAGAACTAGAGGGCAAAGGAGCAGTTGCTCCAGGCTGGGGACATAGTAAGGACAGGAAGACGGAAATGCCAGTGGAAGAAGGAGAACATTTTAATCTCAGTGTGCTGAAGCCGACTAGGTAGGATTTACACCTATGTGTGTCTATACCCCAAGTCATTGATGATGGTCACACTCATTAATACATTAAGGTCAGAGAACTGTGACTCAGTAACATTGTTTCCAAAAGACAGTTGAAGCAACCTATGTTTTCTTCTATGTTTCAGTGTTTCAGGTTTTACACTGGGATCTTTGATTAATTTAGAGTCGGTTTTTGTGCAAGGTGATAGATACAGGTCTGATTCCATTCTTCCTCATGTGGAGATCCAGTTTTCCTAAAACCACTTGTTGAAAATGCTGTCTTTTCGACAGTGTATACTCTAGCATCTTTGTCTAATATTAGATACCTATAGCTACATGCACTTATCCACAATACTTCCATTTGGTTTCAATAATCTACATTTTTTTTGCCAGTACCACTCTTTTTATTACTATAGCTCTGCAATATATCTTGAAATCTGGAGGTATAATCCCTCCAGCATTGTGCGTTTTTGCTTGAGATTGATTTGACTGTCAGGGTTTTGTGGTTCCATTTAAATTTGGAGCTTTTTTCTACTTCCATAAAGAATGTTGTGGGGATTTTTATAAAGACTGCATTACATTTGCAAATGGCTTTTAGTAGAATGGCCATTCTCACAATTTCAATTCTGCCAATCCAGGAGCATGGGATCCCTTTCCCTCCAGCATCTTCCTCAGTCTCTTTCTGCAGAGAGTTGGAGTCTTCCACCTCCTTGGCTAGGTTTATTTCACAGTTTTTGAAGCTGTTACGAATGGGACTGTTTTCATAATCTCCTGTTCAGGGTGTTTCTTGCTGATGTATAGAAAGGCTACTGATTTTCTAAGTTGATCTCACATCTTGCCACTTGGCTGAAACTTTTGGAAGGGCATTCAGAATAGGATTCATTTTGCCAGGATCTAAGGCCAATCATTGACAGATAGTTCCTTATAAAACTAAAAAGGTTCTGTACAGAAATAAGCAACTGAGTGAAGGGAAAGGCCTAGTATGTTTATCCACTCTGCATCTAACAGATGATTAATATCCAGAATATAGAAAGAACTAAAAGAAAAAAAAA
>LR750312.1:352844-420919 GCA_902729485.2 Mus minutoides | reverse complement strand
TTTTGGAAGGGCATTCAGAATAGGATTCATTTTGCCAGGATCTAAGGCCAATCATTGACAGATAGTTCCTTATAAAACTAAAAAGGTTCTGTACAGAAATAAGCAACTGAGTGAAGGGAAAGGCCTAGTATGTTTATCCACTCTGCATCTAACAGATGATTAATATCCAGAATATAGAAAGAACTAAAAGAAAAAAAAAATAGCGTCAAGAAAACAAATGAGCCAATTAAAAAAGTGGGCTAGAGATCTGAACAGATTATTCTCAAAAGAATAAATGACAATGGCTAAGAAATATCTCAGAAAGTGTTAACATTGCTGCCAATTAGGAGATTGATGTTAAAACTACTCTGAGACTTCATCCTTGATCAGGGAGAATGGCTAAACTCAACAAAATGGCAACAACAAATGCTGACAAGGATCTGGGGACAGGGGGCATTCACAGTTGGAGGATTGCAAACTGTCCAGTCGCTATGGGCGTCCGTGTAGAAAATTCTCAAAAAGCTAAAGATAGATCTACCATATGGACCAGCTAGACTGCTGGTTGGCAATTGCCTAAAGGAGTCCTGATTCTACTCCACAGATACTTGCTTAGTCAAGGTCATAGCTAGTCTACTCAAAATGATAGTTAGGAAATGTAAACAGCCTAATGTCCTTCACCCGATGAATAAATAATCAAACTGTATAACATATTCAGCTGCAAAGAAAAATGAAATCATGAAATTTGCAGGTAAATAGAATTAGAAAATATTATACTGAATAAAAGCTGGGTATGGTGGCACACATTTTTAATCTGAGTGCTCAGGAGACAGAGGCAGGCAAATCTCTGAGTTCAAGGCCCGGCTGGTCTATATAGAATGAGTTCCAAAATAGCCAGAAGTACACAGAGAATCTCTGTCTTGAAAACCAAAACCAGCCAAACAACCAAAAGAAATGTTATACTGAATGAGGCATCCAGATCCAGAAAAACAAAAGCCATGTCTTTTTTTCACATGGATCTCAGTTCCAAATTTTTAGATGTAAATGTGTGCTTGGAGTAACTGCAGATGCCAGGAAAGTAAAAAGGATTCACAGGGAGTGGAGAAGCAGGGGGAGAAGGCAAGGCGACACAGAGAAAGGAAGAGCTACATGGAGGTGCTATGAAGAGGGGAATGGGAAAACAGGGCAGGGAGTGAAAGTTACCTGGGAGCATGTGTGTACCTGTGTATGTGTGTACCTGTGTATGTGTGTGTGTGCCTGTGTGTATGTGCCTCTGTGTGTGTGCATGCGTGTGTGTGTGTGTGTGTGTGTGTGTGTGAGTGTGTGTTCCCTTGCTGTGTGCTCATATGTAGCAATTATAATTAAAGAATAAGGAGTCACAAGCTTGAGGAGTGTGAGGGACTTGGAAGGAATTGGAGGAAGGAGAGGAAGCAGATTCATGTAAATACAGAGCACGTGAAATTCTCCAAAAATAAATAAGTAGCTGTATTGGTGCACGCCTTTAATCCCAGCACTCGGGAGGCAGAGGCAGGCGGATTTCTGAGTTCGAGGCCAGCCTGGTCTGCAAAGTGAGTTCCAGGACAGCCAGAGCTACACAGAGAAACCCTGTCTTGAAAAACCAAAACAAGAAAAAAAAAGAAAACGTGTCACTACACTTGTTCATTTAGATCACAGTTTTGTAGGCTAGAAAGCTAAGTTTAGGCAGTCCAGTTTGTTTGTCTTCTGGTAAGGTCCTCAGAATAGCATAATGGAGGAAGCAATTTCTAGAGATATAGGGGAATTAACAAGGGACCTGAGAGAACTACCTAGTCTCTATTTCTCTTAGAGGGAAGTGTCCTCAGAAGTCAGGCCTTCCCAGTAGGTCTCACCAAGTAAAGCCTTCACTTTTCATACTGCTTTGCTGAATGCACCCACTTTGGAGGGACAAGCCACAGCCAAACTGTAGCACACTACTTCAAGCATTAAGGAGAAAAAAAAGTTTACTCTTGTCAGAAGGAAGTTAGGAATAGGAATCCCTGATCTCCAGGCCCCGCATGGTAGGAGGGGACAACTGACTTTGGAAATTTGTGCTCTGATTCCACAGGCACACACAACTAGCCCACTCCTCCACAGGCACACACTAGCCTGCTCCTCCCAGAGGCACAAAGTAGCCTGCTCCTCCCAGAGGCATACCAGCATACACTAGCCCACTCCTCCCAAATACAAATAAGTAAGAAGTGAAATAAAAATTCAGCCCGTTTGCAGAAACCAAATCACTTCTTCATAACGAAATGGACACATTCTCACACGGGATACTTCTCAGTCTTTCACCTACTTCACTTCCCCTACTCGTGAGTTATCTATTGATTTAATTAGCCCAACTAACTTCTAGCACACTGGCCATCTTAGCAAGCTATTTAAAATGTTGCATTAAAGCCAAGCATGGTGAAGCATGCCTTTAATCCCAGAACTCAAGAGGTAGAGACAGGAGAATCTCTGTGCGTTCTTGTCCAACCTGATCTAAATGGTGAGCTCCAGAATAGTCAGGATTACATCAAGAGACCCTATCTCAACAACAACCAAACACACACACACACACACACACACACACACACACACACACACACACACAGAGAGAGAGAGAGAGAGAGAAAGAGAGAGAGAGAGAGAGAGACTGAGCCAATACACCTATTTATTCTCTAGTCTCAAAATAGAAGGGTAGTTAGTTCTCAGCCAAGAAGAACCTTCTGTTAGGATTAAAAACAAGGTTCAGACACTGCTCTTCAGTGGTCTTCCAGCATAATAGAATCAAGGGTTGTGTTTCAAGAATTTTCAATGTTACTTGGCTTATGCTTTATAAACATGGACTAATTAATTTTATTCTTGTGCAAAGTGTGGTATACATAGCCAAGTATTGGTGCAATTCCTTCCTTATACATAGCTTCATATTTATCGTTACTTTTCAATACCATTTTCAGTTAGATTTACATACCATTAAACTCACCCCTTTGGGATGTATAATCCCTCCTCTGGGTGGTTATGTGTATGTGGTCTTGCAGGTGCCCATTACCTTACACATACTGTATAAATACTCTACCATTAAGTTTGCCCCTCCTTTAGCCCAATTCAGTGGGTTTTAATCTATTCATAGAATTGTGTCATTACTGCCATTGTCTATTTTGAGAATAATTTCATTGTCGCCAAGAGGCACCCTATACCTATCAGCAGTTACTCTCTCATTCTTCCCTGTTCCTAGGCCCTACCAATGAAGGTTTTGACATCTATGGGTCTGCCTCGTCAGGCATAACATATGAACTGACTCATACACTACGTAGCACTTTGTACCTAGATTCTTTTATCTCATTTAATGTTTACATATTGTAGCATACATTTGTATTCTGTTCTTTCTTATTGCCAAATTGCCCACTGTAAGGAATGTACTAACATGCTTGTCTATTTGACATCTAGGTGGATGGTCAGCAAATCAACTGAGGGAAGCTGAACTTTGGGCAGGTGTATTTTCATTTCCCATATACATATATATGAACATACACATATACATACATACATACATAAGTATATATGCAGGAGTAGAACTTCTAAGTCACATAACAGCTCTACATTTTATATTTTGAACAGCTATAAAATTATTTTCAAAGTGCCTAGGGTTCTTCTCTAATCCTAAACATTTGTAAAATTGTATCATTGTTCTAAATGTGAATATACATACATTCATACATATATATATATATATATCAAGGGTTTCTTATTTAATTCTCAAACACCCTTGAAATGGATGCAGGAGTTTTGTTTTGCTTTTTCCTGCTCATTTGAGAGATGGAAGGCCGCCCTCAGTTCCTCTGGTCACGCCCCTCTTACCCTCTTACTCCTTCCATATACTTGGCTATGTATATATGTGTATATATGCACATCTATCTATTATCTATCTATCTATCTATCTATCTATCTATCTATCTATCTATCTATCTATCTATCTGCAGGAGTAGAACTTCTAGGTCACATGATAAGTCTACATTTTACATTTTTAACAGTTATAAAATTATTTTCCGAGTGCCATGTTGCCTCCTGAGGTTTAAATAAAAACGGCAGAAACAAGGAATCTCTTTACATGTCTCTTTTTCTTTAAGCAGTCTTGGAAAATTATGCTCATTTACTTTGTCCTATAGCTCATAAAAAACATGACCTCATTCAAACCCTGCAATAGTGTGTTGATTCTTCTGAGAATCAAGGGCATGTCTGAGAAAATGTAATGTTTAAGCAATATGAATCTCATATGTGCATGTAAACAGATTCTTTGTTGGGTGTGGCTGTGCATACCTATAATCCCAGTACTTTGGAAGTAGAGAAAGGGAGATTTGGAGTTTGAAGCCAGCTTGGGCTACATGGGACCATGTTTTATAAAATAAAATAAAATGAAACGAAATGAAATGTGTGTGTGTGTGTGTGTGTGTGTGTGTGTGTGTGTGTGCCTGTGCACACATGAGAGAGAGAGAGAGAGAGAGAGAGAGAGAGAGAGAGAGAGAGAGTCAGACAGACACAGAGAGAGATACAGAGGGTCAAAGAGACAGACTTTCTGCCAGCCTTTCCTGTGACTACAGCCTAGGCATTCCAGTTCCTAAGGGCAATTACTAAAGCTAAGTTAGTGTTGGCTTTGCAAGCATTTTGGCTTTGATGCCATCAAAAGGAAAGTACTAATGCTTCTCTGACACCAAACACCCTGGGCTCTAAGAACTCACACAGTGTAAGGAGACGTTGCGGAAGCCCCACTTGACCTTGGGCGCATCCCTGTCTATCTCTCTGTTCTCCCACTTATAGACCAAGGGGAAACAGTGTCTGTTTACAGCTCCTTTGAGGGATAATGGGCGTTTATGAATGCAACATGCTAACTCCTGCCTGGTGCACAGGAAGGAGTAAATAAATCCTGTCATTATTCTTGTTTGCTATTTTTAAACCAGTCATAAAACTATAATATGAGTTTTAGATTTTAAAAGGAACCATTTAAGGTAGAGTGACTAAGTGCTCTTAAAAATAATGTTCTGGCTTAAAAATAATGTTCTGGCTTTTGGGATAACGATTTTAACAATGTTTGTCCTCACGGGCAGGGCAGACGAGCAGAGCACACCTCATTTCAGTCCTGACATCACTGGGCCTTGTAGTGGAAGGAGTAAGAGGGTAAGAGGGGCGTGACCAGAGGAACTGAGGGCGGCCTTCCATCTCTCAAATGAGCAGGAAAAAGCAAAACAAAACTCCTGCATCCATTTCAAGGGTGTTTGAGAATTAAATAAGAAAGTACTTAGAAGAAACATTTCTTATAAATCGGAAGTTTAAGACACCATCTTGGGTACTTATTTCATGCCTAAGTAAGTTGAAAAGGACAAAAGTAACCACAGAGCAATTTTTAAAACTGAGTTCAACTCTTAAAAATCTAGTATTGTAAACATTTAGGATGCATTGTTATGGGGAAAAAAAGACATTTTACAACCAAATTTTGGTCATATTTGCTCACACATTGTTGAAGGCATTTTAAGTAAGTTTCATTTTCCAGTGTGAGGGAATGCTCATTGTGCTACTAAAGAATCAGGGCTATTTTAGAGAAAACACACACACACACACACACACACACACACACACACACACACACACCCTCGTTACTTAGTGGCTACTCACCAAAGTGTTTCAGGCAGCTGGGGCTGAGTGGAGCCAATCCAAACGTTAATGTTAACAGTTGGGAGGTTAATTACTGCCGTGCACTTTCACAAGCTTATCAAAGTTTAACCGGGTGCTCTCAAGGCACACAGTGACCTTGTGACTTCATGGTCTTGGTGGGCTGAGGCATCACATGGCAAGGACCAAGGGGAGGCCCCCACTCCTTTCTGTTCCGCTGGAACTTGGCAGAGGGAAGGAAGGCTGGCAGCCATCGTTACTGTCCCGCCCCACTTAGACACGAGGGTCAGGTCTCAGATTCTGTTCCTGCTCTAGCTCACCGGCTGCCCTTCCTTGAACAATTTCTTGCCTCAGTTTCCTCATTAGTAAAATAAAGATAATAATAGTAAAGATACAAAAGTGGAATTGTGAACATTAAAGGAGACTGTATATGAAATTCATATAGAGCAGGGCCCTGGAAAGCATTAAATACCTCCACTTAACACTGTAATATAGTAGGTGTTATTATACTGATAGAGAAGAGACCTCTCTTTTTTTCATTAATTAATTTATTTATTCACTTTACATCCCCAAAGCAGCCTTTCCCTTCTCCTCGAAATGAGACTGCACCGCCCTGAGTCATTGCAACAAACACCACCATGTCTTAACTGACTTGGGAGCTGAATAGCACAGAGCTGCCTCTGCCATCTTAGTTCTAGTTGGAGCTAGGATCCCACTATTGGGGTCATGTTCAGAGATACATAATGAAGACTTCAGACAGAGACTAAAAAACGCCAGAGACAAAATTCTACTGGGTCAGTGGTATATGAAACCACAAACAACAGAGCAAAGCAGCAAGGGGAAAAGGGAAGAAAACAACAAAACCTCCAACCCCCATGGAGATTCCACTAAAGTGCCGTGCTTCTAGAATGCAGGTACAGAAAGAGTTAATCGAGGGGTAGGCAGGATGTTACAGGGGCATAAAGCTCCAGTCTGCATGAGTGGGAACCAACATGGTTTAATCATTCTTCAAGGGCCCTCAGTGCGCTGACTTCAAAAATAATAATGGGTCCTGAGATACTCTCAGGATTATGTTCTCAGTCTTTGTAACTAACTATAAGCTGTGCAAAAAAAAAAAAAAAAAAGGAAAGGAAAGGAAAAACACAAAAAACAAAAACCAGGAACGAGAACAAAAGCACCATGTTCCCTCACTGTCCAGCAATACATGCACGGTAAAACATGAGGTCACGAGAGACTTTGAGGTGGAGTTTGGGGCAGAAGATCTATTTTCAGCTGTCTGAACCTTTATGAAAGATGTTTCAGTGAGAGTAGTTTATGGGCATTCATGCCATAAGATATTTCCCAAAACAAGTTAATTAGGTTAAATATGGCATCCAATATTCACATCTGGACTTTTCTCCACCCATATAAGCAGTTCGAAGGCTCAGAGACATCTTTCATGCAGGAAAACAGTTTATATCTGTTTAATCTCTCTCTCTCTCTCTCTCTCTCTCTCTCTCTCTCTCTCTCTCTCTCTCTCTCTGTGTGTGTGTGTGTGTGTGTGTGTGTGGAGGGGTGTGATGTGGTATGTGTGTGTTTGAAGTTATGGGATCTTTGCCCATTTAAGAAAAGGGGTGGGGACTAAACCCTCCTGGGAAGTACAAGAGGACAGAGGACTGTACAGGAGAGCCTTCTTTACAAGGAGAGAAGTGCGTGTCCTGAGGAAAAAGCTCAGGGAATCCACAGTGGTGGCTCTGGGCTAGGATGCTCCTGGCTGCTCTGTATGGGTTTTGTCTGTGTGAGTTACTGCCCTAGGCACTTTACAGAGATGAACTCCATTATTCCTCACAGAGACCACTTGTGATAGGGACTATTAATTTCAGTTCATAGGTAGAAAACTGAAGAGTGCTTGAAATAATTCAAAAAGATATTTCCAGAATATCTACTTAGAAAACAGGGAAGATACTTGACAGTACAGGCAGAGGCAGGAACTTTTTGAGGAAGGTTCAATAGTTCAGGAAATAACCCCAAGAACTGACAAATGGAATCACATGAAACTTAAACATTTCTCCACGGCAAAGAAGAGCACACAGCAGAGAGAAGAGACAGTTAAGAGAACGTGTGTGGGGGCACACACATACACGCACACATGCATGTGCACACATGCAAACACATGCACCCCCATGGGAATGACACAGGAAAAAAGAGAAAGAGAGGGAGAGGGATAGAAGGAGAGAGGGATAGAGGGAGAGAGAGGGAGAAATTAGGTGTGATTATAAGACATGAAACTGGACTGCAAGAGGGCTGTGTGGTGGTTTAAATGAAGAATGCCCTTCATTCTCCACAAGCTCTGGTATTTGAATGCTTGGTCCCCAGATGGTGGGGGGCATGCACCTCACCATGTATTCACACCCATACCTATAAATAAATAGTTTAAAAATAAATCAATCTTAATAATATAGTCTACCTAACACACCACATCCCGAGCATAGCCAGAGTATTACCATTGTAACATGCAGCCTTAGCCATGCCCAAGGTCAGTTGGGGATCTCAGAGAACAGAGACTTCTAGGCAGTTTGCAAAGTAATTGCAGGGGGCAATCAGATTCGGGCCTTCAGATGTGGGCTCAGCATTCAAAGGGACCATGTTTGAAAGTCATCCTCTCCTCATCTGCTCTGTGTAATCTTGCACCCACACCACTTTCTCCTTACCTATGAAATGGAAACACCAGCCACTCTGTTCAGGGATGCTGGCCAGTCTTAAGTGACTGCCGATGGACTGGATGTTGAAACAGGATCTGTACCTGACAAGTGCTCTAGAGAAATCGCTGCTGCCACTTTCCATAGAAGAGGGCTGCCTCGGGGCTGCAGGAACAAGGCGGCTCCTGAGCTTGGTGCCTTCTGACACTTCAGTGCAGTTCGTGGGTGGCCTCGGATGCCTGTGGGGGAACCAGGTTTCCTTCCCAGAACTGAGATTAAAGAGCTTGTTGCACTGGAGCGCTTTAAAAACTCAGACCACTTCCCAGAGAGCATTCCTTGTGAATACGATTGGTACAGTAGGAGCCTCCCAGTGATGCCTTTGTATAACAGTGCTTGCAACAGAAACTCCTTCCCATCCCAAGGTTTCTGTTCCACTGGGCATGGAAGAGAGTAGTTTGGAAGTAGCTTCCTGTATTTTGATGACAATCAGAACTGTATAGTCATAGACTGCTTTCCCCAGTGCCTTGGCCTGGTCTAAAAAGTTCTGGTTTTCCTTTTTACTTTTTTTCCTTTGTGTGTGTGTTTGTGTATGTGTGATGTGTGTGTGTGTGTGTGTGTGTGTGTTTGTGTGCATTCACTTGTGCATACAGCTGCACATATACATATGTTTGTGTATGTGTTGAGAGCAGAGGGCAGCATCCCTCTTCTTGAATACTATCTTTAAGAGATCATCTTCAATCTTGTTTTCTCACTGAATTTGAAACCCACCAAATTGTCCCCATCTCCCAATTCAGGGGTTACAGATACAGGCTACTGAGTCTGGCTTTTTAGGGCGAGTGCCGAGGATTGGAGCTCACGTAGGCACACTTGTGTGGTGAGAACTCATTGACCAAACCATACCCCAACACCCAGCCCCTATGTTGTTATTCTTGAGTTATATTTCATATATATTCAGCTCTTGCTTGGATAATTTAATCTCTTAAATGAACTAAAGGGTGGAAAAAGTTCCTCTGTGAGTTTGAAGCAGCTTCTTGAACAATCTCACAAGTTTATTTTTAATTATCCTCACACTTACATTCAAACTTCAGTTGGCTCATGACTTTAAACATTCCCTTTCTGGGCACTACCCAGAGGCAGCTTTCCCTTGAGCCACATCCCAGAAAGGGCACAGGCCTGAAAATGAGGCCTATCTTGAGCATCTAAAGCTGACATCAACTTACCGATGGTATCCTGGCCTTGACCCTCTCAGTACAGAAATGAGAAGCGGAACACACGTCTTTGTGTTAGATAAAAGTGGACAGAGGTAAATGAAGCCCTTAGCTTCAAAGTCAGTAAAACCCAAGGATCTTTCTTGGCTACGGTCAATCAGAGACTGCATTATGAGTTAAACGTAGTTTGACACCATGTGTCAGAGACTTGTCTAGTTTGACTGTAAGGTGGTCAGATCTTCAAGGTTCTTAAGCCACTCAACAGGAATTCTGATTTTATTTATTTATTTATTTATATATTTATTTATTTATTTATTTACCTACTTACTTACTTTTGTAAGACCTAAGCCAGTTCTCACAAAAGTGATTTTAAGCCCCGAATTACCTTGCAGCTTCTGGTCTAGTGATCTGATCTCTGTCTCCCACTTTCTCTCCTGTTGTGATGACAGTTTCTGTTGGGCCCTCACCACAGGCCTAACTAGTGACTTCCCAAATTATAACCTATTTCCTGTACATGCTATCCACACGCAGCCATTTCTTTATAGTAACGAAAACTAGACTCACAGTGAAGATGTGGGGGAAACCAACCATCAGCAGGGTAGGATGGAATCATCACAAAGAAGAGACCAACATGAAAGAGATGATGCTTAGCTAATGTCAAATTATACTGAAGAAGATACAGTGATGTTTTATTTTGTTTTTGTTTTTGACCTTCTAACTCATATGATAGTTTTTTTTAAATCACTTCCATATTGTATCTAATATGACATCATCAGATGTGAGGATGAGCTTGAAGGAGAGAAAATAGTGTACATGGGAAGAACCTGCAGAGGCCAGAGCAGGAACTTTCAAGAGTGATGGAGTTATATGTTTGTTTTTCCTCCTCCCCAAACAGCCCTGTGGTTGGGTGGGGCTCACTTCCACTGCCAAGTCCTCTGCACGAGTCTATCTTGTTGCTTTCTCAGGCCCCTTTGATCTTCCTATGTGCACACCTGTTCAAAGGTACAGAACAGCATCCTTGGGTGTTCAGCTGATGTCACCCACATTCCCAGCACACAGCGCAGTGGATGAATCCTGAAACCATGCTGCTGGATGCCAACCAGAAATAAAGTCACCAGCACGCCCATCCCGTAGTGGAAACAACTTTCGGCTAACAAACCCAGATGCGCCTCCCCTGTTCCATTCCTCTCCACCTGTTCCTGACAAGCCCCTGACTTTTCCTGCCACAGAGGTTCATGAAAAGGTGGACACTGAAGCAAGTGCATTGAACACTGTCAGAGAAAGAGAGAAGCTGTCTGTGATGCATGTGTCTGCTAATGACGGGACTTTCGGAAGAGGCAAACCTCGGCCCAGGAGACAATATTCTGTGTCTGACAAGAGTCAGAATGTATAGCGAGCTCTTAACCTTTAATAGTGAGGGGAAAAAAAAGCATTCTTGTTTTTTTAAAATGGACAAAATGTATAAGTAGTTATTTTGTTGAACAACCCCAAGCGCAGATACTCAGCATCAACAGTCATGAGGGAATGCAAATTAAAACTACAGAAAGACTCTGTTCCCGCCTACTAGATTAGCAAAAAAACTAAAAGTAAAAATACACAAAATAGCAAGTCCTTGTTACGGACCCAGAAAACAAACTTTCACAACCTGTGCAAAATGACACAGAGCTTAGAAAACTGGTAGTTTCTTACAAATTATATACACATTTATCATCTAAGCCAGCCTCTTTAAGGCATTCATACAACTGAAATGAAAACTATATTCATACAGAGATCCGTATTCAAGTATTTAGAATGGCTTTATTTACAACAGGAAAAAAAATACAACAACAAAAAAACCAGTGTTCACCAATTGTATAATGGATGAGTGTTACATCCATAAAATGGAATGGTGTTCCATAGTAAAAAGAATGACGGTCTGGGTAGATGGCCAGTAAAGGCAGCAGTGTGGGTGAATCTCAAACGCTCTGCACTTGCTGATCCTGTTTATAGACTATTACTGGAAAAGAGAGCCTAATATTATAGTATCATAATAGTTGCCCAAACTCGCACAACTGTCTGCTGAGAAGATGGCTCTTCCAGCAGGTAAGTTTTCCCTTAAAAGGAAACAGAAGCAGCAACACTGGGAACCCAAGAGGAAAACAAAAGATCTTTAAGAGTCAGAAGAGGAAACATGCTAAGCCTATGCTGAAATCAGGCTGAACCTTCTCCAGACACAAGCTGTAGTTTTCACCGTTCTCTTTTAATATCACAGAGAATAGGTAATGGGTAAAACGAAGACACACCCCAATTCAGCTTTCACTTGAGTCTGTTCTCTCCTGAAATCCACCAGCCCCACTAGGCACCTGACTCCGCACCTCCCTACCTCCCTCACTGTGGTACTTTCTATTTGTTAAAGGATTTGCATTCAAACAGAACACTCACACAGACATCTGGCTCAAACATCATAAAAAGAGACAAGGGAAAATTTGCCTGCAAATGATTCATGCAGAATGACTATAATACCAACTGGGCAATGGTGTGATTATCTTAAAGAACTAAAACTTGGAGGATACAAAGTTATGGAATTTAAATCTCCTTGGTAGGATAAATAGTCTTTCATTAAGCCACTTGTCTAATCACCTCATATAAAGCAACCCAAGAGACACTACAAGGTCTTCCTTTGGAAATAGCCCATCCTGGATAAGAGCTGAGAGAAGGATCCTCCTGTTAACTCCCAGGAGCTCCTGCTCCCACCAGCAGAAGCCCTCTGACAATTCTCAGGGTCCTTTTACAGAAAGATATGCATCCACACCCACTCCCAGTGGCTTCTAGGAGCAAGAACACATTAGCAAGCAGCTGCATTACCAGGCCCTTAGCAGCAGAAAGTGATTTCTGAAGTACAGCAGGAACTCCCAAGATCCTGATGGACAGGAGGCAGGAAACACCTGACCCTGGTAGCAGTAAGGGAATTGCACTTCTCAGCTCTCTCTGGGTCCAGAAACTCAAAATGCTCTAAGTAAGGCACAGAAGAGGAGAGTCCTTCTCACATCTGCGAGAAAAGACACCTCCTCGGGTCCAAGCCTATCCTGCCACTTTACATTTCCATCTTCAAACTAGTTCTTCTGGGAGATCCCAGGTGAGGGGCTACCCTGAGCAGCATAGAAGACAGTGGGAAGAGGTGCTGTGAGTGCAGACTGTTTCTATTGGGAGGAAAACCCCAAGAGACAGCAAAATACACACACACACACACACACACACACACACACACACACACACATAAAATCTAAAACAAAGCAAAACAATAACAATAACATCAACAACAACAACCCCAGCCCAATGCTAGGGAGATGGCTCTGTAGGTAAAAGTCTTACCATGCAAATATGAAGATATAGTTCAGATCCCTAACGCCCATGCCCTTGTAGATGCCGGATGGGCATGGAATCCTCTCTAATCCCAGCATTAGGGAGTTAGAGATCCCCAGGGCAAGTTTGATAACTAAATTAGATGAATAGAGTTGGTGATCTCCAGGTCAAGTAAGCAATCCTGACTTTTTTCAATAAAGTGAAGAGTGATTAAGAAAGACACCTAACAGAAACCTCTGGGTTGTCTACACAAGAGCACACATGGACACATATATACATGCAAAACACACACACACATACACTCACACACAAACACACACCACCACCACTACCACCACTACCAACAACAACAAAAATGCCCAACCACACTGCCTTTTGTGCTTCACCAAATCCCTCTAAAACTATCAGAGGCTCTGTGTGATACCTGCTCTGTGGTTGAGGGCTAGTTCTGTCTTCAAATTATTGTAGCAGCAAATTGACCAGGATGAAGCACAGACTAGAACAAGTAGACAGAAAACAAACAAACAAACAAACAAACAAACAAGCAAACTTGGCCAGGCTGAGCAAATCTAAAACGACATGGCAATTTTAACATCAGCAACGACAACAACGCAAGTGCTTTTGAAGATGCAACCACCCCACACAGTGCACAGACTTTGTGGAGATCCCAGTCTAAGCAGACAGAAAGGAATTGGGAGACAAGGAGGGACGGCTTAATGTAGGTGCTGTTCAGGTGCTATGGGGGAATCAGTGCTGATTCTGCTTACCACAGGAAATGCATTTCAGTTACTTAGTTGTCCAGACATATAATCAGAGATGGAAAGTCATGAGTCTTCAGTACACTTTAAAACATCCCAGGAAAAAGCAAACCAACAGGAAGTAGGTGGGAAATCCTTGCTCACTATTAAATACAAATGGTGTGTTCATTTTGCTATCACCTCTATTTTAGGTACACTTGAATATGTTCATAATATAATGTGCTGCTTTTTAAAACAAACAAACAAACACACACACACACACACACACACACACACACACAAAACAAGAAGACGGTGTCAGATGTGTTGGGACACACCTATAATCTTAGCACTTTGGATACTAAGAGTGAAGGGTCAAACTGGAGTCCAGCCTCCATGAGATAGGGATACGATGAGAACAAACAAAAGAAGGCATCATTCATTCCTACATCCTAAGTCCTCACTCATCAATCATTCATTCCTACATCCGAAGTCCTCACTCATCAACAAAGTCCCCACCCCGGGACTTATGCTGAGTTCCACACAATAATCCAAGGGTACCCTTAATTGGAAGTTGCCTGTTCTTATTTCTCTGGAGATGAAGAGAGAGAGAGATGAAAGGGGGCTGCAGGAAATGTGTACTAAAGGAGAGTCAAAGTTGGCTTCAGCCTAAGAAACTAATTAGCCCATCATGGACCATTAACCAGGCACTGGCCAGCTGCCTTGGGGTTGTTTATAGAAAGTCCCTTGAGAGATTCTTGAACATTACCTTTCACTGCCCTGGGGATGCTAATGTCATCAGTAGATTGATACTAAATTATTACTTGGATCCCAGAAGTTAATCTGTAACAAGCAGACACTCTAACAAGGGGCATGGTAGAGTTGCAAAGCCACTGGGTGTCATTACAGTCTTGGTGAGAAGTCAGAGCATGGAGCTCCTCATAATCAAACCAGACTCCAGGCAGTCCAGTTGCTAATCTGTTGAGGAACTGTAATTCCTATGAATGCCATTGAATCTGCAAAGGATCACGCCCAGAAAAATCTTCTAACTAGACCAGATCTAAAGCTTGGGGGAAAATGCTATATTTATGAGTTATTGTGACCTTGGATGGCTCTACTTTATGAACTCCTGTGTTTCAGTTTTCTCACCAACGAACAGAAGGTGTTTGAAGAATTAAAATATAGAATCCAGGAGTAGCTCCCAAGGTCCCACCCCCACCTCAGGGTTGGTACTCAGTTAATGGTTGGTCGAGCTGAGGGAGAAACATTTACTTCAATGGAGGACCCACTGATAAGGTGCTCATTCTCCTGTAAACCTCCCTTCACTTACCCTCTGTAAGCAACACTAATAAAACTCACTGGGTCATTACAAAATGGAGTTGGGGGCATGCAAGCAGAGGCTGGGAAAAGGAAAGGGATCAATGGAAGAGGGAGGAACAACAGAGGGTAAGGGGGAAATGGGTATTGTTGTAGTACAGGCTATACCAATTCCTACTATATATAATTAACATATGGCAATCAAAGATAAAAGACAAGAAAAACCTTGTATAATCTATATAAAGACTTAGAACCATAGAGGATGCATGCTCAGCACAAGCCATAGGAAATTTGCTTGAAAATTGGACATTAGATGCAAACCAAAAAAACAATGCTCTGACAATTTAAACCAGAAAGGATTTGCCACTCCGGTATGATGGCACCCATCTGCAATCTCAGCCATGAGAGGCTCAGGAAGGAGGACCAGAAGCTCAAGGTGAAGCTAGACTCTGTAGGAACAACGTATCTCACCAAAGTGGGGACAAAAAAGAAGTTTCTAGAAGGCAGCTTTTATGTGTGTTTTCAGTGAAGTCTGGCCCCTAGTACAGAACAAACTAAACTGGTTTTAGGGTGGAGCTGTACACCCACTTCCTACCACCAGTGTGACTTTGGTAAGCTGCTCAACTCCTCTGAGCTGTGTTTTTAATCTTAGTTGTTGAATAAGGATGATATGACTTCCTATGATGGTGATGAGTGTATTGATATGATAATATGCGGCAAAAAAACGATCTCTATGCATATGAGAACCCCATCTGAGGGCCAGCACTGCGTTGATCTCCAGTCTTTATGTTTTACATAAGCTTTTTGTTTTGGACAATGTACCCTGAGGTCCACGTGGCCAGTAGATTGTATGTTGGACACACTTGCTAAATTCTGTGAGAAGTACTATAGAATAACAGCAAAGGAATAAACAAAACAAAAAAGTGTAAACTTAAAAGGCAAAGATTGCCTATGTTCTTTAAAAGAAGAAATAATCACTTCCTATATATTCGTGCATCTGCTAAAGATTTGTTTTACTTACACATACCATTATAATTATATTATTATAAATATGTTAATCATAAATATACAGTTATTGGTAAACCACTATTAATATGGCCCATCATCCCGTGCCCCAGGATATAGCACAAAAAATTATAAACACAGAAAAAATATGTCCTTTTTAAAAGCTGGGACTTTTTTCATGCATATAGCTTGTCATCTGCTTCTTTGCCCCTGGACTTGCCAGTATGTGAAATCTACATTCTCATTTGTGATGGCTACACGGGAATCCTTCTTGCGTTAGCACAGTATTATATTCATATATCTTCCTCCTGGGGGTACTTGTTTCTAGCTCTTTCCTACAATAAGCAGCATTGAAACAGTTCAGAGACTCTGTCACACACTCTGTCCAGCTGCTTCTTTAGGTGTGGCACTGATGAGCCTAGAAGCACCTAAAGCTAAATGCTCTAAAGGTGGTGGGGGAGGCTGGCCTTGGTGCAACGGAGGCTGAAGGAGAAACTTTAGTAACAGAAAAGAGTATCTTGTAGGTTCAGGCAAACAACCTCTCGCTGTCACTCACCTATCAGCAAGTCTGATTGATTAGCTCATTGATGAGAGCTAATCCTCTTGTGAAAGGTTCAGGGTCAGACAGAAACAGAACTTGGGGATGGGGAATTGGCAAAATGTTAGCTGAGAGATCTGTTCCTGAACCCATGATAAGAAGTCTGCTCCGTGTGCCAGCTTGTAATTCCAGCACTGGGAAGACAGAGAGGCAGGATTCTGGAGGCTTCTTGTCAGCCAGTCTAGCCAAGTTAACAAGATCCAGGTTTACTGAGAGATCCCATGTTATAAGGAGAGCAGTGGAGGAAAGCACCCGATGTCAAACTCTAGCCTTCTCATACACATGCACACGACTGCACACACCCCAAACATACACATAGACAGAGAGAGGCAGAGAAACAGGACTTGTGTTTTCACCTGGGAGCTAACAATGGTAACAGCACCAGGCCTTCTGAGGGGTCCTCCAGCCTGCCACTGGGGTTCCCTGAAGAGCAGGCAGATGGAGAGATCGGTGAACCTGTCTCTGCTCTCTCAAAGACATGGCACCGGAAGATGACACCCTACTCTCTATTGTGAATCTCAATGAATTCACAAACAGAATTAAAAGACAAAACATGTTGAGACATCCGAACAAATTCTACATTCAATGGCCGAGTCAGAAAGGATTTCTGAGTTCAAGGCCAGCCTGGTCTACAAAGTGACTATAGCCAGGGCTATACAGAGAAACCCTGTCTCCAAAAACCAAAAACCAAAAACCAACAACAACAACAACAAAAAAAAAGGGCAGACGCTAGTCCAAGAGCTTTCCATCAGCAAGATTCTACACTGGATGAAGAGGAAATAAGAGACAGGACGTGCTCTCGGTCTTCCCACTGGTGGTTATAACAGCTTTGGGCAAGTTCCATAACCCATTAATAATGTGCTTACTAAAAAAGTACAGGTAATTACCTCTGAGCCTGGTGTCTCCAGCTCCCCTTCCCTGACCACAATGTTACCTTCCCTATTTTCATGACCTTTCCTTTTTTTTTCTTTTCCTCTTTTTTCTTTCTCATTTTCCTTCCTATGGATATGTACTATCTGCTAAACCCTGTCTTGGGCCCTTCATTATTTCATGCTCAGTCTGAACACACCTCAGCAAATTCACATTATTTTTATTTGGCGTTCTATAATATGATTCGGGTCATATGAAACAGTTGGTTTCTAGTTTTCTCATCAGGACATAGAAGAGTTATTCAATAAGTATTTGATGGCTCAATAAATAAATGCATATAAAGCTATACCTTCCCTTGTAAGTTCATGGTCTCAGCACATTAGACTCCTTCACACATCTTTAATACACTATCTGTTCTGAGAATGAGACCAACATCAAGAATCAGAAATGAGCAAGCAAGGTTTACATCCCATCTGTGTGCAGCAGGACAAGAGGCAGAGTAGCCTGCCCTGCTGAGAATCTCATAATCCAGCAGCTAAAGGGTGATGCCTGGCTCTGGCAAGGGCTTCCAGAGGCCACTCCCAGACTTGGGCAAGAAAAAGTTCCATCAGGTGTTGAATGTGCAGGGTTATTACTCCTTAAAATTAGCACCTAAGTCCACAACCCACACTCTGATTTCCTCTTCCATATACAACAAGAGTATTGAACTAGACTTTACTACTGAAGGTTCCAGTTCAAATAGTCTACTGCCCTATCAGAAAAGACCAGAAGGAATTTAATGAGAAAATGAAGTGCTGAAGGTACAAACTACAGGTGCCAGAGAGTGACACATGCCTTCTATTCAGCTCTAGCAGTGACATTCAGATTTACCTGAATATCCCAGTTGCCTGGACATTAGTAAAACTGTCAATATGACTCCATCCCATTTGCCTGAAAGACATGGATTGGTTTCTCTGTTTTAAGAGAGTCTGCATTTGTATTCCCCAGAGGGGAGGTGACCAATCCCTGCTCAGGACTGGAAGGAGAAATCACTGTAGCTGAGGGGACAGACATTACTAGGCATCTCCTTTCTTCTATGCCAAGAGCTATTGCCTCCCAGCAGCGTACTATGTTCACTTTCTAGGCGAAGGCTACCTGTTGTCAAAGACCCACCTGTCAGTGCCACTAAGGGTGCTGGTGAATTGTGCCACATTTCAAAGTTTTTTTTTTTTTCCCAACCGTCCTGATGCTCCTGCATCTAAATTCAAAGAGATACAGAAGCAACTGGGACAGAAAAGCTTAAGGGGCAAAGTCCAACAGCAAACCTTTGGCAGAGCCAATCAAAACTGCCAGGCTCTCTAGGAGTGTTGACATATACCCTTAATCACAGTGCTCTGCAGGTAGAGTGACAGGTGGATCTCTGTGAGTTCAAGGTCAGCCTGATCTACATAAGTGAATTCCAAGTTATCCAGGGCTATTCAGAAGCCCCTGTCTTAAAACAAAGAACCCCAAACTACCAGGCTTCTGATTTATCGAATAGGGTGAAGAAAGTGTTCAGCAGATCGGTCACTGGCAAATTAATACCAGAAAGTAAACAAACACTTGGTCTTGGTGATTTGGAAGGCTGCATCCTCTGACACCAGTAACTCAACAACTAGAGCCTAAGTGAGCTTTTCTGGACAGATGAGCCATTTTCTACTCATCATTTTTAATTTCCTACAGTTAAGTTTTTTCTTCTCTCTCTCTTTTTAAACAAGACCTGAAAATGTATCCTTTAGCCCAGAAAAAATCAAAAGTCTATTAACTTGTGTCACGTAATCCATTAAAACAAAACCAAACAAAAACTTTCCAGTTTTCTTGAATGATACTGTAAAGACTTTCTCTCCCCTGCTTCACTGTCCTACACACTTCTACAGAGTTAAAATGGGTGTGAGAGGAGGCAAATCCTTGCAGGGCTGGACTGTGGACTGTCAGTGAGGTCTTGGGCAGGCTACTTCCTCCATGGGAGCATCGGTTTCCTTCCCAGGTAGGAGGCAGATAAAGAAAGAGAGTGCATCTTGCCTTGATGAGTCTGTAGTAGAAATGGAGGGGAAGAGTGTAGAACCTGTGCTTTGTATAGTGACTATCCAGAAAAAGGCAAGGATGTCCTAGCTTCCTTTAAAAAAGCTATTCTGCAGTCATGTTGGGGAAAAGGACACTAGCATATGGACCACTGTTCAGGGCATTAAACACAAGTATCATGTCCATGTTTTTTTAACACATTAATTAGACAGAGGGGGAAAAAATCATGTATTTTCCTTCTCTCCTATGTGTAAAATAGGTTTATAATATATATAAACACATATAAAACATCTTAATAACATAGATTAAACATGTATAAACATGTTTATAGAATATGTAAACATATATAACACATGTTTAAAATGTGTGCTTGCTAATACGGATTTGAGAAATTAAAATAAGCCTGGCTTACCATAGTGAAAAAATAAAAATAAGACAAGTCTTAGCTATTAAACTAGCTGGCAGCTGGCAGGCTTGTCACAACTGGAGGGTCTGAGACCATTGTTTTTCAGGACAATTAACCAGTGCCAACTTTTGGTTTTTCTTTTTGCCTCTTTTGTTTTTAGATAACATCTCAGTATAGAGACCAGGTGGTCCTGGAAGTCACAAAGTAACCCAGGCTAGCCTTGAACTCATGATCCTCCAGGTGTACACCATATGGCGTCTTCTGTCCTTTAGAGAGACTAAGTAAGGCGATTTCAGGTATACCCCACCTTCCTGTCGTGGTAAGACCACAACCACGGATGCAGCGAGCCCAGAGACCTACAATTCTCCCACTGCCACTGACGACTTTCAGATGAGCAGCAGCTATCCTTATCATTTAGGATTCACGTTAGAAATAATGCCTGCAGTGGGGATGAGGACACGAGGCAGCGTCACTCTGAGCAATCTATAGACAGAGCTGAAGCTGATAACTCCTTGCGGGGAGCGTTTTAAGCATCTCCAAGGTAGCCTTGGTCTTGTATGGAGATACCAGAAAACTTTGACTAGCTACTCACTGTGTTGAGGCAGTTGTTATGAAGAAAGAAAGAAACGTTCCACAAGCAAGGAGTCAATGGACTTTTAAAAATCATTGTAAGAAATGCCTTAATACGTAAGAACAACCAACGGTAAGGATGCTACTCAGTGGTAAGCTGCAAGCAGGTAAAAAACAGCCAGGCCTAGGAGTCTGTAGGAAACGCTGCAACACAGCAGTCTGAAGCCCACAGACACGCGCCCATTTCCTCAGGTGCTCAGGAAAATACATTCCTAATGATGGACCCGCAGATCAGACCCCAAATCTGTGACACTCTGCCCAAAATGGAGTGAAGTTCAGCCCTAGACTTAGTTCAGTGTAAGGATGGGACTGAATCCTACTAAGAAGCTCGAAGATCCATTCTTAGATTTCCTAAAATCACAGGGCATTAGTCAAACCGATAAGTACACAGCAGTTGCTGTGAGCTCCATTATGAGATAAAAAAAACAAATAAAGAAAACCCCTGTGCAACTTGCATAACGTATAAAATGTGGCATGAAACCAAAAGTGAAACCATAAAAATAGAAGCGATGAAGAAAACACACAGGATTGCTCACTGGAGTCACAAGTTCAGACCCCAGCTTTGCTCTGAGTATCAACAACTTCAACAGAACTGGCGACTTTGCCCACTGATGGACTGGAGTCATTGTTTCCTGAGCTGGAATCCTGACTGTGAATTCTTAGCTGTGCAACCTTGACTAAGTCACTAAACCTCTCAGTAGTTTCCATCTAAACAGGGGGCTATACCTACCTTACTGGGGGAAGGACTAAGCCATATTGTATAGGGTGTTGTCCTGCAAACATGGAGAAGGCCACTGCCTCCTTGCAGCTTGGCAATGAACCCACGTCAGTACCGCATCTGTATTTAACCAAGAGGCAAATACCTGAGGTGGCACAGGCATGCTTTCCTGTGGAAGGTTCCCTCTGAGGGGTGCTGTGCCTATAAATAATGTGGGGTTTGTTTTGTTCCTCTTCGTCCTCTTGCTCATCCACAGACTGCAGTGGTTCAATAAAATAATCTCCATCGTGAGACCGGAACGTGCCCATCTGTGAAGAGAGAAGAGAGGTTGATTTGCCAGGACTCAGCCAAAAGAAGGGACAGAAACAACCCAAAGAGTGATTCCAGGGAGGAGCAAGGCAGTTTGTTGGCTCCCCCCACTGGGGGTGGGGGGTGGGGCTGCTGAAACTCTTCTGAGGTAGCCTGAGGCAGGTGGCTTCTCTCCATTCTCTGTCATAGTCAGAGCTAATACTCAACCTGACCACACCTGCTTTTCATAGCTAGCTTTTTCTTGGTGCTTACGTTTCAAATCTCTTAATGCAACAGGCAGCTAAAGGAGATCTGGTGGAGTGTTCAGGCTGCCTGGAAAGTCAGACATCAGACATCAGGGCATAGCTGAGAGACAAACCAAACCCCTCTCCTTCACCTTCAGCTGGTACCGAGTAGGCCACAATGGCCTAAAGGTAGTGAGGCCTGGGACCCTGACACAGAGCTCTTCCTGTCCCATTAAGGCAGAGTGTGGTCCTAGGTCTCCACACCTTCTTGAACCGCTTCCTTACTGGACAGTTGGAGGTGAAGTCCCTAAAGGGCAGCTGTGAGGGTTAAATGGGATATACCAGTCATTCCATCAGCCAACTTTCTCAGGCTCTGAACTGACCAGTGGGTTTTGTTGTAACTCACTGGTCTTGGGCCAATTTGCTCTTACCAAGCTCTATGAACGAACATCTGGCAAAAGGCCATTCTCCTGGTCCCCTCTTCGAATATCTACAAGGTTTGCAAATGATTCACAATGCCTCAAACTCAAACCATTTAATACTGTGTGAACATTGAAAGTGCCAAGTGTCAGAGGAGACACAAAACTGTTGTCTCTTCACTGAAAATAACCAGAAGCCTTCTCTCACTTCCTGGACACGAGAGAAGACCACCCCTAAATACTAGTATGGGTACCTGCTGCACCAGCATCCCCCCGAGCTGACTAGAGAGCCAGGTCACTGGCCTGTGCCTCTATCTGCTGAACTGCACCAAAATCTCTGGGGCCAGCTGAAGAACCAGAATTTTAATGTACTTTCCTCCCAGGTGTCTAATCCAAGAAAATGCACACGAAATGCCAGGCTTTCCCGAAGGCGCTGCTTTCCCAAAGCAAGGAGGATCAAAGCAGCCTGAGAGAAAAGCACTTTTTTTTTCCTGATGAGATTCCAAGTGACACGCTATATTTCCAGATCCAGAATTTCTAGGCGTGATGTCTAGAACCTGACGTTTTAACACAACTCTCCTCATGACTCCAGAACATAGACTCAGGCAGACGTCAGTTTTAGTATAGTCTGTGACAGACTGATGGGTCACCAGAGAAGCAGCAGGTTAGCACATTCATGCTCACCAAGGCACCTCTGTCAGCAGTCAGTATGCAACTCTGGTATCTTATAAGCACAGGGCATGTGAGGCCTACAGGAGAGACAGTACAGGGAGCCTGGGAGGCACAGACAGGAAGTGATTTGCTTTTCAGTGGTACAGAGCAGGTTGGGGTTGGTGCTGATTCGTGGACCCAGAATCCTGATTTTATTTCAGTGTGTGGAAAAACAAATCCAGTCATTCTCTTAAGGAGTATAGTTCCAACTCGGTCACTTATCATCCCGAGGCCTGGGAGAAGAAGGCCCAGATATTCTCACAAGCAAAATAGGTAGCTTCGAGGCCTGGGCCATTGTATCACAGAGCCTCTAGCAAAAGCTCAATAAATGGTAACAATATGGAGACAAAATCAGTTTTGCTTTTGGTTCAGAAATAATCATTGAGACCCAACTTGTTTTGTGCTGATTTAGGTGACCATCTTTTTTAAATACATGTATTACATACACATATATACTATGTTTCTTCTAAACTATAGTATGGGAGAGGGAGAGATAGATTCTCGTGCAAATGTACCTACACACACACACACACACACACACACACACACACAGGAAGGGGAGGAAAGGATATATATATATATATATATATATATATATATATATATATATTGAACACTGGAAATTAAGAGAATTTAGAAAAAGTATAAAGCCAACTACTTGAAATACAGAATTTCAGAAGAGAGAACTAAGATGAAATTGGACAGAGGCTGTGTGTGAGAGGATGTAATGTGTAATGTCAGGCTCTGATTATCAGCTGTGTGTTTGATATTGTTCACTAGGATATAAAGAGGTGTGTAAGATACTTGAACAAAGGGTAGCAATGAGACTTTGAAGCCCCCTTATTGACTTGATACTGGTGTGTGGCAGGGGTTGAGAAAGAAAAAATAAACTGGGAGAGAAGCAGGTAGATGGAGGTCTTTCTCAGTGGTTCTAAAGAAAGGAAGAAAAAACAAACAAACAAACAAACAAACAAACAAACATAACAAAACCCAGGCACAGGCATTCCCTCAGCAGAGGAGAGCAATGTGTGAGATGGGATTCAGAAACACTGCAAAGGGGAGCAGTGGGTTGGCGGTGGGTTGGCGGTGTGGGTGTGAGGCGTACAGAGTTGGATCACTCTGTTGAGGGCAGATTTCCTGGAGACCTTCCTGGGCAAAGTGAGGAACAACATTATACAGAGAAGCTACAGAAATGATAAAGAGGAGTCTTGGGAGGAATTAATTCCAAGAGACAAAGAAGGCAGGAAGCTCTGAGCTAAATGAGTGGCTAAATACATAAAAACTTGGTTGGCTTATTTTAAAAATATATGTAGCCCCTTCCTTAGCGCCCCCCACCCCCCAAGACATACTGCAAGTTACATGCCATGTTAACCTGGATAGTATACTCCAGAGAGTCTTTCCAGGAGCCCCGGTTTTCCGTCCTCAGGAAGACCACGTGCACTGTGTTACCATGTAAAACCACCAATGGAAATTAAGGACCTACGCAGAAAAATATTTATACAACTGCTGGGGCTACTCGGATTCCACCGGTGTGTAGGCGGGGAAAGAGGAGGAGTAAAGACTGTTTACCAACGAAATACACAAGCAGCCCTATCTAAGATCCAGGACTTGGGGGTCCTTAGCTTTAAATTGTGAGGTGCGCTGATTGTTTGGGATCCACCTCAAGACTTCAGCCTAGGTCTACCTAGGTGATACCCCTCAAAGACTGTAGATATTCTCGTGTCCAGGCCCAGGTTTGAGGCCGCGATGACTCAACTCGGCATCCCCTCCCCTTGCTAAAGCGCGGTCTCCGCCTACCCCCAATCAATCTCAAGGAAGCACTTTAGGCGCCAGGATTCCCAGCACTTAGCTGGTGGGTAAAGGGGCTCATCCCCTTCCCCACATCCCACCTTCCCTCCTCCCAGACATCGGGAGTGCGGAGCTCCTGCCGGGATCCAAGAGCAGGCTCTTGGTAGTCGAAGAAGGATATAACCTCCAGACCTGGAATTTAAGACGCAAGAACCAGCCAGCAAATGTGGCAGCGGAGCATGCGAGTGAGTACCCAAGCCCCCATTTAGAAAGATGAGGAGGAGGGTGTGTGTGTCAAGGGGAGAGAGTAAATGCGCCAGGGGCACAGACTTTTAATAGCCATTGTGCGTAAGGCGCGGTGCAGTGAGCTGGGAGAGCCAGCCGCGGGAAAGTTTCTGCGTCATACGCGCGTGGTAGAAACGCACGTCGCTTGAGAAAGTGAAGGACCACCCTAGTTGGGTCCAGAATTGTACATGGCTCTTAACTGTCATAGGAGCTGGGGACCGATACCTTATTAGCCCAAATGGAGGGTAATGAAGGGGTCAGGAAGAAGAGGTGGAGGTACCAACTTGGATCTCTTACTAAATGGCTACTTGACAGCGCCGGGTGGTATCTGTCCTCCCAACCTTCTTTGAGAAACGTGAGCTTACATTTCCATTCCTACATTTTGAAACAGCCACAGGTTCTAGAATAGGGCTCTTCTTAAGGCAACCTCTCCAGGCTCGCTCCCCTTACTCTAACGCCTCCAGTCACCACGCCAGCAGGGTGCAGAGTCGGACTGCAGTGCACCACCCCTCCCCCGCCGCCACCTTCACCCTAAACACCGCCTTAGAGACAGGCTCCGCCTTCACTCTCGGCTCTCAGAGTATTTGGCCCACCCTTCCTTTCCCGGGACAGGATCGGCTTCCCTGTCAATCTGGTTCAGTTTCAAAATTCCTTGCACGTGATAAAAGGCTCTGAGAGGAAAGAATGCGGGGACACTATGTTGTATAGCCGGGTCCACAACATGAGATATCCCAGCACTCCAGTAGGGGTGTCCAGGGATTGTCAGTTTACAACCCCGACTCAGGACGCGCCAATGAGGAGTTGAGTCCGCCCTGCGCTCAACTGCACGGGCCCAGAGCGGCCAAGTTTGCTACAAGAAACCACAACCCCAGCAACTTTCTCTGACTTTGTAAACCGACATGCAACCTACTCTGCCGAGCTGGGCTGCTTACAGCAAACCCAATCCATCCGATCTAAGACAACTCCAAATGATTCACGACCCTCTGGGGGACAGATGTGTATACTCCTCTCGAGTGTAAGAGCACGCACTACGCTGGTGGACCCCCAATTCCCGAGAACTAAGCCAGGGTTGATATTTAACTCCAAAGCATTGACTCGGTAGGTAGGTTCAGACTAGGGTGCAATAAGTCTTAAAAAAAAAAAAAAACAGACGAGGAGGCGGGGAGGAGGGAAGGGGCACGCGCCCACTTACCATTCCGGAGCACAGGCTGATGACCGCAGTGTGCTCGGACTTGGTATTGACATGGCCTTTGTAGAAACAGTGCCTAAGTTCCATTTCTTCCTCGGAATACAGCTTGGTCTGGTTCACCCCTGGTTCTCCAAGGAGGGTGACAGTGAACAGTGGAGCGATAAATCCGGTATGGGCGGTGAGATTAAATAGAAACTGCTGGCCGAAGGCTGAGAGGCGGTAGTGCTCCTGGGAAGAGGTAGAGGAAGACGAGGAGGAGGCGAAGGCAGGCCAGGGGTCAGAGGCAGAGTTAATGCTTCGTCGCCTTCTTTTGAAGTGCACGTTCGTGGGAAAGGGTTCCCCGAGGGGGTTCACTCGGATGGGAGATGCGATCTCATATTCGCTCAGACTCTCTATTAATTTCACTGCAGGGAGAAACAGAGGCAAGTGAGCTAATCATTCATTTCCCCGAAAGCTTTAATTTAAAAAGAAGATGGGGGGCTTTGTCCTAATTTATTTCGCAGCCACTTCGAGTCAATTCCTTCACGCTCCACCACTGGATAAATATTTGTTGAGCGCCTACTGTAATAGTAACAGCCGAGAACTAGGTGAGGGGCTGAGGCTACAGAATTAGAAGTCAGACAATGAACAAATCTAAAGACATAAAATAATTACAGATTCTGATTAATATCTTGAATAAAATAAAATGCGCGCTCTCTGGTGATCCAAGTTATTGATTAGGATTGGTTTGGGTCAAAGGATAAGGAGGGTAAAAAATCAGGTTAAAAAGGACAGGGGGTGGGGGTGGCCCTAAAATTCTTCCAGTGCTTCCTTCCCTAATAGTTGACTAAGGATGACCCAGAGAAGCAAGAGACTCCAAAAGGAGAGGTAATTCTTTCTAGGAAAAGGAGAGAGGCCTCTACTGCGGGGTGCCCGCCCCAGAGCGTGTTCAAGGAGGTGGCGATGGAGTGTGTGGGGGCGTGGGGGTGGCTTCAGGGTCCAGAGCCATGTTACCTTGCCTCGGGTGCAGCCTGTCCTTGCGCACGGCCGCCGCGGAGTCAGGGCTCCTCATCTCAACCAGGTCCGGCACCAGGAGCGTTAGCAGTGTGGCCCAGGATACTAACTGCATGGTGCTCCTCACCCCTCCCCCCGCTTCTCCCACCCCCTCCCTCCTGCCGGCTTTGGTGGCTGGCGGCGACGCGAGGCAGCAGCCGTGGAGAGCGCGCGGAACCCCGGCGCCCTGCCGCCAACTTTTTGACTTTAGGAGTCGCTGAGGTCCTGCAGAGAGGGTCCCGTCTGCGCTCCGCTGGGCAACGCTGCCGCCTGCCGTGAGCTGAGGCGCTCGGGCCGCAGGAGGAGGAGAAGGAGGCGGAGGACTAGGGCTCGGCGGCTCGGCCGCATAATGTCCAGCCTGCGGGCAGGAGAAGGCGCGGAACGTGCGCTCCGAGGCGCGCCGGGCGCCCTTTGCTGGCTGAGTTAGCCGAGCCGCTTCTTGAATGGGGGGCCAGGGGGCGGGGGCCCCCGCGGGCGCTCAAATACCCTAGGTGCACGCCTCCAGGAGGAGGAGAGGGGAGGGGAAAACGGGGCAGGCGGCCCGCCTCCTTGCAGATCCTTTCCCCTCCTCGGCCGCGGGTGCCAGGACTCACCGCTTTAGGCCCCTCCAGCTGCCGGAGGCGGAGGCCAGAAGGCGGAGAGGCCAGAGGCGCCGGCAGCTCCGGAGCAATCGGTGGCCTGTCCGCGTCACCTCCCTGAGGTGGGGTTAGCAGAGATTCCCTGCGAAGGAGGGAGATCAGAGAAAGTTCTCTCTCTGCGGTGCTGCTCAGCCACCCACCCTGATTCCCCTTTCCTACTTTGGTCTCCGGTTTGGAATCTCTCTCTCTCTCTCTCTCTCTCTCTCTCTCTCTCTCTCTCTCTCTCTCTCTCTCTCTCCAGGTCTTAGTGTAGGTCTCTTTGGGCCCCTGTCCCTCTTCTCCGATGATCTCTTCCTTCTCCGCTTTCTACTGAGCCATCTCCACTTCCCCATTTCTGCCTGTCCCCTTCATTTTGTACCCGTCTCTTTCCATCACCCGACTTGGCATTCCTTACAAGAGAAAAAAAAGTAGCCTTTTGCAGTCCTGATCCTACACTTGATCACTATGAACCAGATTTGTCACCTGAGCTCCACTCTACTTAATTGCCCCAAGTCAAGAGTTTTAAAGGCAGGGATTTATCTCAGTCCTGTAGTAACAGTTGTGTTTGTGATCCTCAGTTCTCTGCAAGTTTCGCAATTGTAAGACTCGGGTCTTCCCGGGACCTCTGTCCCTGTGGCGAGAGCGTCTACAGGTTTCTGTAGGTCCCTTCCCCCCAAAAGGTTAAGACTCTTACTGTGCCATTAGAGGGGGTGGCGACTTAGAAGCTCCCACCCCTGCCCGACATTTGAGGGGAAGGGAGTAGGGAAGGACTGTGAGAGTGTAAGTCCCAGGGAAGGCACTCGAACCTCCAGGGATTTCCAGTCACTTCCGCTTGCTCTCAGCGGTAGAGAGGACGCAAGCAGGAAAGTGGCTCCAAGAAGATACTTCAAGTTATCCTTCATCTCCCTCTGGTTGAAGATGGACATTTGGAAGTCAGAACTCTGGAAAAGGAGGAAGGAACAGAGGGAGAAGGGGAAGGAAGCAAGGAGGGAAGATTGTTAAATCATGGATAGTTAAAAAGCACCTTTCTCCCTTAGCTCTCCGGTGGAGAGGATGCACTAATTCAAAGGGAAAGGAAAAGGCATTTTCAGTAACTGATATGACTAATAAATTTATAATCGCCCAAGTTTCCTAGAACTGGAGTTCTCTGCTGCTTGGCCAGCCACTCAGAACTGAGAGTATCAAAGTGCCAGTAGAGACCAGCCAACTGTGTGCTGGGAGTGCCACCCATCCTGGAAACAATGATGTATACAGTTCTGATGATAGCGGAAAAATGACTTGGCAGGGCTGCCATTTCCTAAAGATGTTGCTAATCCAATTGGTTAGGCACCACTGCCACTGTGAAGGGGCCTGGCATCCGGTATCCCTGTGCGGAGGATGTGCACTGGAAATCTCGGAAATCTCGCTATTGAGGAGGTTGGAGAAATCTACACCAATCTAAAGTATACAGGAGACCTTGTCTTAATGTAAAATAAAATAGCAAACAAAAGAATCAGGGAATTTTAAAAAGGGTCCTTTCAACCTTTAATCGTCCAAATAACTCACAAAAGTGAGTTTCTTTTTTTTTTTTGGTTTTTTTCGAGACAGGGTTTCTCTGTGTAGCTCTGGCTGTCCTGGAACTCACTTTGTAGACCAGGCTGGCCTCGAACTCAGAAATCTGCCTGCCTCTGCCTCCCGAGTGCTGGGATTAAAGGCGTGCGCCACCACACCAGGCTAAAAGTGAGTTTCTTTTACCATGCCATCTTCCTCTCATTTTGTGCTAAAGATCCCTCTGAATTATTGTGCCTGGAAGTTGCTGGAAGCTGAGCGTGGAAATCGGTCCACAGGAACTGACTTCAGTGGAGACTTAACAGCACCTCTATACAGTGACTCACACACCTAGCACTTCTGAAAGTATCTTCTACCAGGGAATTCCTCAATCTTAATTCAAACACCTCCTGATCAGGAGATGCTAACTGCACAGACATTATCACAGGCTGCAGAGATAGCTCCTTGGTAAGAAACACTTGCTGCCTTTACAGAGGTCCTGAGTTTGGCTTCTACTACCCACGATTGGATGTTTACAGCTGTTTGTAACATGTTTCAGGAGATCCCACACTCTCTTCTAGCCACTCCCCCCAACCCCTGTACACCTATGCACATACATGCAATTAAAAATAAAACCTTAAGAAATTACTACAGGAAGGGACACATTTTCTCCTGTGCAGCTTCACTCTTTTGCTTTATGTCTAAAACATTAAGATCAGATTCTGTTTGCAGCTGATGGGAAAAGAAGGACCAAAGCATCTGCTGGTGACCTCTTGAGGTGTTGGGGATAATAGGCTTATGGATTTCTCACCTTCATGAAAGTGCTTATCTGTGCATCCATGTTCTAGCCAGCCTCAGAATGTACACCTATAAAGAAATCTTGTAAGAGAGAAACATGTTTCAAATTGTAAGAAAAGCAGATAAATGAGCTTGCTATTTCAGGTGTTAGTCTTAAATTATATATATATATATATATATATATATATATATATATATATATATATATATATATATACATAAAATAGAATAGAGTTTATTTAGGGCATGGGGAGGGGAGTTAAGAGAATAGTAGAGACAGAGAAAGGCAGAGAGAAGGAGAGAGTAGATAAGTGGAGGCTGGCCATGGCCACGTGGAGAGAGGGTGGGGGGGAGGGAATGTGGAGAGAGGGAGCACAAGTGGGGAAGAGGCAAGAGAGAGGCAGGAGTGTAGGAGTTAAATAATCATTATTTCATTGCAAATCTGCGGTGTACCAGACCCCATGCTAATACACTATATCTAACTCAATTTTTCTAACGGCCATACAGGGCAGGTGGTGTTAACTATTTAGCAGATTAAAATACCAAGGTGAAGTGAAAAAAGAAGTACTTTGACAAAAATACTTGGCTAGTAAGTCATCTGATTCAAATTGTTTTGAAAGCTTAGTCTAACTTTGTAATTGTATGTAAGCTGACGTGGTAGTGGTTGTGCTTCAAAACCTACCTAGTACTGGGGAGGCAGAGGCAGGCAGATCTCTGAATTTGAGAGCATCTTGGTCTGGATAGTGAGTTCCAGGGCAGTTAGAGATATCTGTACAGTGAGACTCTATCTCAAAAAAAAAAAAATCGAAGGATAAACCCATGATTTTTATATAACAAGTAAATAATTAATCAGAAATGTAGCTAGGTGTGGAGAAGGTGACCAATACTATCCAGAAAAATGTTCTTCAATATCCTCTTCCTCCCTCTCCTCCCTTCCCCCTTCCTATTGTTTCCCCTCTACTCTCTTCTCCCCAGTGCTGGAGCTATGCTATACCACTGACTTACATACCTGGTCCAGAAAGAGGCTCAGCTGAGTTGTTCAAGCTCATCCTGAACTCTCACTGTATCCCAGGCAGGTCTCAGGCTTTGAACTTGCCATCCTCTCATGTCTTGTGTAGCATTAGCCACCACTTTGGCTCTGACTTTTATCTAATGCTGGGTAACAACCACCATCTCATATTTTCATAGCTTCTCCATAGAATGTAGAGGAGTCCTGCACATAGCCTACTCAAAAGTACTGAATAATTGAACATGCCCTTCACCTTCAACACACACATGCACACACTTGGGAAAGAGTGTTGGAGGTTGATTATATAAAGTGGTATTAAAATTACTCAAGTTTGAGAGGAAAATATAGATTTTAAGCACTGCCCTCCTTACAACCCAATGTACACAAAAGTGTTCTCTGAAAGATTCAGTGCTTTCTGAAGTCATTTTGAGTTCATAGAGAGATCATTGTTAGCTAGTTTCTCTCTTGAGTCTTTACTGGAATTGAATGTTACTGTGGGTTAAAGTGGAGGCCTTCTTTGGCGGATTCTGCATGAAAATTTGGTCCCCAGAGGAGTGCAGCTGGCAGTGGATAGCCTGGAAATAAGAGAGATCATACCATAAATTATTCCATCTGCTGAGACAATACCAATGGAGGAACAGGAAAGAGAGGGGAAGCAAGGGAACTCACTGAAAGAATGCCCACACCCAAAGGATACAAAGGAACCAGGAACCAGAAAGACGTGTCTCCTGAAGGGCTAGCAGCAGGAGATGTGAGAAAGATAAACCCCAGGGGAATTGTAGTGCACAGTGGATTCTAGTGAATGAGGTTCCCAAGGAAGAACGGATGGTGGCTAGACTCTGCAATTCCATGAATTACCTGCTGGGAGTCAGAATTTTATTTTAAAATAAAATTCCCTTATTTTTATTTTTATTTTTAATGGATATAGATGCCTGTGTAGGTATGTCTATGTACCAGATGTATGCAATACTTGTGGTGGCCAGAAGAGGGCATTTGATCCCCTTGACTGCAGTTACAGAGGTTGTGAGCAGCGGCCATGTTGGTGCTATGAATGGAACCTGGGTCCTTTGCAAGAGCAGCTGGTGCTCTTAGGCAGTGAGTCATCTCTCTAGCCCTGGGAACCACTTATTTGCAGGATGGAACTGGAAAGAAACTATATCATCTTTGCTTGCCGTGTGACTAAATGACCTGCGCATATCTTTTGGTGCCACAGCTACTGACTTCAAGAAAACTGCCATGCTAAGAATGTATCTTCCTGTATAATGAACAGTAACAACATTAGATTCTGGGTAACCTGGAACTCACTCTGGAGATCACGCTGGCCCGGAAGCTGAAGTTGACTCTGCCTCCTGAGTCCTGGGATTTATAGGTGGGCACCACTACGTTGTCTAAGGCTCAAGTTCTTCCTTTGTGCTGCTTATTTGGTCCTTAGAGAATCCTGAAACCTTTGAGTTTTCATTATCCTCATCTTACTTATGAAAAGAGTCAGACACCACGGGGCAGTGCACTGCTGAGCATCAAGGAAATAAAAGTACAGAGTAGGCGTGTGCGCCTGAGTTCAGCTTAGCTCTGCTCAAAAGCCTGCCATTTCCACGATTCCGTGCAGCCTAGTAACACGCAGACCTCTGTCTGATTATTCACCTTCATTCAGCTTTTATATCTGACCTGATAAACATAATGTGTAAGAACACTGTTTTTTCTTCTAATGCTGAATTTAAAGTATTGAAAAGCTTCTACTGAGACTACCCCAAAAGTTATTGGTCTGGTTTGTGAGGTGGCTTTTCAAAACACTCATCAAGTCTATGGCCTAGCTTCTCCTTTAACCTGCTCAATCCCATCACCAGGTGCTCCTTGTTTCCTGGTCATTCTAACTTCAGGTTGATAGTCCCTTAGATGCTCCTACAGTGGTTTCCTTTGTGATACACAGTGCTCACATTCTTCCTCTATTTCCTCTGCTGTCTTGTGGAATGAGCCCACCAGGCCCAGGGTTGAACCACAAGTGGCATTCAGAAATGCTAGACTTTAAGTGTGTGTGTGTGTGTGTGTGTGTATGTGTGTGCGCACGCACGCATGTGCACACCCTCATCCCCTATAGGTCACAGCATTTGTAGGGAGGTCAGAGTACTATTTGTTTTCTTTGTTCTGGTTATTTTCCTTTTATTGAAAATTGATTTGTTTCATATAATATATCCTGATTGCAGAGTTGCCACTCCCTCTTTTTCCAGTTCCTTCCCACTTTCCCTCTTTATTGGGATCCACCCCCTTTCTGTTTCTCATTTATAAAAAAGTAACCTAAGGGATTATAATATGATATAATAATATAATATAATATAATATAATATAATGTAATATAATAACAAAAACCCTAACACAGCAGAATAGGACCAAACAAACAAACAGAAGGAAACGTGCACAAAAAACAGAGATAGATGCAGAGCCGACTCATTTTCATGCACAAGAATCCTATAAAAATATAAATCTGAAAGCCATAGTATATATGCAAAGGAACTGTAGGGAAGGGGGGTGGGGAGAGAGAGAGAGAGAGAGAGAGAGAGAGAGAGAGAGAGAGAGAGAATACCTTTTATAAATTTGTATTTGCTCCCAAGAATAAAGCTTCAGAAAGAAGTTTTTTGTGATGATAACTGAACAAGGCACCGATCTACGAGTAAAGCAGAACGCCATTAGGAGTTACTTTTATTGTTACACTACTTTAGTAGAACAATAGATTTCCCATGGATCCCTGGCCTATCTAGGCTCATGTTCTTGGCCACCAAGCAGTGTTACCTGTGGGTTTCATGGTGTGGAATGAGCCTTAACCCAAATCAGTGGATGGTTACTCCCACAACGTTTGTGCCACTATTACACTAGCTTGTCTGGTAGGCAGGACACATTGCAGACTGAAGGGTCTGTAGCTGACTTGGTGCTTACCTTTATCTGATAGCATGCAGCATACCTTCCAGTATTGGGAACACTAGCCCATAGGCATGAAGGCTTTATGTAGGCACCAGCTCAACGTCATCATGTTCAATGAATTGTGTAGGTGTTGCCTTTGGTGGAGAGCAGCCTATAGGACCTTACTGGCCAACAACTCAACTAGATGTTACTGAAAGCTTCATTTAGTAATAAGAGATGTCTAGTTGGGCCTCTGTCTTTCCCCTTATTTGGCAATTAATTTAAATTGTCTTTATATACAAATTATTTTTAGGAAGCATCTACTGTATTAGGGTTCCATACTACTCCAAAATGATCCTTAATTTTAGTTGTCTCTACCTATATGTCCTCCTTCATATCCTTCTTCCCTCCCTCTCCCTGACTTACCCTTCCATTTCCCCACACACACTTCATCTATCTATAACTATCTATTATAACTTCCTTTCCTAGGGAACTTTATCCATCTTCCCTAGTTCCTTACTCAATACCTGACTTCTGTGTGTCTATGAATTGTAGCTTGCTTATCATTGACTTAACAGCTGGTATCCACATATAAGTGAATACGTCTCATATTTGTCTCTCTAGGTCTGGGTTACTTCACTTTAAATATTTTGTTTGTTTGTTTTTTAGTTCTATCTACCTGTGAATTTCATGATTTAATTGTTTTTAACGACTGAGTAATATCCCATTGTGTAAATGCATCACATTTTCTTTATCAGTTCATCTGCTGAGGGACATCTAGGTTGTTTTCAGTTTCTGGCTATTATGAAGTTCAGCAATGAGCATGGTTGAACAAAAATCTCTGCTGTGGTAGGGTGAAGTATCCTTTGGGTCTATGCCCAAGAGTGGTATAGCTGGATCTCAAGGTAGATGGACTCCAGTTTTCCTTGAGAAACTGTCACAGTCTTCCATACTGCACGAATTTGCTCCCACCAGCAATGGATGAATGTACCTTTTACTCAACATCTTTGCCAGCATGAGTACAATTTGTCTTATTGATCCGATTGGTATAAGGTGGAATCTCAAGGAATTTTGATTTGCATCTCCCTGATGGCTAAGGATGGTGAACATTTCTCCCCGATGGCTAGGGATGGTGAACATTTCTTTAAGAGCTTCCTCTTTTGATTTAGTGTGGTGGGAGTTGGTTCGTTCCTTCCACGTGGACTCTGGTGGGTGGAACCCAGATTGATGAGCTTGATGGAAGGACACTTTACCAGATATGCCATCATGCTGGCCCCACAGTTCTTGAAACAGCCAAAATTTTATTTCCCTGTGAACATTGGAAGAATTTCCTGTTTTTATATGGCAAATCAATTTTTACACATGCACAAAAATCTGTGGTTTTGTTTTGTTTTGTTTTTGTTTTCTACTAAGTAATGATGTCAGATGATGTTGAAAAGGTTTTTCTGTCTTAATTACATTTAGGATAACGCTTACTTCCAGGACCAATGAATAATACCACATATAATCTTTCTGACAACCCAGGGAACTTAGCGGAGAAAGCAATGAAGCCACGGAAAAGTCAGCCAACTTGCCTCAAATGCACAGCTAGTGCAACTGAACAAGGATTCAAGGCCACACAGTCTGATTTCAAGGCTTGAGTTCATCCACTAGTGCACCGAAGTGTCTCTCACATGTGTTCATATTTTCTCAAGCTTAGTTCAGGATAAATTGCAAAGCTTAGGGATACTGTTTCAAAGAGTGGAAATGTGGATGCTAGCAGAATTCAAATTTAAGTCAGTGGGAATCAGGGGAACTACTGGGAATGTCTCAGGGAGTCAGTCAGGACTGGGTGATACCGAGTATTAGGAATGGGGTAGGGGATGTGGATGGGCGGCGGGTGGACTGAGTTCCCTGCAGGTTGGGACACTGGCTTGCCTGACTTTAGAAGACCAGCCTTTAGGAGAACTGATCTTAGGTGGCTTCACTGGCACAATCATTCCTATAAGCTCCTCTCATCTACAGTTCTGTACAGGGTCTCTGTACTCTTGAGGCTATGCTGTGGTTCTTCTGGATAAATAGCACCTGCCTGCGGTTGTAAAAGTGGGGCTGGATTTGTGTTCTTTGCAATAAATTAATCTGGGGCCTCTCCAAAGAACCTTTCAAACAACTCTTCAAGTTACTTCATTACCATGGACAGTGGGAGCTGGGTGAGGGCTTGGAAGAATTTCCATAGGAATGTGCAGATATTTGAAATGCACAGAACAGTGGGATGCATCGCATGTTGCAGCGAGACCTGGTAATGAGCTTAAGTGGCGTCGGATCAATGCCAGTGGTCCATGGTATATTCACCACGCATGGTCTCTGTATTAGCAGGTACCAATAACAGGATAAGTTGCTTCCTGAAATGTAAGCCTAGCAATTAGTGCCTTGTCAAGTCCCATCAGATACTGGGAAAAAATATAATAACTTGTTTTGCAGATTTTCCTCCTACTCAAAGTGGGCGTGACTTGTGCACATCAGTGACATTCACAGTAACATAATAGTACAAGCTGCAGCTGCTGTTGGGCTGTGAGCAAGAGGCACAGCTAGCTATGGATGCCAGGAGTCCAGGGGGATTGCTTTCTTTAGGGATTACTTTCTCTGGGACAGTGGGGTATCCCTGTATTTTGGTCACAGTACAGAACAGCAAATTACCTATGTAATCAACATTTTAAGCCAGTATTTCCTAGATTATCTAGCTTCTTATTCCTGAACATAAACCTGGACTTGTGTGCTTATAGTTCCACTGTGATACCATTTTGAACCAAATGAAGGTTGTGGTAAGGAAACCCTCTCAACTCAGCATGGCTGTTCTGTTGTGAGTGGAAAGGAGCTGCCGAGAGACAGTCCAGAAATCAAACATTAGGTAGTTGTTTAACGGACATGGAAAAGCCATGTTCAGGACTTAAACATGCCCAAAATACTTGGCCCAGCAGCTGAGTCACACTGGCATTTATTTAATTGGTCGTCCCATCATAAAACTGAAGAAGGAGAATAACTAATTCAACTATGTTAGATAGACTAAAACACGCAGTTGAATGTCTCAGATTATAAATACACATCCAAATGGAAACACTTGTTCTGCCTGAGCAGACCCATAAAAATCTCATATAGTTTCTATTATGCTCATTTCTGTATTATTCCCACAACAATTGTATTAATTTTTTGTCATTCTGTTCAAGGGTGATCCTCCTGTATTCGTCTCTAGAATGCTAGGATGATAGGCATGGACTACTATGTAAATTTATGTGGTTCTGGAGACAGAACCAATGTATACACACACCCCATGCCCCACATACACACATGTACATATCCACACCCTCAAACATAGACACACATATACATACCCCACCTCTATCATACATAAGTACACATATACACACACATATATACACAACACATATATACACACACATGCATGTACATACACACATACATACATGCATACTTATACACATACACACATACACGCATGCACACACACATGCATACACATATACACATACACACATGTTTCACAAAGCAGAAACTGTGTTTGATACTTAAAATATATACTTCCTCTGCAACAAATGCACCAGAAATTAACAAAAAAAACATAAAACACTGCTCTAAAAAGAAACAGGAAGGAATATTGTTCTTGTAACTGAAGCACCAAAGAGCCCTCTGGATTATGACTCAAAAATCCAGAATCCTTAAAAGAAAACCATGAAAAGTTCAACTTCATTAAGAATGAAGCAAATACAAAGTGTGCCTCACAAGAGTCACCATGTCTTTGCCCACACCTCAGAGCAGGCAACGAATGGAACAAAACAGATAGAAAGTCTATGTCAAGGTGTCAGCATAGTACCCGCGACATCTTACTGCGTCATCAGTCACTTGGGGAAGAGTGAGACAAGAACAGATGGAGAAAGAGAAAAGTCAAAGTCCCGATTCAACAGGAATCTGCTCCAGGAATAATGGCATTAATTCATTTATTCTACACTCGAGACCTGATCACCTCTCCCTCCTAGAGGATTAAACTTCCAACAAATGCTTTCCAGCAAACACATTCAAGTCAAATAACAAAATGTAAGGAGAAAAAAGTATTTCAGCTCATAACACAAGGAAGTTTTCTTCAACTTATATGAAGATTCTTGATTTTGCTCATAATTTTTTTTCAAATTGAAAATCTCCCAATTTCAGCCTTTTAAGTTACCAGCATGTAAATCCCACAGTTTAATAAGTTTTGGGTATTCCTAGCCATCCTTGTTGGGTACAAGAATTGTCCTAATTCCTTAGAAGGCAACTTGCTAACACCCATCAGAGCTGGAAAATCTTATACTCTTTAACCTAGCCTTTCCATCTCATGTGCATCATGTTTATGTGCAGGAAATGCTGTGTGCAAGTTCTTCAGAGCAGAAAAATTTCTCAATAAAAAGACTGGGGTGGGATAGGCAGATCATTTCTAATGGCAAAGAAAACAACAAACAAACAAACAAACAAACAAACATATACACAAAGAAATATAAATTAATAGGAGACTGAATAATTTAAGATGTATGAAGACAGCATGCTGATCAATCTTTAGCATAAAATAGACCGAGTTATTTTATTTATCTACTTCTTTCTTTATGTGAATGTGACATATATGTGTGCATTATATGAGTACTACCTATGTGTGCCTGTGCGTGTGTATTTGTGTGTGTTTGTGCCTGTGTGTACCAGTGTGTTTGTATATGTGTATGTGTCAGTGTGTGCCACTGTGTGTCTGCGTGTATGCGCCTGTGAGTTTATGCCTGTATGTGCCTATGTGTGTATCTGTGTATCTGTGTGTGTGCCTGTGTGTTTCTGTGCCTGTTTGTGTCTGTGCCTGTGAGTGTGTGTCTGTGTGTGTTTCTGTGTGTCTCTGTGAATGTGTGCCTGTGTGTGTGTCTGTGTCTGAGTGTGTCTGTGCCTGTGAGTGTGTGCCTGTATGTGTCTGTGCCTGTGAGTGTGTGTCTGTGTACCTGTGTGTGTCTGTGCCTGTGTACCTGTGTGTGCCTGTGTGTGTGTGTGCCTATGAGTGTGTGCCTGTGAATGTGTGCTGTGTGTGTGTCTGTGCCTGTGAGTGTTTGCCTGTGTACCTGTGTGTGTGTGCTTGTGTATGTGTGTGTGTATGTGTGTGTGTGTGTGTGTGTGTGTGTGTGTGTGTGTGTGCTGGATACAGATGTTGAATGTTCTGCTTCTATCACTCTCCACCTCTTTCAGACACTGTCTCACTGAACTTGGAGCTAGGATGTCAGCCATTATGCCCCAGAGATCCTCTTGCATCTTGCAAATACCCTCTAGTGTATTTTCCTGTGAATTCTAGGTTTGTATACTACGTTCTTACACATTAGCAACACATACTGCTACCCACTAAGCCATCTCTGCAGTTCCTCTATTCACTTCTGTAGAGATAACGTGCTCACATGCAGAAGGACTCATATCAAGGATGTGTGTAGCAACACTACTTAGAAGGTAAACAACAGGAGACTACATGTCCTCAGCTGAGAAATGACAAATTTCTATTAAACAGTGCTCAGATGGTGGGATATTTTCTATACTTTAGATCAAAAGAGTAAATTTTCAACTGGCCAGATATTACTGAAGGAAAAAATTATAATAATTTATATAAAAAACAGGTCACTAGAAGCTTATGCACAAAGACACATAAAAAGGTCTAGAAGAAAATACTTCAAATTCTTATCTGGAAGAAGGGGGAAGAAGAAAGGCTGTAGGTGATGCTTGGTTTAAGGCACCTCAAATTTATTTGCAATGTCCTTAAGTTTTTAAGCATTTGGATAAATACATGTATTCTATAATTTTAGTGCTGTGTTAATTAAAAATTTTAAAAATCCATTGAAGAACGGCAACATTTCCTAATATACACACACACACTAGAATTTCTGACTTGTGTGAGAGACCAAAACAGGGATATCCATAGTCTCTTCTCTTTCCTGGATTAGTTCATGAATGAAGCATATTTCCCAGTTTATCTTCTTAGCCAAGGAAAGATCAGATTCTGAATGAATGAATGAATGAATGAATGAATGAATGAACGAGAGGATGGATGGTTGGAAGGATGGATGGATGGATGGATGGATGGATGGATGGATGGATGACAAGTCTTTCTTGGCCACTGCTTTTCTTTGAAGCTTGTTTAAAACAGAATTGAGTAGATTCAGCTGCCTCCTGATAGAGTCTTACCTGGTTGGTATGTCAGTGTTATGGTGAAATGCAACTCTGAAATGTAGCTAAGACTTTTACTTTGCAGATTTCTGGTCTTATACAACAGCCAATGGTGCTGTGAGAGTCTGTGGGTAGAAATGTAGAAAATCACTTCAGCCCACTTCAGCCCAACAATACCCTTGATTTTGTAAACAAGTGGACTCCGTGAAGTGACCTATGTTGACAAACCTCCTTAGACTCTCAGGGAAGAAATACATCTTAAATCCTCAGAGGTTCATTTTCAGGATTAGAAGAAAACAGTCTTTCTACGTGTGTGTTCTAGAAGAGTGGGGACCTTATCAGTAGGATTGCCATTGTGTTCCAGCACTACCATCAGGCCTAGCACAGAGCAACCATAAATATTTGTGGAATGAGCAAAGCCACATAAAAGAAAGATAGAAGTAATGTCACAGATGAATTCTCCATCATGTTGAGAAACAGGACAGAGTAAGGCACATCATGCAACTCTACTTATGGATGAGTACAGGCAATGGGAACTGATAGAGACGTGAGGGGGCGTTGAGGGTTAGTGTAGGGAGGGAGGGATTCATCTGGGGTCTGGGGTTCTGATCATATTTCATTGCTTGGTCTGTGGAAACTTCCTAGATGCACTTGCTTCGAAAAAAATTCATGAAGTGATACTACTGGGATCAACTCCCTTGCTATGTGAGGGTTCTTCAGAAGCTTCCCTTTAAGTAAATGAAATCAATTTCTAGCATATAAATATGAAGTCATGGTTAAGTAGGAGCTTTCATTCTGACTTTGTGAACAGGAAGTGTGAAGTATTCCTGCAGGGCTTGCCCCTTAGCCCTTCCTGAATTCAGATACCTCTCTGGAAGGTGATTTGGTTCATTTTACGACAGCAGATGTGGGGTGGAAGGGACTCTCCTGCCTTTGGGGTTAGAGCACATAGTTCATTTCTGCAGTTAATCCTCTGAAAATCTCATACCCTTAGATGGGCAAAGCTGTGGAAGAGGGAGGGAGAAGGAAGGAAGAAGTTCCTGGTTAGGAACTTCCCAAGTGCACAGCCCAGGGAAACTGCAGCATTTCTTCCTTTCTCACAACCATTACATTTATCAGCTTTTCTCCCTTCTTTAACCCTCTCACTTGAAATAGTGTGCAAATCCTTAAAAATCGTAAGCCAGTTTTGAGTTAGACACACATACTTGTCCTTGGACAAAGGGGTCTGTTTACAGGAGGGCTCTCAGGGGATCAAAGGTTAAAGGCAACTTGGACTTTCATCAAAAAAGGATTGATATGGTGCATTGACACCCAACAATGTAGAATACGCATTTGTAAAGAAAGAGTAAACTGTGTATGTTCCGAGTACAAGATACAGAACATGTGTTTGGATTACTAGTACTTATGAATGTATCTTTTTTTTAACAAGGAAATGCAGAATGCTTTGAAAATATTGGTCACTCCCAAAGGAGCATTACCATATGGGAGCAAAAGAGGGCTGTTTTTCTGTGTGCTCTATAATTGTTTGGATATTTAAACTATGTTACATATTGTCTAACTAAAAATAAGTTTAAAAAGGCAAAGTGATGTTTTGGTTATGGACTGCCATTTTGCCACAAATATGGGACAATGGTTGCCACAAAGGCCAAAGGGTATAAACCTAACAGGAAGGAAATTTGCCTGGGTCAGAAACTTCTAGATTTCTTAATCCACAGACAAGCAGCACATGTATCTAAGTTAAATTACCAGCTTACTATTGGAAAGGATTTTACTATTTGTAAGGATGCAACTATCCAATTAACAAAAAAACCAACCAACCAACCAACCAACCAACCAAACAAACAAACAAACAAAAAACCAGAAAGGAGATGGAGAGATGGATCAGTGGTTAAAAGCACTAACTGCTCTTCCAGAGGTCCTGAGTTCAATTCTCAGCAACCACATGGTGGCTCACAACCATCTGTAATGGAACAGATACTCTTTTCTGGGTGTGTCTGAGGACAGTGACAGTGTACTAGTGGTGCACGCCTTTAATCCCAGGACACGGGAGGCAGAGGCAGGCGGATTTCTGAGTTCGAGGCCAGCCTGGTCTACAAAGTGAGTTCCAGGACAGCCAAGGCTATACAGAGAAACCCTGTCTCGGAAAAAAAAAAAAAAGAAAGAAAGAAACAGAGAAGTGAGAGAGAACCAAGAGGCAAAGCTTTGAAACTTAGGGTCAGATCCCATATCCCAGGGTAATACTTCATGGCCCCTTCATGAAGGAACAGCAATAAGGCCATCACAGATATCTGGAGGAAGCTGGGCATAAGAAACAGACACACTTAGCAACAAAAGAGTCTATTCTTCACACATATAGCAGCTTAGGTTATTATTTGACACAAGTGTGTGCATGCATGTCATCATACATGTATGCATGCCTAGATCCAAAATTGAATAGGTAGATATGAAGTGATCGATTTATGTTACAATTTGTATCTTCATGTGAATTTTTGGAAGAAGCGGAATCAAGCTTATGTCAGATACTAGAAAATGTTAGGCAAAAAATAGTTAATGAGAAGAAATTTTAAATGGGCCACAAGTAAACCTTGCCAACAAAATGTAAACAGAATCCAGGAAACCCAAACATAATCTAGCCAAGGCTGCCCTATACTGATCTTGAGGACAAGACAGATCCAATATTTCTGAGCAGGGCAGCACCCAGCTGCGGAATGCTCAGACCCTAGGCGATCCATGACATAATGTGTTTTCATGGCACCATCTCCTTGTTTATCAGTCACATCAATCATCGTGAATTAATCTCAAATGGACTATCTAACTGTGAAAAAATAAAAACAAGTACATCTTTATCCGATGGAAAAAACACCCATACATACATTTAATACATCACTTTAAAGTTACATCAAGAAGGCTGGAGAGATGGCTCAGCAGTTAAAAGCACTGGCTGTTCTTCCAGAGGACCTGGGTTCAATTCCCAGCACCCACATGGCAGCTCACAATATCTTTAACTTTAGTTCCAGAGGATCTGACACCCCCACACAGATAGAAATTCAGGCAAAACACCAATGCACACGACATGAAAATAAATAAAACCTTTTAAAAATTACATCTAGAACCAGGGCATGGTGAATAGTCCCAGACATTTGGGAGGCTGAAGCAAGCGAGTTACTTGAGCTCAGGGGCTTGTGGTTAACCTGGGCAGCATGCTAACATTTGTCTTGTAAGCAGTCATATTTATATTCATTTAAAATAAAATTTGTTCTAATAAAATTATCCCAACTGTATCATATATTCATCTTTGTTTTGCTGTTGAGATGAATTTCGCACACTATATTAACCATTTTAAATTGAATGATTCGGTAATCTTTAATAAAATTTTAATGTACAATTATCACATCTAATTCCAGGATATTTTCATCACCCCAGAAATGATATTGTGTCCATTAAGCAATTGTTTTCTCCCACCCCACCCCTTTCCTCAGGCCCTGGCAACCTCCAGTCTCCACTCTGTCTCTACAGCACTTATTCTAGACATTTTCCAGAAATGGATCCACATGTGACTACTGTGTCCAGCTCGCTTGAGTACATTTTGTTGTGAAGGTTCATCTAAACTGTAGCATGGATCAGTATCGTTCTTATGGATGAGGGAGGACAGGCTGCACAAGTGTGTGCAGGCACATGTGGATGTGGGTGCTACAGGCTACTAGCAGGCTGACGACCATTCTTTTCAAGGTAGTCCCTTGCTGGGATTTAATACTTGACAATTCTGCGAGGCTGAGGCTGACTGGTCATGGGCTCCAGGGACCCTTTACCCCTCAGTGCTGACTTACACGTCCATACTACCACACCCAGCTTTATGACATGGTCCTAGGGACCAAACTGAGGTCTTCATTCTTATGCAGCAGGTACTTTATTGAACCATAGCACTAGTCTCTCGGTTCAGTTTTATTTTCATCTATGTCTAGGAACTGAACTGCTGGGTAACATGGTAATTCTGCTTGTAACTTTTAAGAAATTGCCAATATATTAAACATTTTCCATTCAAATGAGAAACATACAAAAATTTTAATTTTTCTGTATCTCCTCTAACACTTGCTATTGTCTATTTTTAAAAAAATAACAATGTGTGTGTGTGTGTGTGTGTGTGTGTGTGTGTGTGTGTGTGTGTGTATGTGAGTGTGTCTTCCTGCTAGTGCCTGCTTGCTTTTGGGTACCTTTAGCAAAATATCTATTCAAGTTCTTATTTTAAAACACAATCATCTTTTTCTGTTGAATTGTAGAAACTCTATATATCCTCTACATACTGGACTCATTTGTAAATATTTTCTTTCTGTCTACTTAAAGTTTTTTGACGATGGCTTTTGGTGGACTGACCATTTTGCTTACTAGTATTATATGGAAAAGTGCTATTTTATGTTCTAATTTCTCTAATTATATATTGGACTTGTTTTCCTGTTCATTCACATTGTTGTCCTTCTGTTCTCTCATATTAATAATAATTCATTGCCTATGATGGATTGATTACTTAAGGTTTTTTTGATTACTTAAGCTAGTTTAATTCAATTTACCACCCAGACATTCAGAGCAGAAAGGAGGAGCCCCAGGAGGGCTCTCCTGCACAGGATTTGATCACCCCCATCACTCAAGACATTCCAAAGGGTCCAGCTGCTATGTACCAGGAAGGGTGACAATGCCCCAATATACATAACATTCTTTCACCAAACCTATGTAAACATCTCATTTTCAAATCTCCGTTTTGCCAAATATATGATAACGTTTCACACATGCTATAAACCACATACTCCACTCACATCAGAGAAGATGTTTTTCTTCCTTCTCCATAGTTCTGTTTTCTCTTCCTTTCCAGACTCAGTGTTTTCTGACCTCTGAACAAAGTAGATGTAAAAACCCCACTCTAAGGTGATGCTCCGGTTTTCTTTTCATGGGTTTTTTATCTCATCAAGTCTGCAGAAGGATGGATGTGAGCACTAGTGTAGGGCCCAGTCCCTATTCTTGGTGCTGAGAGTCTTACGATGTGATAAATGGTTTAATGAATGTCGAGATAATGGTAATTGTGGATAATAAAATGCTACGTGGGAAGCCATCACTGTCATCTCAGGTAAAAGGGGAAAACTCCACAATCATCCCAGTTTACTCATATGTGACCCATCATCAGGCTTTGAAAAAGATAGTCCCAAGTTTTTATTACTTAACATACATGAGTCTCACCCACAGATAGGATAATGAAAGAATCCGTTTATCCAGGAGGGCTCTGGTGAGGACTGGGTGGGATAAAAGCCAGTGTGTGATGGTGGGGTCACACTGCGATGGTGTGAAGGGTTCAGTATGGTTTTCCTAAAGCTTTCCAGGGTTAGACCCTTAGCCCACCCTCCCAGCCTATATCCCCGCCTTGTGAGTTCCAGACAAGCCAGGATGGATGGTCACCCAAGAGTCAGGAACTCAGAATAAGCTCCCAGAATACAGTGGCTAATCTTTCTTTCTTTCTTTCTTTCTTTCTTTCTTTCTTTCTTTCTTTCTTTCTTTCTTTCTTCCTTCCTTCCTTCCTTCCTTCCTTCCTTCCTCTCTCTCTCTCTCTCTCTCTCTCTCTTTTTAAAGATTTATTTATTTTTATTTATATGACTACACTGTAGCTGACTTCAGACACATGCCAGAAGAGTGCATGGGAACCTATTATAGATGGTTGTGAACCGCCATGTGGTTGCTGGGAATTGAACTCAGGACCTCTGGAAGAACAGTCAGTGTTCTTAACTGCAGAGCCATCTCTCCGGCCGACTAATCTTATTTCAAAGATGAAAAATGGAGAATAAAATACTTGACATAATATAAGGGACACAGGCAAAAAAAAAAAAAAAAAAAACCTTCATGGTCATAGAGTTAAGGTATAAGATTTATCCACAAGACCTCGGCAGCCACAGGCTGTATTTTAATTTCAGCCGTTCCTTCAATTCTTTAGTCAGTCAATCCAACCTCATAGAATTACAGTCTAGAGGAGAACACAGGCCAGGCATACATTTCTGGTTGTGAAAACTGGTCTTAGTGACTCATACTGTCAGGTCGATGAGTTGATTTTCTAGAGATTTCCACGAACTCATCCATTCAAAAATGACAGTGATGTTTTCTTGCAAGGTGCACACTGTGTGGTCAGTAGATCTACCAGCCATAGAGAAGGGATCGCTGAAATAACCAAGTCTGGTCTGATCTAACAATCTCTAATAATGAAATAACCTTATGGTGAAAGTAATAAGGCATTGTTTCCTTTGCTCTGTCCCAAGGAATGGTCCACAACCTGCAGGCTCCTAACCAAGCAGGTGGCCTGCCCTTGGCAACAACACACACAAAGACCCGGAACAGTCAATTTCTAGTAATCACCATCCAAAAGAAAGGTAAAAAGACGGTCTTTCTGTGCTCCCATTAGGATTTTGAGTTATCTTTTGTTTTCATTTTGGCACAGAAAGAAAATTCAGAATCAGTTACTTCATCTCAAATACAATAATCTTCTGGTATTGTATTTACCATAACATGTCATAGAGAAAGCGGATATTTCTGCTGGGAGCCGGGGGCCCTTGCAGGGAGACTGACTTTTTTCTGCAGCCCCGTGTAATAAGCTCAAGAGAGCTCCATGCTGGGCTAAACGGCAGCCTTCCACCCCCACCTGTGCAACAAACTGAACAGGAGGCAACCTTTAGGAAAACAGGATTAGATTTCACAAAAAGATACGGGAAGGGATACAAAACCGCTCCTCTGGGTCTCCAGCAAAATTCAAAGAACAAAGGAGCCAGCAGCGGCCATGTCTTCAAAGAAGAACCCTCGGAGAAGAGACGTCTCCGCTGGGCTTCTTCTTCTTTCCGATGGAGAAGTTTTGGTGGCTTAAACAAGATCTTTACAGCGTTAGGTGCTTTATTTCACGTAATGTTTTTTTTTTTTTCCTTGAGGATACCTTTCAGGGCAGATCTCGGGCTGTTTAGATTTAGTAGGAAAGACTGTAATCAGGTACAAAGAAGAAAGGAGGGTTTATTTTTGGTCTGAGGCCCAAGCGGGACAGACCTGCCTGTGGCCAGCCCTGGACAATGTTCCCGAGGCTCAGGTGTCAGGAGGCTGGTTGACAAGAATGGCCTCAAGGCTATGCTAGAGCTGGTTTCCAGGAGCGTATTATTTTCATCCCACCCTCCCCTTTTGCTTCTTTCTTGACACTGCAGTGTAAGCTAGGCTATTTCTTAAAGGAATGTAGTGCAAAAGTTATGGGTCTTGCTCTCCTAAAATGTTGCCCAAGATTTGAAAACCTGCCCAAAGCAGTAGTGATCTGATACTTCAAATGGGGAAAATAACCTCGATTGTCCTTCCCTTGGCATTGGAGGCTGGGGAGTGTCAGAGAGATGGCACATCTGTTTTCCTTTTCTTTCTTTTCCTTCTGACCGGGAGTTTGCCTGCGAACATCCTAGCAGGGGTGGGAAAGTAGCGCTTACATGGGGGTGGGGGGCGGGGGTCTCCTCATTGAGAGCCATGCGCAGGTGTGAAGGGCTTGATGTATCTGCTCAATATTCACATGCTGAATTAGGACTCCTGAGCTCACATAGTGTGACAGTATTTGGAGACATAGCCTTCAAAAAAGAGATTAAGGTAAAATAAGGACAAGAGAGCAGGCCTCCTCCATGATCACCAAAGTTCACAGGAAGAGACCATTTAGAAACAACTGCCATGAGGCCAGACTTTATAGATCACAAGGCAGCCATCTACAAGCCCAAGACATCAGACTAAAGCCGATGACACCTTGATTCTTGACTTGCAGCCTCCAGTACTGGGAGGGGAACAAACCTCTTTTGAATAAGACCATCCTTTTGTTATAGCTGCTCTACTGAGTGTGTTTGCCAAGTTCGGTGATCTCCCCTGCAGATCAGGGTAGGGGAACTGCATTTTGTTCTCTGGGTGTCTTCCTTTTGCTTATTTAACTATCTTTTTGCCCTTCCCTCTCCATCTTCCAAACTCTTCCATAAGTCCTTCCACTCCCCTTAAAATTCATGCTCTCTTATTCAAATATATTAATATATGTAATATGTGTAAATATATGCATGTATATGCATTTATAAAATACAACCTGTTGAGTTCTTTTACAGTTGTATGGTTTTCTTTTTTTAATGATACTGACCATTTGGGATTGAGTAATCATTTAGGGGATTCATCTGTAAAAAACAAACAAACAAACAAAAAAATTAATTCTTTCCCTCTCAGTAGCTTTTAATTTCCTGTAGTTCTTCATCTGGTGGTGGTGGTGGGGGGTGTCCCATGTGATTTCCTTCATCCATGTTGGCATGTCAACATTTTTCTGGTTGAAGTAGCTAAATTGTAGAGATTTCATGGGCATAGTTTCCCTGTCGTATCTAAAAGACTCAACTTTGGAACAGACTTCCTGGTCCTCTGGTCCTCTGGTCCTCTGGTCCTCTGGCCCTATAATCTTTATTGCCTACTTCCACCATGTTTCCTGAGCCTTATAAGAGCTGTCATACAGTGAGTCTCCTAACAGTGGGAACAGGAGCTGTCTCTGACTCTATTGCCTGCCTCTGGGATCCTTTCTCCTACTGGGCTGCCTCATCTAGACTCAGTAGGACAAGATGAAAGACATGATGTGCCTAGTGTTACTGCAACTTGATATGCTCAGGCTGGTTGATATCAATGGATGGCCTTCCCTTTTCTGAAGAGACAGGAAGGAGGAGTGAATGGAGGGCAAGGAAGAACTGGAAGGAGAGGAGGGAGGGGAAACTGAGGTCAGGATATAAAGTAAATACATAGGTTAATCAATTAAAATTAAAAAAAGTTCCATAGAACAGCTAGACTTGCTGGTGCATGTCTTTAATCCCAGGGCCCTGGATGCAGAGGCAGGTAGATCTCTGAACTTGAGGCCGGCCTGAGCTATAGAGCAAGTTCCATTACAGCCAGGACCACAAAAGAGAAATTCTATCCTGAAAAACTAAAATAACAAACAAGCAAAGAATTAGTGTAGCTATATCAGTTGGGCTGGCCACCCAAAGTTAGTTGTTTTCTGCACTTGCAGTTACTATGATTTCTGTCCACTCTGGAAGGAAACGTCTTTGATGAAGGCAAGAGCTAGGTATTTAGAATGCAACTAGGAATCAGACTGCTTAGGAAAGCGGTGTTAGTAGGTTCTTGTCTGTGATCTATGACCTCACTAAGCATAGCTTGTTGGTTAGGTTATCAGTATCAGGCATGATTTCCTCCCTGTTCAATGAGCCTTAGGTCCAATTAGATAGCCCTTGGTTACCACCACGATGCCAATGCCACTATTGTACTTTAGGGAAATCTTTCCATACTGATCACTGTTATGGATCATGGGTGTTGCAGCTGGGTAGGGCTGTTGATTGCTTTCCTCCCTTGGAAGCTCATATAGCACCTTCTAGAATTCTGGGAGCTCATCTTCAGAGAAGAGGCTCAATTTCTCCAAGTCCTTTATCCAAAATGCGTTGTGTCTTCAGTCATAGAGATTTATTTTCAACTCTTGAAAGACAATCAATAGCAACAGCAATAGTCTATATTGGTTTTTTTTTAGGAGGGGGGGCATTTCTTGGACTCCCCTGAACAACCACACCAAAGGAGGATCAAAATAATAGGGTGCAGAAGTAAACAGAGACTTCTCCGAAGATGAAATACAAATGACTGACAAATACTTAAAAATGTCCAACACCCTTAGCCATCAAGGAAGTGCAAATTAGAACTCCTTTTATATTTCATTTCCTCTAATTAGAACGGCTAAGGTCCAATAAAACAAATGACCATAAATGCTGGCATGAATGTGGGGAAAGGGGGGTCACTCATCTACTGCTGGTAAGAATGCCAACAGGCTCAAGCACTCTGCAAATCAGTGTGAAAGTTGCTCAAAAACCTTCAAGCCGATCTACCATACAATGAGGCTATTCCACTATCGGGCATTTGGGTAGGATACCTAAGCATTGCATGTCCTACTCTAGAGAAACTCACTTGCCCATGATCACTGCTGCTCTACTCAAATAGTCAAGTAGATGTCCATCAACCAAAAAAATGTGGTATGTTTACTCAGTAGAATATTACTTAGCTATTAAGAAAGATGAAATGTGTAGGTAAAAGTATGGATTTGGGAACAATCATCCTAAGTGAGGTAACCCAGACCAAAAGGAGAAAAATCACATTTTCTTTCATCTGTGGACAATGACTTTGAATGTTCAGTTATGTATGTTTCCTTTAAAATACTCAAGGGGAAAGAGGTGGCTGATGCTAGGATATAAAGTGAATAAATAAATAAGGTTTTTTTTTTAATTTTGCAAATCCATCTTTAATCATAATTTTTGATTGTTTATTTTGTTTTTAATAGAGCTTTAAAATCTTGACTCTTACTGTGGTTCAAACACAAAATAAGAACAGTTTTGGACATTGGAGTTCACTATAATCAGACTGTACTTCAATGTCCCTCACATCACCAAAGGATTTTACCGCCATAGTAGATAAGCTAAGAGTTGACAGTTCTGCTGCGCCAAGGATTGAATTGTAGGCATGATTATTTGGATACAGATTTCCTGCTATGGTCAAAGCTATTTGACTCAAGAGATTGTCGTTATTCTCAGCCCACAGGGAATAGGTTACATTAATCTAAGAAATGGTGTGTGTATTAAGATGGTCTATCCATGAACTCATTCATCAACTGTTTCAATGAAAATGGTTCTACTTGAAGCGTGGCACAGATGTTAGGTGAGGGTAAGATTCTAGTTCATTGGCTGTGATGATTTTGAAAAGCATTCATCTCAGAAAAAGAGTAACTTATAAGATCCTCTTCAAAATTGATACAATAATTAAAATATTAAACAAAACATTCAGTCTCACTCTTTTTGTTTTTCTCTTACAAGCCACCTCCCAAATTAATTGTCTACATTTTCTTTGGCTGTATAAATAATTTTGAAATTTGTAAACTATTCTAAAAAACATAGTATAGTGTAAAGACATCAAATAAACAATCCTACTAATAGAGAGGCTGAAATAGGGGAAGCATGATTTCAAGACCATTATGTGGTACATAGAAAGACACTATCACATACAAACAAGCAGAAAGTGTATATGTATTGTACAATATTGAACCTATTTCTTGAATTACCAAATTAGAGAGACCACTGTATGACAGCCAACAAATCTATAATTCCTCATATTTTTGAATTTGGATTGATAAGGATATGTTGGTAATATTAATTTTCATATTAAGAGATATTAAGGAAAAGTGATTGTTACTTCCTGCTATTTTTGTTGTTAGAGGTAGAATTATTTTTGTATGGGTTTATTGAAGGATTACTTTCTTGTTTTTTCTAGGGTGTAGTTTCAATCCTTGTGTTGGTGTTTTCTACCTATCATCCTTTGTAGGGCTGGATTTGGGGAAAGATATTGTGTACATTTGGTTTTGTCATGGAATATTTTGTTTTCTCTGTCAATGATAATTGAGAGTTTTGTTGGGTATCATAGCCTGGGCTGGCATTTGTTTTCTCTTAGACGTTTCACCAGGATCTTCTAGCTTTTATAGGCTCTGGTGAGAAGTCTGGTGTAATTCTGATAGGTCTGTCTTTATATGTTACTTGACCTTTTTCTCTTACTGCTTTTAAAATTCTTTCTTTGTTTAGTGCATTTGGTGTTTTAAACCCCCAGTAGAGATCTAAGCCAAAAGTATGAGATTAACTTTTGCCTTATACATGTATCATATTTACTTCTATTGATCCAACAGGGTCCCAGAAACTGCCAATGATTTTGAATTGAAACAATCAATTATAGACACAAAGCAAGGAGACACAGAATTTTAAAATGTAGGCCCTGGACTAGGAGAAAGGTTAACATAATGGAAGGTTTAAATATTTGCTTATTAGTACATTATCAATTTTATATTCAGTGGAATTATAGATGTCATGAAACCATTCAAATTTCCTCCCAAACAAGAAATACTCTACTCCAGATAGATAGATAGATAGATAGATAGATAGATAGATAGATAGATAGATAGATAGACAGATAGAAAGATAAATAGAGGGATAGAGATTTTAAAGCAAGTTAGAAAAGTCACATCTTGAAATGTGTATTAAAAAGCATTTTTCTAGCTTTAACAGCCTTTGGCTGAAACAGTATTTGGGACTAGTGAGGCAAAAAAAAAGTCTTTCCCCAGCTCAAAGAGCCCATGCAAGCAGGCAGACACACAGGAAGGGGTATGTCAGTGCTTCACACTGCCCACCACAAACAGCTTGTCAGCTCTGGCTGTTCCTGGGCTACCAGGAACAGCACTGAAGCCTTGTTCACTACTCAAGTAGTGGCCCACCTCCTTCCCTGGAGGGAAAAAAAATCCCGAAGCCACTTTTAGAACAGCTAAGGAAATTGCGTAATGAGGGGCAGGAAAAGCTGTTGACTCTAAGGAAGGGATTTTCAATACAGTCTAGCCAACTGCAGAATTTAGAAATTCTTTTTTTTTTCTCTCTCTCTCTCTGAAGACACTAAAAGACCTTGGACTTAACAAACAAAATATGCATTGCAGGACTCAGTCTGAGGCTGTATTTACTGCCTACGGTTGGATGAGCACTTTCTGCTGTGTTAAGGAAAGGCCTGGCTTGTCAGCAGTCTTTCTCACCTGGCACACTCCTGCCAGGATCTTGGTAGAATGCTGGGGATAAGTAACTGAAGAGAACTCTCCCATAGACCATCCAAGCCTTGGGAGCACCAGGGGGTGATTTGCATCCCTGGCCTGAGTTGAGCAGCCCCCTCCCTACCTGAACTAAATACTTGATTTTCTCTTTTACTGTGAGTTGACCTGAAACTCTGGGCTCAGGCCAAATTACAAATAGACCCTACCAAGAATTGGCTGTGTTGATGAATTCCTAACTGGAGTCCCATTTTCCTAAGGTCTAGCTGACTCTGAAAACCACAAGAGGACCCGAGCAGTGACAATATGAGCTTTCATAGTCACGCTATTTAAGATTCTACCCCCACCCCAGACCAAATAAGCAAAACTGTTCCCAGACATCCATCAAGAGCACTGAGGACTGATGTCTGTATCATATAACTCCGAACCTGGCTCTTGGCTTTCTCCAGGATCTCTGACTTGAGTTAGTGACCATCTGCTAATTTTAAAGACATTGTGTCATTTGGCTGAGAAAAAAGAGGGCCAGATGGCTTTATACAAATATTAAATGGCAGAAGATTGTTCCATTGTTTCTAGAAAGTGCGCCATACATTTCTTAGGTTGTGCTCTATTTGAGGCAAAGCGTTCCCGCTATCCAAACTAGAGATGTGAAAGCAGGGAAATAATTTCAGGATGTTTCCAAAGTTGGAAACAATGAAAGCCGTTTGAACAATAATAATACAATTTGGAAGATTTTTATGGCAGAGTGGTTAGGGTGGCCACCTCACTGATACTATGTGTTATTAGGAAACACGTGTTTACTGTTAGCTTCCAGGAGTGTTTTCTTACTTGAAAGGAAAGTTGTTTTGTTGTTGTTTTTTTTAATATTAGAATGAGATTCTTTGGCCCTAATGTGGAAACTTAACCATACATCAAAAGGATTCAATGAAAGGATGTTGATGTTCTCTTGATAGAATTGATAAAAGTGATGTGGGAAAAAAAATCCCCAGATGATGCCTACTGCACTGTAGCTGCCCAATAGATGTAATCAATGTTAACGAATATGCATGAGCTCTGGACTCTGACAGATGTGCTCTCTCCCCTTGGCTCTCCTGCAGATAGCTCAAATTTGACATATTCAGAACTGAGTTGAGTTAATTCTGTATTGTTAATCTAGCATCGCTCAGTCTTCCCTGTCACAGTAAAGAGCAGCCCACCACTGTTTTAAGTCAGAGAGCTACACAGTTGTTGCACTGGTTAATTTCATGTCAACTGGACACAAGCTCCAGTAATCTGAGAGGAGGGAACCTTGACTGAGAAAACGCCTCCATAAGATAAACCTGTAGGACATATTCTTAATTGGTAATAGATGAGAGTGTGCCCAACTCATTATGGGTGGTGCTGCCTCTGGGATAGCTATCCTGGGTTCTATAAGAAAGCAAGCTGAGCATGTTATGGAGAGCAAGCCAGTAAGCAGCACTCATCCAGGGACTCTGCATCGGCTTCTGTGTCCAGGTTCTTGCCCTGATTTCCTTCAGTGATGGACTACAATGTAGCATAAGCCAAATAAACCCTTTCCTTCTCAGTTTGCTTATCACGGTGTTTACTCACAGCAATGCTACCCCTAAGACAGTCATGCTCAGTACCTCCATCTCCCTAATCACTCCACAAGCGGCTAAACACGTTTCTTCCTCCGTTTAAATAAAATGACTGTAACTGATTGTGTTTGTTCTCACCTCCAGTCTATAGCATGGGGTTTTCCAGCTGCACAGTGACATTTGGCCAGATGAGTTCCTGTCATTGTTGTGGAGGCTTTCTTTGGCACAGTAGCACACATTAGAAGCTCCCTGTTCTCTCTGCTTTTGCTGTCACTGGGGTCCCATAACCCAAACATCCCTTTAGACGTCGCAGGTGGTGTTGCTCTGGAGGGAATCTCATGGAGCTAGAAAACCTCCAATCCAATCCAAAGAATGATCCTCTCCTCCCAGTCCTAAAGACACTTCTTAATAATCTCTCTCTAGCAGAGGCAAGACCTTCTTTCTGCCCAGGGCAGTCAGGATGATCTTCATAGAACAGTAGCCCACAGTCAGGGCCCAACCTAAATTCCTTGCCTGCATCCCTTCACACACAGAATAAACATCTTGAAACTGGGTTCATCTTCACTGAGGCATAGTTGCCTCATATACCTAGGCTCATTCTTCTCTTACAAGGCTCCAGCCACAATGGGCTGCTTTCCATTGATTCTAAGGACAGATGCACATTTGCACCTATGAACATTCTGTTCCTCACTCAGAGCACTGCTCACTTTAGCAGAGTGACTACCTGTTGGGCCTCCTACTTATTTCCACCTCAGGACCTAGGTTGTTGCTAGGGAAGGGGATCACCACAAAGAGGAGCTGAGAACTTTTAATCACTTGCTATAAGTCTCATATGGCACAATAAACCCCTTGAAGATAGAAGCAGCTGTGCTTCATTCTCTATTCTGGATTGGCCTCTACCATAATGTATCGCACAGAATAGTCAATCAAATTCAAGGGACAAATGATGACTAAGAGAAATGCAAAGGTAGTCTTAGCTGGAAATTGCTTTCTCTATTCTTCACACTAGGGGGTGCCAAGTGAAATAAACTATGTACATGTGTATATATGTTTATGCCTGTACCTTTTTAAAAAACAGTATTTAGAGGTTTGGGTATTCTTTGCCTCTGATGCCATCCAAACATTGTAGCACAATAAATCCTCTGCTTTACGTCATAGAAGCTTTCCTATTCAGAGAGCTGTGATATTATGTATATGAGCTATGATATATATCCAGGGTGTGCTTATCATGACCAGTGCTATGTGAATCAAAGTGAATTCCTTGGAGAATCTGGAGCAATGCACTATCATCATCTTGATTATTTTTCCTTTGAGGGACTCTTTACCTCCTATTTGGCCTTAGTGGATGGACTCATAACACTAGACAATAGGTCACCAGGTTATCACTCTGCCTGAGTTGCCCACTATGAACTAGGTATTTTATCTGACCCACCAAGCCATAAAGTTAGACATACATAGCAGTAATCCAACATCAAATGAAAGTGGTTTATATGTGATTGGACTCAGAATATCCTGAAGGCACAACCAATCTACATGAAGAAGTCGCTCAGATGCCTATAGTTTCTACTCCCATTACAATACCTTCTCTGAGCATGCACATCTAGCCTCATGGGGTATGCCCTATGATGAATTGACAAAGGAAGAGAAGACTAGGGCTGAGTTTACTGGTGGTTCTTCTCTTATGAAGGTAATTGTTCCATGATTTGCGGACTGGTAGTAATGGGTTAGCTGGATTGTCAGGGACTTGGAAAGAACTCAATTGGAAAAAAGGTGAGAAAGACATTTAGGGAAGTAGAATGTGGATGGATCTCTGTAAATATGTGAAGGATGCTAAGATACTTGTGCAAATGCTCATTGAAAGGTCACGTCAGCAGAGGAGGAATTCAGCAATTGAGTAGCTAAGATAGCTTGCTCTGTGGACAGTAAGCCTCTTTCCCCAGGCATCCCTGTCATTGCCGAATGCGCCCATGAATAAAGTAGCCACAGTGGCAGAAATGGAGGTTATACATGGATTCAACAATACATGTACTTCTACTCACCCAAGGCTGACGTAGTTACATCTGCAATGGCATGTCAGGTCTAGCAGCATCAGAGACCAACAATGAACTCTGATAAGCTACCATTCCCCTGAGGACCAGCCAGCAACCTAGTGGCAGGTTGACCACTTCTTTCATGGGAAGGGCAATGCTTTGTCCTTATGGGAGTGTATACTCATTCTGTTTTGGATCTGCTTTTCCTGCATCTAATGCTTCTACTAAAACTAGCATCTGTGAATACAGAATACTTTATCCACCATCATGGTATTCTATACAGTCCTGCTTCTGATCAAGAAACTTATTAATAGCCATAGAAGTGCACCAGCAGGCCCACATGCATGCAATCCCCTGGCTTTTTACCATGTTCCCTACCATCTAGATGTGGCTGACTTAATAGAATGTTGTCTCCTTTTGAAAGACACAGTAACAGCACCAAGTAGGTGGTGGTAGCCTGGAGGGGTGGGGCAGGTTTCCCTTTAATGTGGTTTATGCTTTAAGTCAGAATCCAATACGGTTTCTTTCCTGTGCCGGATTAATGGATCAAGGAGTCAGGGTTGAAAGTAGAAATGGTTTCTTTCACTATCACCCATGGAAACAATTTTTGCTTCCTGTTCCTGGAACCTTAAGTTCTGCTGGCCTAGAATTCCAGCACCTCTCTAGGAATCTTTTGGGATGCCTGCACCAGATTGTAACTGCTGAGATACCCTGTCTCATGGACTAAACAACCACTGGATTCTTGGCCTTTCCATTGAAAAGCCCATTGTTGAACTACAAGAACCATAGCCTGCAAATTGCTCTGGTAAATCCTCTTTTAATTATATATGAATATATACATATATGCAATAGAAATGTAAAATATATGTACATTAATTCTATCAGTTCTGTTCTTTTAGAGAACCGGGATGAATACACTCACCTTTTTCTTAAATGACTTCCTGCCTCCTCCAGGACCTTCATTATTCAGACTGAAACATTAACTTCCAACCCTTAATGAAACATGATCATGTTTAAAACAAAACCACTAAGATATGAGAGTTAAAGAGCTCAATTAAAAATATTGGGTGAATTTTACTTTATCAACCTTTAGCATTCCAACTCCCCAAATAAGATATGTGTCTAAAAATTCAGGCTTGGTTCCATCTAAATTTATTAAGGGTTTTGAAAATGCTACAGCTAAGTATTGTGTGACACATTTCACCGGGTTGGAACAGCTACAGCTTAAGTGTATGGCCCTGCCAAGGCGGAAGCCGACTCTCTTAGACAGTAGTGTCAAATGCTAACATGTTGCTTCAGTTCTCAGTCTATTTTGAACTGTGCATTATTCAAAGCTTTCACTTCATTGAGTACACTGAAATTCTACCAGCTAATGCCATTAAAAATCAAACTATGTAAAAAAAATAGTGTTGTGAAAGTATCTATTTCCCACGTATGGAGTAATGGATATTTTCTGCACTGTAAGGAAAGTAGAGTTAGAAAGAAAAGCAACTTACTATTTGCTATCTTAACTTTAGAATTTCAAATCTTCTTGACTGTTCACTATGGCGCTTGCAGTTTGGGAGCTCATTAGATGGTCACAATGAAATGGAGTATTTATTCTTAAGTCCCAGGAATGGAGTTGCTTTTCACCTTCTTAAACTTTTGCTAAGAGAACCATCGCAATTCAAAGGAAACCATTTCAAATGAACATTCACGGGGGAGTTTTAGAAAGGGCTGGAATAATAAAAATATCTCTTTCAGCCAGTTCTATAATGGAGCCAATGAAAATAACCCAGGGACGGTTTGGGGATTGTGTTCATTCTTCTTATTGGATTAGTTAGCTTAGCTAACTAGTATGAGTATGAGATGACATTGGTGAGGCCAAGGTCTTATCTCTGTCTGGGCCAGTTAGCTTTGTGAAAGCAAGTTAATCGTCTCAGATGAATTAATTTTGTTTCCTAGGATGGCCTGGCTTAGGAAATCTGGAGGAATAATTCCAAATTGTTTGGGTTTGGGGATTATTATATTTCAATATGATTCGATTGTGTAACATCACAGTTGAAGGTATGAGTTGGGTGTGAGAGAAACTCACACTGAACATATCAACCTCATCCTCATCAGCATCCCATCTTAGATGTCTGCTGTTCTGTTGCGGTTCCATACCATCACTATCACCATGGACATCATTATCATTACTGTTATCCTGTTCATATTATGGGGCAGGTATTGGCTTTGTTATTGTATGAATCAATTCAGTCTTCCCAACCATTTCTTGAAGAAAGACTACTTTACCCTATCTTAGAGTTAACAAAGCAATGGATAGAAGATACTGTTAGGTCTCTTGTAACTGATCTCACTCACTCTCCGATTCCTGGGTCACTATGTGGTTGTGAGCAGCCTCCACCAAATAATCCCACCAACATAACTTGAGTGGCCTTGGTATTCCTTCTCTACATAGTCAATCGCTTTGTAGTCATCAATCAAACTATATCTTTTCTCAAGTTATTTCTCACGTGCATTTTGTCATGGCTATATAAAAAAAAATTAGCCAGTATCCAACTTCAATTTAGGAAAGTCAGGGGTCTCTCTGACTCCCAAGCTCATGATCTCAGAAAAGACATGCAGATGTCAACATCAGCTTCTGCTCTTTGATAATCTGTCCGATAGCTAGGTTATCTTTTTCTAAGAAGAACTGTATCATAGGAAAGTATGCAGCTCACCTGAGGGGAAACTTTTGGTGATTCAGTTCTCTTAAAGTAGACTTTTTCAGGTAGCTGACAGCTGACACCTACTCTCTTAGTGATTAGTTAATTAAACATTCTTAATGCTTAAGTCCCCCAAAGAGTGCACAGCATTCAATCTGTGCTCAGGTCTAAATGAAATGAAGGCCACTTCTTAGACACGGTACTGGCTAGTTTTGTGTCAACTTGACACAGGCTGGAGTTATCACAGAGAAAGGAGCTTCATTTGGGGAAAATGCCTCCACGAGATCCAGCTGTAAGGCATGTTCTAAATTAGTGATCAAGGGGGGAAGGGCCCATTGTGGGTGGTGCCATCTCTGGGCTGGTAGTCTTGGGTTCTATAATAGAGCAGGCTGAGCAAACCAGGGGAAGCAAGCCAGTAAGGAACATCCCTCCATGGCCTCTGCATCAGCTCCTGCTTTCTGACCTGCTTGAGTTTCAGTCTTGACTTCCTTCAGTGATGAACAGCAATGTGGAAATGTAAGCTGAATAAACCCTTTCCTCCCCAACTGCTTCTTGGTCATGATGTTTGTGCAGGAATAGAAACCCTGACTAAGACAGACAACTAACATGTTAAAAGAGTGTGGATAAATTTTGAACTCTTAAAAGAAAAAAACAAAACAAAACAGGAAGATGTTTTCTTAATGTACAATTTGATTTTAAATATGTTTTAAATTAAAATAGATTCATACTCTTTCCCCTTACCTCCCTCCAGTTCCTCCCAGCTACACTTCCTTTAATCCCTCCCCAACTCCCAAGATGATAGCTTCTTTTTCTTTGATTATTACTGGTATGTATGCATGTGTGTATGTGTCTATACAAATATATAAATACTACTTGCTGAATCTGTTTTTGTTGTTTGTGTGTATATGGTTCTAAAGCTGACCACTTTGCACTTAAAAAAAAGCCAATAAGGAGGCTCATCAGGAGAGGGGCTAATTCTTCTTCAAGCAGTCAATAGTTGCTTGCAGTTCTTTGTCTAGGGGCGGCCCCCCTGATATTTTCCTCTTCTGAATTGACATGCCTATTGATAGTGGCATTTTTCATGTCTTGCTTACGCAGCCATTTCTGGGATAAACTGTTTCATAGCAGACTTCCTGATGTTTTTATAGTCTCTTATAGTCTTATAGACTCTTATAGTCTTTCTACCTCATCTTCTGAGATGTTCCCTGAGCCATAGATGCAGGAGCTGTGATGTAGATGTTCCACGGGGAATGGTCTGAATGGTCTGCACATCTCAGCTGATGTTTTCTCTGATGGTCTCAATTTGCTGTAGAGATGCTCCTTATCTGTGGGTGTAAGGATAAGATTTCAAGTACAGAATGAAGTTATGCTGCTCTAGAAAAGCCGTGGTAAGATTGTCCTTCTGTTCTGGTAATTGTCACACTTCACAGATGTCACAGCTGGACAGGATTTTTTAATTGATTCCTTCCCTTGGCAGATTGCACAGTAATTTCTGGAACAATGGAAGCTAGACTGAAGGAAAAATACTTAAAACAGAACATTTTAAAAGAGCTTTCTGAGAATGTGCATGTTGTTATTGTTTATTATTATATTTTATGTGTTTGTGTGTGTGAGTGTGTGTGTGTGTGTGTGTGTGTGTGTGTGTGTGTGTGTGTAGGCATGCATATGTCAGAGCACACATGTGGAAGTCAGAGGACCATTGGAAGGTTCTTTTTTTTTTATCATGTGGGTCCAGGAATACTATTAACCTTAGCAGACTTGATGACAAGCACCCTTTTTCCCTTTGAGCCATCTCCTGGGCCTCTGTTTGTTTTTACATATAAAAAGGGGGAGGGAGTTTTATTTTAGAGACAAGTGAAGTCTTCTCAATATTAGCAGCATTTGATAATGTTAAGTGTTTATTCACTTAAAAAATCCTAGTCAATACCAAACCATTGAATACTTTATTCACATACATGTAAATTGTCTATAACTTTTGCAGCTTTTTACAGTAGTCACTATGTTAAAAATTATAATTACAATTTATTAGTTTGACTTTGGACTCATGTCTTAGAGGAATTGAGTTGGAAATAAACGGGAAGCCTCATCTCTGGAGTGTAGCACTTATAGTATTGGAGATGGCTATGCAGGTTGCCAAAGTAGGAAAGCAATAAATAGTCATGGTCAACTCTAAAGCTTATGAACCATAACCATGAACAGAATGGTTCATGAACATAACAAATTATCCCAAAGGGTGTAATAGTGTCACCTTCATCTTTGAGGTAATCAATAGCTATCTAGCTGCCTTTAAAGCCCACTAGGAGGGAATTTTGGCATAATACTATAAACCTAAATAACTATTCATGGCTGGTAAGGTCATGGGACCTTCGGGAGAACCCAATAGCACCACTTTCCTAAACTAGTCTAATTTCTAATTCATTATAAATATTTATTCTTATACCCACAGTATGTAGGTATCACTGATCATCAAAGAAGTTTCTGTTTTTAATAGAGGCCATTACAGAAATTTACAACTGGTCAAAATGCAGATAATAATGTCAGGTACCCAACCCAATTGATACATTTAAAACACAGCCCCTACCCCTAAGGCAGAAAGAGTATAAAAGTCATAAGACCAGGAGTTCTGCTTAGAGATAGTGTCTTCTATGTATGTCAAACAATCTGAACCATGAAACCTCAACAATATAGTTTATTAAAATTGAGGCAGAAGAGGAAGTTATGGATTTTAAAGGAAGTGAAGGGCTCTTGGAAGGAGGTAGAAAAGAAAAGAGAGGCATAAGAATGATGTAAATATAGTGCTCATGTATAAAATTCTCAAAAAACAATTGTTAAAAAAGAAATTTATGAGTCTCACAGACATCTGTCCTGATGGTTGTTGTGTCTACAACATCTAGAACATTTCCAGGAATTATGAGAAAGGCTCATTAGTAAGCTGATTGCAAACTTACATTGTAATCTTTTACTGTGTCTTCTCCACTGTATTAGATATATAAATATATGCAAATGTATTCAAGAATTTCATGGTTGCCTTTGGTTGAGTGACTTGACTACTTGCAGCCAGGATTTCTGGCAATGGGTGTGTTCTGAGTCTTCCATCCCACTTCACTCTATAAAGATGGTGCCCATGGAATGGAATCAGTAATTTTTAATACCTTACAGCTCCAATCAAAGGAAATGACCCCTTTAGGATCAAAACTGAGACCTCAACCTCTTTAGTGATTGCTATATGGTAATCTAAAAAGAGCCATCTTGTAATACAAGGGGTAGTTGAGGAGCAAGTGAATACCATCTGGACAGAAAGTATTACTTAGATGCTGCATTCATCCCAAGCTTGCTTCTCAGCATCCCATTCAATTAAGTCATATTTCCTAAAGTGAGGCTTGAGCTGTCACGTGCTGTACTACTCTAGAGAATGTGTGGCTTAAGTTTCTCTTAAAAACAAACACTTTACATGAGCCTTGGAAGAAGAGATTTCCACATAGAACGGCCTTCAAAAGCTAAGCAAATAATAAAAAGATGGAAGTGTGCCCATCGCATCCAGGAATGTCACTCTACAGCCTAGTGTAAAGGCACTCTCAGAACCTACTGTCAGAAGACCCAGATGGAGTACTAGCTTTGATTAGATTAGCACTAGCCTCCCCCTAGGCTCAGCTGCCACCTGGCCAATCTTGTGGCATAAAATACTTGTGTTTCAAGGGTCATTTGACCCATTCCTTGTTCACAAAGAGCTCCAAATATAGGCGCCTGGCATACTTGCTGTGCGAGGTTTTGCTTAATGTGCCTTAGATCATTGACAAAACAGGAAGTTTAATATATTGCTTTACATTCTTACATTCTTGTTTTGTCATTGGACCGTTCTGTTCATAGTGTATTAAAAGTTAATAGGTTTTGTTGGTTTGAGTTTGGGAGTTAAATTTTGTTCCGTTGCTTTGGTAGAAGAAAGTTACATTGCATTGCTTCTGATACAACACAAATTAATTGACCTAGTTAATGAAAATATTTAGGAATAAAGCATACATTTTTACATTTTTGAACTAAGACATCTCTATAGTAATGAATTTAGAAGCATACAATGGAGAACCAAGTACAGAGCTCCGCTGAAGACAAAATTTACAATTTACATGCAAATTCACTGTTCCAAGAATCCTTGGGTATCAGGTGTGCACAGAATGTACATACATGAAGTCAAGATACTCATACACATAAAAAGATAAATAAATATATATATATATATATATATATATATATATATATATATATATATATATATATATTCTTTTTATGAGGCAGGGGAAAAATAAATGTTTTTAAAAGGCCTCTAGAGTAATCAGATTCGTGAGACATAAGATACTTTACCAGAGCTTGGGGAAAGAACAATCAGGATTTGTAGCTTCATGTGCTTGATAGTTTATGGATGATAGGAATGACTGCACCGGACACTACTGAAATGTCCCTTAAAAATGTGTAAGGTAGTATATTCATGCTGTGCATATTTTGTTACAAATAAAAGTTGCTTAAATCTAAAGATGGTGATGATGATATTTCATTTAAATAAAAATTGTACTATTAATGGAAATAACTTTGTGCCATTTTTAGTGGATTGACATTTCCTTCCTCTTGTCCACTTCTTCTATTCTATAAATATTAATTGAATTTATTCACCAACACAAGTTGAAAGGTCTTTGGAGGTAAGGCGAGAAAGAACAGAAATCTGACGTTTGTGGACTTTACGTTTTCCTCTGGTAGGAGTGGATAATAAACAGAAAAAAAACGCCAACAGGTAGATACAAATGCTGGACGCAACTGGGCATGAAAAAGAAATGTCAAAGAGCAATGGGTACCACTTACAGATTGCTACGGTTTATAGCAATCTATTGATATAGATTGATATAGAATTTATTGATATGGATAATATGTCTATTATCCTCTGCACAACTCATGTTGAAATTAGATTCCCAATGTGAACTTGTTGAAAGCTTGAAGAGGCACTTTGGGTCATGAAGGAGTTGTCCTTCTGGCTGGGTTGATGTAGCTCTCAGCAGAGTGGGTCAGTTGAACAGAGTGTGGTTTACTTAAAGGCACACCCTGTGATTTGTCTCTTTGTCATTGAGTGATTCCCCTTCTGTCTTTCACAACAACTTATAGTGCGGGAGCCTATCAGAAGGTATCCAGAGTCCAACCACACTCTTGAACTTCTAAACTCATGAGCTACATAGATTTGTTCTTCACAAAGTTCGAAGACCCAGGTACTCTGTTATAGTAACAAAGAAACCAGGTTAAGAGGCTAACAGAAGTCACGTTTCAGAATGGCTGTTCAAGAAGAGAGTGAAAGAAGGAAGGAAGTGAGCTTGAAAACATCCAAAGGAGCAGCTGTTTCTGGGAAGTAGATTCTAGGTGTAAGGGCCTCAGATAGGAGAGTGTCTGATGCATCCCAAAGACGTGTAGGCCTCCCTGGAGGTACAGGAAGAACAAACGGAGGAAATAATGTCGACAGAGGAGATGCAGCAGCTGTTAGAGAAGTTAGAGACATTGGGTCATTTTACACTGATGCCATGGGTGTCTAGAAATGTTAATTTAAGGGCATTGAAGTCATTCTGTCTTTCTAAACACCTGAAATCTCTCTTGATCATGTAGAGCCATGAGGGAAACAAACCTGGCCCAATCTTATTTTGGCTTGTTCTGTTGAAACACCAAGTTGATGATACATATTGTACTACATACTAAAGGGCACTTTCTTATCTCTCTCCCTACTTTGGAAATATTATCTGTAGGCTCTGGAGAACATCCAAAAAGAAATGTCAGGGGAAAATATCAGCATGATTAATCATGTGTGTCAACTTCACTGGGCCAGTGGATGTCCACAGTGTGGGTCAATTATTATTTTTGGATGCCTCTGTGTGGGTGTTTCTGTAAGAGATGAGCTTTAACATTGACATCAAAAGATTAGGTAAAGCACAATTTCACAAAACCAGATAGGGCTCCTGTAGTGCTCTGAGAGGCTGGAGTGGAGAGCTGAAGTAAGGGATTGAGTGGCACTATGGAGCAGTAGCCCCACTCATACCCCACCACCTGTCTCTTCAGGCCTTTAGCTTTGGATGAAGGCCCACATTGCTTCAGCTTTCACACTGAATGATTCCACTGGCTCTCCCTTACAATTCAGAGAATGTGTGTTCTGCAGACAGTTCCAAATGCTTTCCTACGCTAATCTTAGCACAGTCTGCTAAGGGTTGTAATCTGCACAGTCAAGAAAGCCTAACATTCCACATTTAAATATGTTTTTAAAGGCTATGTATATTAGAAGCAAGAGATGATAACGTTTTCTGTGAAGTGTTTTTGGGGTATATATAATATGTTTTGTGTGTGGTATGTATGTGTTAATGTAGGTGTGGGCATGTATACATGCAGATGGTGCTTCTGAAAGCCAGATAGATGCTGGTGTCTTTCCTTGATTTTTTTTCCCATTGTGAAATTAAGGGACTCTCACTAACGCCCCCCCCCCCCCGCCCCAGAATCTCATTGATTCAGCTAGGCTGGCTATCCAATGAGATTCAGGGGTTTACCAGTCTCTGTCTCTCCCAGTCCTGGGGCTGTAGGTAGTGTGACCAGTTGTTTGTGTGGGTTCTGGGAATTCGAATCCAGGCCCTTTGTTTACATGGAAGACACTCTAGTGTCTGAGCCATCTCCCTAGCCCTGTTAAGTGTTTTTAATAGTTCGCAGACCCTAGAGATCAGCTCCCAGGTATTCAGGCATGCAGTGTGCCGCTTTGTGTGAACAACTTAGCCGTTTGTGTTTGAACCCAGTGTGCTTCTGGGGCATTGTCCGTCCCTGATTCTTGCTTATGGGCATTGAGTAGTTGTTTTCCCAGCATTTTATGCATTTTTTTTTGTCCTAGATACATCCATTAAATCCCAGTTTTCAGGGCAAGGCAGTTAAGAGAACTTTCTATTCTTTCAGAGAACTTGGTTCTGTTCACAGCACCTACACGCAGCTTAAAACCGCCCTTAACACCAAATTCAGGAGATGTGGTCTTCTCTTCTGGCCTTTGTAGACACCAGTGTACACACAGATATATTCAGGTAAGACATACACATAACATAAAAATAAATGAATCTTTGAAAAGATTCCAATCTTAGTGGGGCTCAGCTAACACACAGTTACACTAAGAGGAGATTGGGCAGTGGTCCTGTTACTGGGTTACACTAACAGGAGATTGGGCAGTGGTCCTGTTACTGGGTTACACTAGCAGGAGATTGGGCAGTGGTCCTGTTACTGGGTTACACTAGCAGGAGATTGGGCAGTGGTCCTGTTACTGGGTTACACTAGCAGGAGATTGGGCAGTGGTCCTGTTACTGGGTTACACTAACAGGAGATTGGGCAGTGGTCCTGTTACTGGGTTACACTAGCAGGAGATTGGGCAGTGGTCCTGTTACTGGGTTACACTAGCAGGAGATTGGGCAGTGGTCCTGTTACTGGGTTACACTAACAGGAGATTGGGCAGTGGTCCTGTTACTGGGTTACACTAGCAGGAGATTGGGCAGTGGTCTTGTTACTGGGTGATATTTCTTCCTCTATGAATGCTGGATAACTCTTGGCCCACCTCCCTGAATTCTTTGATGACTTGAACGCAGCGATTTCAAGAGTAAGAGTCAGGATACTGCTGAGCATAGTCATCCCTGGGCTGCATTCAGCCTGGAAAGTGTTCAGTTCTGAGGATCTCTTTGTAGCCAGCAGAAGTGCCTGGCCTATGAGCTTGGCACACTGCCATATGCCAGTTCTCCCTTCCTTTGATTACCACATTACGGTCAGGACACTATTTTGAAGACACATCTTGATCTTCTCTTTTGACATTTCTAAGAGACTCTTGGATACTTAGAAGGAAAGCCAGCACAGTAAAGAGGACATTTTTCACCCCTCGGCATGCACTGCCATGCTCACAGCCCAAGGATGAAACCTTGTGGAACCGGGGCTTTCTATCAGGATAGTTCTTGCTCCTTGGTTAGAATTTACCAAAATCTAGTTCTGCATAAATGGCCTCTGCCTCAGGTCCCCATTTCTGTCTCTTCTTACTCTTCCTCTTGCTGATCCTGCCATGTTTAAAACTATATATTGGGCTGGTGAGATGGCTCAGCGGGTAAGAGCACCCGACTGCTCTTCCGAAGGTGATAAGTTCAAATCCCAGCATCCACATGGTGGCTCACAACCATCCGTAAGGAGATCTGGTGCCCTCTTCTGGAGTGTCTGAAGACAGCTACAGTGTACTTACATATAATAAATAAAATAAATCTTAAAAAAAAACTATATATTAGTAGAAAGAGCATGGTTGTCTCTGGTATCCAAGACCTCTGTGGATACCAAAATCTGTGTAAAATTTACAGCATTTAAGCACATTTTCTGAATTCTTAATTCAGGCCTAAATTCTGCATAGCTAATGTAATATATGTGCTATGTACAGAGCTTTTATGCTACATTATTTAAAGAATGATAAAAGAATCTGCATCTGACCAGAGCAGATGCAGCCACTGCAAACCCAACTACATCCCTTGCAGCAGTAACAATGCAACACTTTCTTTTGTTCAAGTATTTTCTATGTAGATGAGGACGCAGTGTGCACAGAAGGCTCATTGAAATTGGTGGTAAATAAACTCCAGTTTGATAGTAACATTTATTTGCTTGTTTGGTGCATGTTTGTGTGTGTGCATAATGATATGTGTGCAGATAGGCATGTGTGTAGATGTGCATGCACTCGGAGGACTATCTTGAAGTACCTTGGGTACCACAGTTTCAGACACCTTGTCTTTGGAGATAGAATCTCTCTTTAGCTTGGAACTTGCCAAGCCTGCTAGGCTGGCTGGCAATAAATACGTAGAGATCCTTTTGTCTCTGCTGGCCCAGCACTGGAACCACCACCACACTTCCCC
>LR750312.1:272844-347844 GCA_902729485.2 Mus minutoides | reverse complement strand
CCCGAGGAACCAGATTGGATGCTACTTTCTTACAATTGTCTGTCACTTTTTTCAGGATAATAAAAACTTTGATATTTAGGGATTTTACCTTCTGCTTCTGAATCTCAGAGGAAGCATCACATTTTGTGGTTGTCAAAGGTTCCCTTCAGTACACATGTGCTGAGATATATAAATATTTCTCAAGCACAGTGGTAGGGATCCTAAGATTCTCAGTGCTTGAGATGCTGATATGTGGCAGACACAAAGTACTTTACTTTATCTTCACTTCGTTTAATACTTTCAGCTACCTACAGATCAACTAACAGAGAGTCTGATTATTTAAATGATATAACTCCTGTCCAACAATGACAGTAGTATGCAGGTTCAAACCCTGAGTTTTCTTATTCCCAGTCCCACACATGAGCAGAACTGAGCTCTGACTCCTTTGCTTTCTTTAGAACTGCTTTGGTAGTCTTCTTTTAGAACTGTGTGGTCAGCCTAGAAGTATGATCAGCTTAAAAAAAATCCTCCTAGGAGTTATATCAATAAACATGGCATTGAGAATTGGCCACCATAACCAAATAACAGCCAAATAAAAATTAACAACATACCATGCATTCCAACAACCCCAGCAAATGTTTTCAGGGGCTGAGGCTGGCTCTGCTTTGCCACTAGGAGTATGGACAGTGTTGGGACTTACATTCTGGAGGCTTACTTCAAAGAAGCAAAACTGACCAAGACCAAGCACAAAATCATGGAGAATGGATTTGGCACACCAAGCTACCTATCGATGTTTGATTCTAGCTCTTCAAGTTGCATGAAAGTCAAAAGTTTCCCTCATTTATGAATACATTTTGAACATTTTACGGACTTATGCATATTAATTAAAATAAAGAGGGCACAAAACATGTAAAAATATGTTTTTACATGTAAAAATAGCTAGACATTATTCTTTAGTCACAATATGATTTGTTCCTGGGAAGAGGACATTAGTTTCTATAGTTATTTGAGTAAGAATTATCCCCCATAGATGTGGGTGCTTGAACACTTAGCCCATGTTTAGTAGCACTGTTTTGGCTAGTGGTTTAGTCTTACTGGAGGAAGTATGTCATGAAAGATGGGCTTGGAGATTTCACAGTCTGGACCCACTTCCAGTTTGATCTTCTTGCTTTGTGCTTGCGGTTGAGAATATGATCTCTCAGCTTCCTGCTCTGACCATCTGCTGCCATGCTTTACCCAGTTATGGACTCTCCCTCTGGAACCATAAGACAGAATAAACTCTTCTTTCCACTAGCTGATTTCAGTCATGGTGTGTTATCACAGCAACAGAAGAGTAACTAATGCAGTTCCCAAAGACTGTACGGACAATGTGTCCCAATGCAAGTGGACACTGTTGAAAGAGAGAGAAAGAAGTTCAGAAGTATTGTTCGGAGGCTGATGGGAGACAGAGGTCAGAGAGTGGGATGGTGCCTTTAGTAACATCCCCAGTATGTTGTGATATCTTGATCCTGTCCCAAACCTAGAAGATTGGAATTTGTATGCTCATATTGGGAAGTGAGAGAAGATGTGTCTTCTTGGATCAGGAGTTGGGTGGTCCTGTCTCTCTTTCCAGACATAGATTAACAATGACTTAATTCTAGAAATATTGTCAGCAAGTAAAATAAATAGACTAATGACTGTGGGCAAATTGTATGGTAATGTGTCTAAGCATTGTTTCCAGTCTGACCCTTAAGTATACATTAAATCAATCTAGATGGATGACTCATTCTGCTCTTAATTAATCTTTTCAGACATTTATAGAGCAAAAGGCAAAGTCTTTACATAGGCCTTGTAAATGTGTTTAAGCTTAGAATGGATTTTTATTTATGTGCGCAACTCAAGCAGCAGTTACTTCTAAACGAAGGCTTGTTTTGAATGTTCTCAGACCTTCAAAACCTTTTATTTCCATCCTTGTGGAGGGAATTGGGGGTGAGCTGAAAGAAAACACATGAAGGGCATTTGCCATGGCACGAACCAGCCAGTCTTCGGTACCACTCATGTTTGTAGTTTATGGTATCATAAGCAGAGAGGAAGGAGGACAAAATGGATGAGGTGCGCTCTCTCCTCAGGAGGTCCGCAGTAGGAAAAGGACTCTCAATTGCTGTGGCCCTGCCTCCAGGTTCCTTTGCCACCAAAATGATCAGTCTCACAAATGCCCTTCTGTTAAACCTAAGGCTGGCTTTCAGCCTGTGCCCACGTGCATGTGTTGTCTTGGGGTTTTGCTATCTCTGACATAGCCGAGGAGGCACCATCTACTGTTCAACTGAGCACAGATTGGGACCTGTTTGCTGTGGTGAAGGTTGTAAATTAGAGTCAGTTCTTCTAGGATAGTAGGCTGTGGTGTGTGTGTGTGTGTGTGTGTGTGTGTGTGTGTGTGTGTTGTAGATAATGGCATTGTTATTCAGTCTTTAAGCTCCTCTTATTCATCAGCCTTGTGTGGCTAAGAATGAATTGCTTGTACTACTTTTGTTTTAGTAGTCTAACTTTTTCTTTTGTTCTCTCTCTCTCTCTCTCTCTCTCTCTCTCTCTCTCTCTCTCTGTGTGTGTGTGTGTGTGTGTGTACACATGCATGTGCATGCACATATGTGGAGGTCAGAGGTTATTATTACTGAGGAGTCACCCATCTGTTTTTATTGTTTTTTGATGTGCTGTTTGTGTGTAATAATGTCTCTTAGTAGGCCCAGGGGCTTGCTGATTAGGTGAGGCTGCCTGGCCATTGAGCTCCAGGGATCTGCCTGGAGGGTGGGATTGAACTCAGGTCTTCCTGCATGCTTGCATAGCAAGTATTTTATCGATTGAGTTATCTCCTCGGCCTCCAAGCTTTTGGATTTTATCACTCATTTATACTGAATTCTTAGTTTGTAGGGCCACCACTCTAGGTGCTGAGAGTGCTATGTCTCCAGAAACTTACACTCAATAGGTTTAATAGATAAGTAGTAAATACTCATGACAGCGAGCATCATAGAAACCAAAGTGAACACGGTGAGGGGATGAGCGCAGTGGGTTTAAAAGAAGATATAAATCATCTTGTGGAAGCAGAAGTGTTGATAAGGGTTTGAAGAGGAGTGTGGGACAGCTATGTGGCTAGGGCCAGGTTAGAGTGGGCCTCATGAGAAGCTATTGGGGAGCTTGAAGCCAAGGATAGATGTGTTCTGGTGGAGAATTCCCAAGATCTGACTGGCACTCTGTGGATACTTTGTCCTTACATGGCCTGCATGTGAACTGGCAGCATACCACCATCACTGAGCTCAAGAGGAAGGCAGGATGCCTGCTGATGAAAATGTACATCCATGGAGCCATTACAGAAGACAGCATGGAGGCCCTTCCAATGCAACCCAGTTCTCTCACTTCTTAGTGGATATTTAGGGGAGAGGATACAAGGATACCAACAAGATGTATGCATCCAGTGTTTATTGCAACACTCTTAATATCTAACAGACACAATCAGCAAATAAATGAAGAAAACATGGTGCAGATGTACCATGGATTATCATTTAGTCACTAAAAAAGAGTGAAGCCTCATTATTGGTGGCAAAAGTTACAGAACTGTAGACTGTTATAGGCAGTGGCACCAAATACTGTGTGATCTCAACCATATGTACAAGTAAAGAAAATTAATCTCAAAGGGGAGAAAGAAGAGGTCACTAAGAGATTTCAGAGGAATGAGGAGGAAGAGGGTCTGGATTGAGGAAGGTTAGACAGGGACTACTAAAATTCGATGAGATAGAAATAAATGAGCTGTTTCTATATACAACAGGGTGAATATTGTCTACAATTTATCACATAGTTTCCAAAGACTAAGATTTTCCAGGCTGCAAAAAGAAAGAAGCAAATGCTTAAGAAAGTAGAAATGCCAAATGTTCTAATTGGCTCATTACCTATTTTGTATATACACTGAATTTTTACCCTCTCCCCTGTAGGTATATATAGGTATTAAGTGTCAATGCATGTTTTTAAAAAACAGTGTTTGGAGGTCATCCCAGGGTGTGTGAAGCAGTATCTACCTTTTCAGTGTGGCCAGGTAGAGAGATGTTTTAGTAGAGTAAATGCATTAACATGAAGAAGATAGAGGGGCACGTGATAAGCTCCCCATTCTTGCTCTTCACAGGCATAGGTAGTGATTTAGACTACCACATATTACAGTGCCAACACAAATTTCTTTATATATCCTACTTATCACTGGATTATTTAATGAAATTCTTTATTTTTTGGTATGGAATGTAATTTTTAAAATTTTTTTACACTCCATATTTTATTTCTCCCTCCCTGTCCACCCTCCAACTATTCCACATCCCATACCCCACCCCCTGTTTCCACATGGACGTCCCCATCTCTCACCCCACCTGACCTCTAAACTACCTGGGGCCTCCAGTCTCTTGAGGGATAGGTGCATCATCTCTGAATAATCCTAGACCCGAAGTCCTCTACTGTATTTGTGTTGGGTGCCTCATATCAGCTGGTGTATGCTGTCTGTTTGGGGGTCCAGTGTTTGAAAGATCTTTGGCATCCAGAATAATTGGGATTGCTGGTCCTCCTACAGGATTACCCTTCTCCTCAACTTCTTTCAGCCTTCCCTAATTCAACAACAGGGGTCAGCGGCTTCTGTCCATTGGTTGGTTGCAAATATTTGCATCTGACTCTTTCGGCTGCTTATTGAATCTTTCAGAGGGCAGTCATGATAGGTTACTTTTTGTGAGTGTTCCATAGTCTCAGTAATAGTGTCAGGTCTCGGGGCCTCCCCTTGAGCTGGATCCCCACTTTGGGCCTGTCACTGGACCTTCTTTTTCTCAGGCTCCTCTCCATTTCTATCCCTGCAATTCTTTCAGAGAGGAATAATTATGAGTCAGAGTTGTGACTGTGGGTGACAGCCTTATCCCTCACTTGATGTTCTGTCCTTCCTGCTGGAGGTGGGCTCTATAAGTTCCCTCCTACTGTAGGGCATTTAAAGTACAAAATATCCAAGATACAGTCCACAAAACTCAAAAAGATCAACAAGCTGAAGTGTCCAAGTGAGGATGCCTCAGTCCCACTTGGGAGAGAGAAGAAAGCAATCACAAGTGGGGAGGGAGGGAAGGACCTGGGAGGGAAGGTGGAGGGGAGTGGGGAGACTTGTGGGGAGAGGGGAACCTGATCTGGTATTGGGGGAGGAAAAAGGACTGAAGCCCTGAGGGCCAGCAGAAAGAATGGAAACAGGCAACCTCAGGAAATAGGAGATTGAGGGGACCCTCTAGAATGCACCAGAGACCTGGGAGGTAAGAGACTCTCAGGACCCAAAGGGAGGGATCTTCGATGAAATTCATTATTTTTATACTTAGTTTTATTTAATAACCCAATAACTCCCATGTGTGCTTTGTGTGTATTTCTGGGTATGGATCAATCCCCTGGAGCCAGCCTTTAAAAAAACCCAAACAACAAAATGGACTTTCCCTTCTCAGGAAGCTATCAATTGTTCCTAGCTCCTCAGTTAGGGCATCATGAACCTCTTCCCACTCTATGCTAGAATGTAACTGGATCGATCTTATATGGGTGACCACAGCTGCTGAGAGTTCAGAAGTGCAGTGGGTCTGTCATTTCCAGTAGACAGTTTCACTCTTGGCCTCCTGACCTCTAGCTCTTACAATTTCAACCTCTATTCTTCCAAAGCAATCCCTGAGCCTTGGGGAGAGGATGTGATATCAACATCCCATTTGGCTTAACTCGACCATGTCTTAGTTAAGGTTACTATTGCTGGGGTGAAACACTATGACCCAAAAGCAGGTTGACGAGGACGGAATCTATTTGGCTTACACTTGGGCTGTTCATCACTGAAGGAAGTCAGTAAAGGAACAGGCCAGAAATCTGGAGACAGGAGCTGATGTAGAGATTACAAAGGAGTGTTGCTTACTGGCCTGCTCCCCATGGCTTGCTCAGCTTGTTCTCTTATAGAACCCAGGACCACCAGCCCAGGCATGGCACCACCCACAATGAACCAGGCCTTCTTCCATCAATAACTAATTTTTAAAATGCCTTAAAAGCTGGATGTTATGGAGGCATTTTTTCGGTTAAGTTTCCCTCATTTCAGATGATTCTGGTTTATGTGTCAAGTTGACATAAGTACAACACATACCAGTTATGGATTTTTGTGTTCATTATTGTCTAATACACAAAGACATTTCACTACTCATGATATCTGACAGCTGTGCTGTATCAATGGGTAGAGAGATGTTAATTTAGAGGGCAGTTTGATACTATGCTTATTTAGCAAAAATAACAGTAATAGGTTCACTCCTGGAGCCTGTAGGCACCCAACCATGATTTGCAATATCAGACACATGTTTCTTCCTGTGGAGGAGGCCTTAAATTCAATTAGAAAGCATTGGTTGCCACCCATAACTTTACACCATGGATATATCTTGCCATGCCAGTAATTATTGCAAGTGACAGGATTCATATCTGGGTAAGACTACTGATGACTCCCCCTGCTCTCAGAAGCATAACACCTTCTGGAACTACGAGAGATATATAGAAGAGAGGAAATTTTTGGTCAGTATCAACTTGCTTTCTCTATGTCTTGAGACTACAGTATATGGTGTCTTCAGCAATAGCATCTTATCATCAAGTTCTTGTGGGCAATCCTAAGCAATGTCAATAGTCTGTATTTGTTTGGGGTGAGGTCTCTAGGACACTAGGACACCTCTGACCAACAACTTGAGAGGAACATTCCCACATCTAGCAATGGGACTTTTATTTGACAACCTATGGTTTCTGGGATGAATATAATCCCCTGTGTAGGAAAACTCCAAATCTTTTATATGAAGTTTATAAAAGAATATGTGTGGCTTTTTCAAACATCCTTAGTGTTCTTAATCCCCCACCCCTCCTCTTTCCTACCCTTCTCTAGTTTCTAGGTGGATAACTTTCTTACATTTTGCAGTTGAACTGTCCATTGTGTTATGTTTTATGTGGGGGCTGAGGGAGGTAGAGGGGTGTGTGTGTGTGTGTGTGTGTGTGTGTGTGTGTATGTTTGTGTGTGTTCTACTTACTATTTTTCTAATTATTATAGGAGTCCTTACTTGTTAAGAAATAATCACTATTTGTATAGTATTCCTAGATTGAGTACACATAAATGACACATATCTTAAAAGGACTCTATTTGATCCCATTGCAAGGCTGGTCTAAGTTTGAAATTCATATCTGTGGCCTAGGCGTTACTGTTAGAGCTTACTGAATGCTATTGGCATGTGCATCTGTTACAAGAATGTCTCATTTGAACTATTTATTATACTGCTGACAATGGCTTATAAAATATTTAACTTTTATTCTCAAATTAGGTAATGACAAGATATCTAATCAGGTAAAAGTGCTTTCGACACAGGCTCAATGATTTGAGGTTGATCCCTGGAACCCATGGTGGAAGGAGAGAAGCAACTCCTAAAAGTCATTCTCTGACCTCCAGCTCTGTGTCAAAGCATAGGAATGCACACACACACACACACACACACACCACCACCACCACCACCACCACCACCACCACCACTCATCATCATTATCATCAACATCATCAACAACAACAACCACAACATCTAGATGTGGTCAGTTTAGAGCTGTGTATTCCAGCTCTAGTCTACAAGGACCTTGTGAGCCCTAGCTTGTATGTCTCCTTTCAGTGGATAGATTTTCATTCCCAAGGTCACCATGGCCCAAGATAGCCACGTCACCTTCAGCCACTACATGGAAATTTCAAACATCAGAAAAGAAGAGATGAAACCACAGCACAAAAGAGCTGTGGCATTAGACATTCAAGCCCTGTTTATAGTTCACCATTTGAACCATTCACTTATAGGTTGTTGGAGAGAACTTAAACACAGCCCTTACTATCTGCCTGCTCCCAACTCTGAGATGAGTCTTTGTTTCTGTTGTCCTGGTACCCACTTAAAACAGTATCTTCCTTCCTATCAAAAGGGAAAAACAAACAGAAACAACCAGCAGTTCCTAATACATTCAGGTCAAGGGAACATGGTTTGATATTCATCTCAGTGGAATAATACCTCCCACTACATTTTATCTCAGCTGATTCATCTGTACCATCATCCTATTATGGTGTCTTGTAATTCTTTCCACTTTTCTTGAGAGAGAGAGAGAGAGAGAGAGAGAGAGAGAGAGATCTGATTTAGTGAGAATACATTTTTACATTCAAAGTTGAATATTTGCAGATAAACTTCACCCACTTGAAATGGGGTAATAGAAAATTCCCTATATAGAGATAAATCTGCAAATAGCTCTATTAAATGTGCATCTTTTCCTAAGATGGGTTTCTATACAACAAAGGAATTGGAGGTAATGCCCACTTCATTGAGTTGTGTTTCTTACTCAGAAGCCAGGTACTACGATTACTACCAAAGAGGTGGAGAAGGATGCAGAGACCAGAGGTTCAGAGAGCCTAGTCCTTATTTTCATAACTGAAATCTGGAGTTGAGATGCGTCACATATTCACTGTGGCCATTGGAGGACAATCTGGGGACCCAGCTGGGACACAGTTAAGATATGTCATTGCTACTTTCAAGCTAGTGACTTGGGGACACAGACTTTCTCTCTTCAGTTTATCTTAGAAAATGAAGAGGTTGATACTATATTATTAACTGAGACTTATTTGCAATTTAATGAATTGTCCCATATAAAGCTTTGGGCAGAGGTTCCTTCAATTGTGGGTCCTTTAAAATGTTTGAGATTATAGATTCTGCTCAGAATACAAAGGAAAAAAGAACTCTATTTCACTTAACATATATTTTAAAGTGCTTTTTAGAAGATATTCTTGAACTATGTTTAGGGTATTATTTATATAATCACCCATTTGTTTTTCATTGTTTCAAAAGTGTTTCACTCCTAGCATGTGCATGGACCTACTAATTGGTAGTTGAGGAGGAGACAGAAAAGTACCCACTGACCTAGGGGAGCTTACTGCATGTCAGAAAAGACTTGAACAGGTAATTGTATGTCAGTGAGAAAATAATGTAAAATATGAAGTTTTATTAACCTTCATATTTTAAGAGGTGGGGGAGGTTGTTGGGAGCATGGCTCAGTCAGTGAAGTGCTTGCCACAAAATCATGAAGGCCCAAGTTCAAATCCCCAGCACATAAAACTCTGGTTGTGGTAATGTACATCTGTAATCCCAGCACTGTGGAGGAGACAGGAGGATAACTGGAACACACTGGTCAGCCAAATTATCAGCATCAGTAAGTTCAAGCTTCAGAGAGAGACCCTGTCTTAAAGTGGAGAGCAACTGAAGACACAATCAACATCCAGTTCTGGTCTTCACATAGCAGACCCATGTATATTCACTGGCACATAGCAGTGTACTTGTATCATGAATATACACATATGCACTATACACACACACACACACACACACACACTCACACACACACACACACACACACACAGAGAGAGAGAGAGAGAGAGAGAGAGAGAGAGAGAGAGAGAGAGAGAGAAAACAAAAGATTAATGTAAGGAGACAGTTATCATCCAGAGTATCATGTCTGTCTGTGGTAGTTCCTTAACACCTGAATTGTAAGATATACCTTTTAATTACTATCCTCTTGGAGGATAAAGAAAAAAGAATTCTTACTTTAAATGTATATTCTAATTCCTACTTTAGTGTCATAAGCACACGTGTGTAAAGAACACTGGAAGTTTCTTCCAACAGAAGAAAATGGTCAACGCAGAAAGCAAAGCTCTTGCTTCTTGGCAGGTGACAGCATTGGACCAGCTGCAGTCCATGACTGAGTACCAGAGGGAAGATGAGGAATGTCAGAGTTTAGCTTGGGGCTCTGTCTGGGGCTTCCTTTACATGCAAGTGTGTGGGTGGCCTCCCCTTTCACCTTTTCCAAAGTGCTTGTCAGTGTGCAGAGCTGTCATGGCTGTTGTGAACACCCTATGGATTCTGCCATCACAATGGAAATGGTGTGACCCTCACACACCTTTGCATGGACAGAGACCAGTGAGGAGAGCAAGGCATATATTTGTCTTTCTCCAAAAATGAGTCATGCCAGTCCAGTTCAATCTAACTCTTGTAGCCCACAGAGTAAAGCCCACCATAGCCTAGCATGCCTGGGTGAGTCAGTTACTCTATAACTCAAGAGGGACAACCTCCTTAAGCCAGCGGGCCACACCTGCTGCTATTTGACCACCTGTGTTCCATGCTTATTCTTGTTCTTTTTGTCCCAACCACTAGCCTTCTCATCCGTTTAGTAGATGTGGTATACTTGTATTTGCTGTTAGAGTTCTCTGTCCTGTCTCAAAGATTTCTTCCTTCCACTCTTTACCTTACTTCCATTCTACATAACAAGTATCATACAGCCTTTGAGTCCTGGCTCAAGTGGTGGGAGTTGCTTTTAACACTGTTGAGTGTTCTACCCCTGGACCTATATGTAGTGATTTCTGTCAGGTTCCTTCTTGATAGGTTTCTTGTTTTGTTTTGAAAATTCTTGAATATGTCTTTATCTCTGGTCTCTTCAGCAAGTTCCTTTCTCTTCCCTTCTTTCCTTCCTTCCTCCTTTTAGTCTTATTCAGAAGTTCTTGTAAATAGCGTACTGTCTAAGACTTGAAACAAGATGCTGAAGGATGGGATAATACTAGCACCTGATATTTATGGTGCTGTGAGCCAGCCTTGTCCAAAGTAAGCATTACCCATGGAAGTAAACTGTCTTTCATCTCCAATGCTGTTAACAAGAGCTTCCTTCAGATCAGTGAAAATCTCCAGCTTGGACCACCCTGACATCTTCAGTAGGGAAGTACCTGTTCTCACTGGCCAGCCTGGAGACCTGGGCCCTAGTTCTCTTTCTCTGATAGCTTCCTCCAAAGTTGCCAATCTCACCCTACACTAATCCTGTAAAGATTAGCAAGGGGAGGCCCTGGATGTTTTTCTCTAACATGTATCACATTTACCCAGACGACTACTTAATGTGTACATATTAGGAGTGTCACCTCATAATTTTTGAATAGCAGGTCAGAAAGGGAGTCTAGGAATTTGCGTTTCTGAGAACTCCCTAGACGCTGTTGCTGCTGAGAGGCTCTGAGCTGTCATGGCCTTGTTCTGGTAACAAGATCAGTTTGTGATGGTTCACCTGTGAAATGTCCTCCGAAGGCTCAATGTGTAAACATTTGATCCTCAGATTATTAGTTTAATTGGGGGAGGTTGTGAACCTTTAGGAAGTGGAGTCTAGTTAGAGGAAATGGGCCATTAGGGGGTCAGAAGGACACACCTTAAGGGTAAAACCTGACCTTACTTCCTGCCTAAGCCTTTTCTGTTATTTTGTGACATATGTCTACTGCCATGAGTAGGAGCTCATCTAACCAACATGCCTTCCTTGCCCACAATGGGCTATTCTCTCTGTAAGTTTGTAAACACCTGGTATCAATTCAACACAGGGGGAGTTTTCCCACTAGATTTAGTGTCTACAAACCTAAGAGATCCCTCCCTTATGTGTACTTGCATTACAGTATCAGTAAAGGCCTATTAAGGAAAAATTATCATATTTCATTTTGGTCAAGACAATGGTATCTCTGGCCTGGGTGGAGACGTAAGAATCCAGTTAGGGTGGATAATCAGTTAGCTAAGGGACCACCCCTCAACAAGGCAAATCCACCTTAAGTCATGTTTAAGAGATAGGAGGAACAATTACCTGTTTTATGAGATAATGTACTTTCTCCCCCCCCCCCCCCCCCCCAGTGCAGTCAGTACGGTAACCATGAGATTGTAACTTTCTAACCCTGAATCTTAACCTCCCCAACTCTTCTCTTTTGTCTTTTGGATGCTGGCCAGAGTATAAGTATGATTTTTCTGGCACTTTCTCTACCTTCCCACTCCCTAGCTTTATTACCAGTCATCTGCTTGTCCACCACATGGCTAACCACAGACCTAATTTACATGGCATGGCTTTCTCTTGTCCTCTGTTCAATTTTATCCCTCTGTGCAGTTGCCTAGATTTATAGCTTGCCTGCTTTGAGATTTCTCTTTAAAATTAGAATAAAATCCCCCCCAGCTGCCTTTCAAATCTGTTTTTAAATTATTTTATCAATGAGACTTAGAATTCTACGATGGGGACGCCAATACCCTTGGTAACTTGGGCATTAATAGCCGATAAGGCCTCATCCTTTGGTGAGTAGTGAGCCAGTTAACCAATGTGAAAGGTCATCTGGAGGCCTGACCAGAATCCCTGGAGAATTTAAGAAGCAGTCTGGCAACATTAGATAGTCTTCTGGCAAGATAATTTCTAATGGGATTAGAAAGATAGCTTAATTGGTAAAGTGCTTGCTTTATGAGCATAAAGACTCCAGTTCAAGCTCGGGAAGCAGTGGAAAGTCTAGCAGAGCCACACTCATTTGTGATTACGGTGGTGGGGAGGTAGCAAAACAAGGCCTCCTGGAATTCACTGGGTTTCTAGATTCCCTACATTGTGAGTTCCAAGCCAGTGAGAGAAAGCATCTCAAGACACAAGGTGGATTGCACCTGAGCAACGATATCTGAATCTGATCTTTAGCTTTTACATGTGCACACACCCATACACACACATGTGCACACACACATGGACACACACACACACACACACACACACGCAATTGCAAATGGTCTTTCCATCCTTATGATAGACTCCCATAAGCCCTGAGAGATAGAACACTTATTCCTTTATCCTAGAGGCGGCGTGTGCTGAGAAGACCTGAGGTAGTAATAACTCAGTCTATGACAGTATGGCCCTCTTCCAGCCTCCCAAAGACTAGTTGTACTACTAGGGGAAAAGCAAGTAGAAAGGAAATGAGAGCCACTCCTTCGACAGGGGGGTTGTAAAGACCTTCTTTTCACCCTTTGGACTCTAAACTTTTGGACACCAAGATTGCTCTTAATCTAAAGAAAACAGAAAAAAGAATGCAAGGCCCGAATACCTATTAATCAGAGAAGAAAAAGAAATCCCAACTCCATGCATACATTATCAGGGAGAAGTTACACCATCCATTATTCTGATGGGTCCTAGAGGGAGGTGAAGGATGAGATCAGCCCCAAACACAGGCAGAGTTCGTTGGCAAGTGCCACAGTGGGGGTGTGTATTGTGATCTTATTTTTAGCCTCACTAAGGATAAGAGCATATGTGATGAAGCAGCTATCTGTCTAAAAGTGTAACCCCAAGCAGAACCTTACAAAGGGGACAGAAGGAAGAAAACCAGGACTGGAGAGAAGAGGCAATGAAAGATGAGTCTTGCGTTCATCCCTCTGTCCGGGAAATCTGCCATCTCACCCCATTTCATTTGCTGACGGTCTTGGGAGTCATGCCCAATCTCTGACCCATCTTAGGCAGCAAAAGACACGCCCCATTTGTCTGCTTACCTTGATAAGAGGTAAATTTTGTGTTTATGTCCAGATAACTAGAGAAAGCTTTGCTTGAAAATGAGCTGAAACTGTAGTTTGCCTGGAAGTGTTTATAAAAAGCAGAGATGGGCTGACAGGAGTCCACTGGTTTGTACTCTTGTTTCTCTTTCAGTGTTTAGATTTTTTTTCTGCAACTTGCCTGACAGTTTTGTGTGGCTTTGGACTTGAGACCATGTCTTTTGTATTTATTGTTTTAGAAATCACTGGCCTCCATAAGTCTTCCTGTTACAATAGATTTCCAGTAAATGGCAAAAGCCCTTAAATCTGTCTTCAGTCTTAGGTCAGATTGGCCAAAAGCCTCACATGGGTGGGCATCCACAGAAGGTCTTGACTGTTTATTTGCTTACTTTGGAGGTAGGAGACTGCCCTTTGTCCTGAAGAGTGGATACAGACGTTTATGATGCTCAGCAGTTGAAAGCCAGTGCGGGCTAAGTGGTTCGGCTTGGCTGGAACCAAACCCCAGTCAAGGTCAGAGTGGAATGCTGTCATTGCCACATTAGCATTATCATCATCAATATAATTCTCCAAGTTATTTTTTAATGGGGCCAATTTACCTCCAAGTCTGTAACCAAGGCGCAGATCACTTGTCTTTTCTTCAGCAGCCATTAGACACCAGTAAGGCGGAGTCTGGCCCTTTTAGCTCTAAATCTGATCTCGAGCTTTCCCAACAGTTACTTTATCCCCCTCGCCTCCCTTCCCCCAAGCTGGAAATTGCCCATTAAACTCTGATTCGGAGTGCAAGGCTTCAATTGCTTCTACCGCACATGTTGCTCACAGCGCTCGCTCCTTTCCATGAGCGAAGGATTTCAAAGCTGTTCTCAGTGTCGTTGCTTATACAAGTGGCTCTATCACACCTAGATAAAACATCAAATTCAAGATGCTGTGTTGGGGATAGGGGCATGGATTAGCAGGTGAGAAAGTGCCTGGGTTGTAAACCCCAGCATCCACATAAACTGAAATTGGATGTGCGCGCCTGTTACTCTGGCAGTGCTCCCTGGCCCGCCAGCCTAGCACAAAGGCAAGCTTCCGATTGATTTTCATAAAATCAAGACTCTCACAGAGTCTTGTAACAGGCTAGAGAGCAACAGGGAAGAAAGACACTGAATACTCCAGCCTCTGCATCACAGTCACAGAAGAACACACCTCAACACACACACACACACACACACACACACACACACACACACACACACACACACAGCTGGTATAAAAGAGTACCTTAAAACAGCCCTGGAAAATCTTCATACTTGCATAGCAAACCCTCAAGGAGGCATCTCCTCAGAAAATGGAGACTTCTAAAGTGCCATCCAATACCCCAGAGCTCTAGAAGTAAAACATCTGGGCTGCCTCAATGAGCTTCTTTCCTTAGGGCTTTACTGAAGCAAGGTTTCAGCCTGCCTGGATATTCTGGAAAAGTCCACTCTAAGTTGGCTCTGGTTGCGGACACATTTCTGTTCCTTGCAAGTCTGGAATAGAGCTTATTTTACTTTGCTGGCTTTTTTTTTTTTTTTTCTGATAAGTTTTAACGCTTTCCCACACAAAGGTATCTTGTTCTTTATCTATTTCTTTCTAGAAAAGACTGCTGCTAATGAGTTCAAGGCTCTTTCCCACTTTCTCTTCTATTAGATTCGGTGTATCTGGCTTTATGTTGATCCACATGGACTTGAGCTTTGTACAAAGTAACAAATAAAGGCCTGTTTTCATTCTTTTACATACAGAGAACCAGTTAGATCAGCAGCATTTATTGAAGATGATTTCTTTTTTTTTTTAAAGATTTATTTTATTTATTATATGTAAGTACACTGTAGCTGTCTTCAGACACCCCAGAAGAGGGCGCCAGATCTCGTTACGGATGGTTGTGAGCCACCATGTGGATGCTGGGATTTGAACTTATTACCTTCGGAAGAGCAGTCGGGTGCTCTTACCCGCTGAGCCATCTCACCAGCCCTGAAGATGATTTCTTATTTCCATTGTATATTTTTGGCATCTTTGTCAAAGATCAGTGTGTCGTTTCATTTCTGGGTCTTTAATTTTTTTTTTTTTTTAGGTTGACAGTTACAGGTTCTGTTTTTTTCTTTTGTTTCTCAAAAACAATTTTTATTAGATATTTTCTTCATTGACATTTCAAATGCTATCCCTAAAGTCCCCCATAGCCTCCCCCAGCCCTGCTCCCCAACCCACCCACTTTTCTGGCACTGGCATTCCCCTGTACTGGGAATATAATCTTCCCAAGACCAAGGGCCTCTCCTCCCAATGATGGCCGACTAGGGCATCCTCTACTACATATGCAGCTAGAGACATGAGCTCTGAGGATACTGGTTAGTCCGTATTGTTGTTCCTCCTATAGGGTGCAGACCCCTTCAGCTCCTTGGGTACTTTCTCTAGCTCCTCCATTGGGGGCCCTGTGTTCCATCCAATAGATGACTGTGAGCATCCACTTCTGTATTTTCCAGACACTGGCATAGCCTCACAAGAGGCAACTATATCGGGGTCCTGTCAGCAAAACTTACTGGCATATGCAATAGTGTCTGGGGCAGTCTCTGGATGGTCCTTTCTTCCATCTCAGCTCCAAACTTTGTCTCTGTAACTTTGTCTCCAAACTTTGTCTCCATCCATGGGTATTTTGTTCCCCATTCTAAGGAAGGACAAAGTAACCACACTTTGGTCTTCCTTATTCTTGAGTTTCCTGTGTTTTGCAAATTGTATCTTGGGTTTTTTAAGTTATTAGGCTAATATCCACTTATTAGTGAGTGCATATATTGTGAGTTCTTTTGTGATTGGGTTACCTCACTCAGGATAATATCCTCCAGATCCATCCATTTGCCTAAGAATTTCATAAATTCATTGTTTTTAATAGCTGAGTAGTACTCTGTTATGTAAATGTGTCACATTTTCTGCATCCATTACTCTGTTGAGGGACATCTGTGTTCTTTCCAGCTTCTGGCTATTATAAATAAGGCTGCTATGAACACAGTGGAGCATGTGTCCTTATTACAAGTTGGAGCATCTTCTGGGAATATGCCCAGGGGAGGTATTGCTGGATATTATTGTAGTACTATGTCCAATTTTCTGAGGAACCTCCAGACTGATTTCCAGAGTGGTTGAACCAGCCTGCAATCCCACCAGCAATGGAGGAATGTCCCTCTTTCTCCACATCCTCACCAGCATCTGCTGTCACCTGAATTTTTGGTCTTAGTCATTCTGACTGGTGTGAAGTGAAATCTCAGGATTGTTTTGATATGAATTTCCCTGATGATTAAGGAAGTTGAACTTTTTTTTCAGGTGCTTCTCAGCCAGTCAGTATTCCTCAGTTGAGAATACTTTGTTTAGCTCTGTACCCCATTTTTAATGGGGTTATTTGATTTTCTAGAGTCCAGCTTCTTGAGTTCTTTGTATATATTGGATAGTAGTCCCTTATCAGATTTAAGATTGGTAAAGATCATTTCCCAATCTGTTGGTGGCCTTTTTGTCGTATTGACAGTATATTTTGCCTGACAGAAGCTTTGCAATTTTATGAGGTCCCATTTGTCAATTCTTGATCTTACAGCACAAGCCATTGGTGTTCTGTTCAGCAATTTTTTCTCTGTGCTCATATCTTCGAGGCTTTCCCCCACTTCCTCCTCTATAAGTTCTAGTGTATCTCGTTTTATGTGGAGTTCCTTGATCCACTTAGACTTGAGCTTTGTACAAGGAGATAAGAATGGATCAATTCGCATTCTTCTACATGATAACACCCTGTTGTGCCAGCACCATTTGTTGAAAATGCTGGTTTTTTTTCCCACTGGATGGTTTTACCTCCTTTGTCAAAGATCAAGTGACCATAGGTGTGTGGGTTTATTTCTGGGTCTTCAATTCTATTCCATTGATCTATCTGTCGCTGTACCAGTATCATGCAGTTTTTATCACAATTGCTCTGTAGTACAGCTTGAGGTCAGGCATGGTGATTCCACCAGAGGTTCTTTTATTGTTGAGAAGAGTTTTTGCTATCCTAGGTTTTTTGTTATTCCAGATGAAATTGAAAATTGCCCTTGCTTACTCTGTGAAGAATTGAGTTGGAATTTTGATGAGGATTGCTTTCGGCAAGATAGCCATTTTGACTATATTAATCCTGCCATTCCATAAGCATTGGAGATCTTTCCATCTTCTGAGATCTTCATTGATTTTTTTTCTTCAGAGACTTGAAGTTCTTATCATACAGATCTTTCAGTTCTTTAGTTAGAGTCACACCAAGGTATTGAAGATTATCTGTGTCTATTGTGAAGGGTGTTGTTTCCTTAATTTCTTACTCAGCCTGTTGATCCTTTGTGTAGAAAAAGGCGACTGATTTGTTTGAGTTAATGTTATATACAGCTTCTATACTAAAGCTGCTTATAAGGTTTAAGAGTTCTCCCGTGGAATTTTTAGGGTCACTTATATATACTATAATGTCATCTGCAAACAGTGATATTTTTACTTCTTCCTTTCCAAGTTGTATTCCCTTGATCTCCTTTTGTTGTCGAATTGCTCTGGCTAGGACTTCAAGCACTATATTGTATAGGTAGGGAGAAAGTGGACAGCCTTGTCTAGTCCCTGATTTTAGTGGGATTGCTTCAAGTTTCTCTCCATTAATTTGATGTTGGCTACTGGTTTGCTGTATATTGCTTTTACTACGTTTAGATATGGGCCTTGAATTCCTGAACTTTCTTTTTTTTTTTTTTTTCAACTTTTATTAGATATTTTCTTCATTTACATTTCAAGTGTTATCCAGAAAGTTCCCTATACCCTCCCCCCTCCCGGCTCTGCTCCCCTACCCATCCGCTCCCACTTCTTGGCCCTGGCATTCCTCTGTATTGGGGCATATAAAGTCTGCATGACCATGGGGCCTCTCTTCCCAATGATGGCCAACTAGGCCATCTTCTTCTATATATGCAGCTAGAGACATGAGCTCAGGGGGTACTAGTTAGTTCATGGTTATTCTTCCACCTAGAGGGTTGAAGACCCCTTCAGCTCCTTGGGTACTTTCTCTAGCTCCTTCTTTCTTGGGAACCCTGTGTTCCATCTAATAGCTGACTTGAGCTTCCACCTCCATGTTTGCCAGGCATTGGTATAGTTTCCCCCGAGACAGCTATATCCGGGCCCTTTCAGCACTATCTTGCTGGCATATGCTATAGTGTCTATGTTTGGTTGCTGATTGTGGGATGGATCCCTGGCAGCCGCAGTCATTGGGTCCATCCTTAGAATTCCTGAACTTTCTAAGTCTTTTGTCATGAATGGGTGTTAGATTTTGTCAAATTATTTCTCAGCACTTAAGGAGATGTTCATGTGGTTTTAGTCTTTGAGTTTGTTTATATAGTGGATTACATTGATGGATTTCCTTATATTAAACCATCCCTGCATCCCTGGGATGAAGCTTATTGACCATGATGGATGATTGTTTTAATGTGTTTGTGGATTCGGTTTGTGAGAATTTTATTGAGTATTTTTGCATAGATAAGGGAAAATGGTCTGAGGTTCTCTTTCTTTTTTGGGTCTTTATGTGGTTTAGGTATCAGAGTAATTTTGGCTTCATAGAACGAATTGGGTAGAGTACCTTCTGTTTCTATATTGTGGAATAGTTTGAAGAGAACTGGAATTAGGTCTTCTTTGAAAGTCTGATAGAACTGTGCACTAAATCCAACTAGTCCTTGGCTTTTTTGGTTGGAAGACTATTAATGACTGCTTTATTTCTTTATAGGAAATGGGACTGTTTAGATTGTCAATCTGATCCTGATTTAATTTTGGTACCTGGTTTCTGTGTAGGAAATTGTCCATTTCATCCACGTTGTCCAGTATTGTTGAGTATACCCTTTTGTAGTAGGATCTGATGATGTTTTCGATTTCCTCAGATTTTGTTATGTCTCCTTTTTCATTTCTGATTTTGTTACTTAGGATACTGTCCCTGTGCCCTCTAGTTAGTCTGGCTAAGGGTTTATCTATCTTGTTGATTTTCTTAAAGAACCAGCTCCTGGTTTGGTTGATTCTTTGCATAGTTCTTTTTGTTTCCACTTGATTGATTTCATCCCTAATTTTATTATTCCTGCTGTCTACTCCTCTTGGGTGAATTTGCTTCCTTTTATTCTAGAGCTTTTAGGTGTGCTGTCAAGCTGCTAGTGTATGTTCTCTCTAGTTTCTTTTTGGTGGCACTCAGGGCTATGAGTTTTCCTCTGAGGACTGTTTTCATTGTGTCCCATAAATTTTGGTATGTTGTGGATACATTTTAATAAAACTCTAAAAAGTCTTTAGTTTTAGTTCCAGCTGTATGTTGGCTTTCTATTATTTATGTTGTTATTGAAGATCAGCCTTAGTCTGTGGTGATCTGATAGGATGCAAGGGATTATGTCAATATTTTTGTATCTCTTGAGTCCTGTTTTGTGACCAATTATATGATCAGTTTTGAAGAAGGTACCATGAGGTTCTGAGAAGAAGGTATATCCTTTTGTTTTAGAAAGAAATGTTCTATAGATATCTGTTAAATCCATTTGTTTCACAACTTCTATTAATTTTACTCTGTCTCTGTTTATTTTGTTTCCTGGATCTGTACATTGATGAGAGTGGGGTGTTAAAGTCTCCCACTATCATTGTGTGTGGTTCTATGTGTGCTTTGAGCTTTACTAAAGTTTCTTTAATGTATGTAGATGCTTTTGCATTTGGAGCATAGATATTCAGAGTTGAGAGTTCATCTTGGAAGATTTTACCTTTGATGAGTATGAAGTGCCCCTCCTTGTTTTGTTTTGTTTTGTTTTGTTTGAAAACTTTGGGTTGGAAGTCCATTTTATTCGATATTAGAATGGCTACTCCAGCTTGTTTCTTGGGACTATTTGCTTGGAAAATTGTTTTCCAGCCTTTTACTCTGAGGTAGTGTCTGTCTTTGTCTCTGAGGTAGGTTTCCTGTATGCAGCAAAATGTTGGATCCTGTTTATGTAGCCAGTCTGTTAGTCTATGTCTTTTTATTGTGGAATTGTGTCCACTGATATGAAGAGATATTAAGGAAAAGTAATGTTGCTTTCTGTTATTTTTGTTGTTAAGAGTTGGGATTCTGTTCTTGCAGCTATCTTCTTTTAGGTTTCTTGAAGGATTACTTTCTTGCTTTTTCTAGGGCATAATTTCCTCCTTTTGTTGGAGTTTTCCCTTTATTATCTTTTGAAGGGCTGGATTTGTGGAAAGATATTGTGTGAATTTGGTTTTGTCATGGAATACTTTGGTTTCTCCATCTATGGTAATTAAGAGTTTTGCTGAGTATAGTATCTTGGGCTGGCATTTGTGTTCTCTTAGGATCTGTATAACATCTGTTCTGGCTTTCATAGTCTCTGGTGAGAAGTCTGTTGTAACTCCCATAGGTCTGCCTTTATATGTTACTTGACCTTTTTCCCTTACTGCTTTTAATATTCTATCTTTATTTAGTACATTTGTTGTTCTGATTACTATGTGTCAGGAGGAATTTATTTTCTGGTCCAGCCTATTTGGAGTTCTGTAGGCTTCTTGTATGTTCATGGGCATCTCTTTCTTTAGGTTAGGGAAGTTTTCTTCTATAATTTTGTTGAAGATATTTACTAGCCTTTTAAGTTGAAAATCTTCATTCTCATCTATATCTATTATCCTTAGATTTGGTCTTCTCATTGTGTCCTAGATTTTCTGGATGTTTTGAGTTAGGATCTTTTTCCATTTTGCATTTTCTTCTATAGTTTTGTCCATATTCCCTATGGAATCTTCTGCACCTGAGATTCTCTCTTCCATCTCTTGTATTCTGTTGCTTATGCTTGCATCCATGGTTCCTGATATTTTTCCTAGAATCTCTATCTCCAGAGTTGTCTCCCTTTGGGTTTTCTTTATTGCTTCTACTTCCAGTTTTAGATCTTGGATGGTCTTGTTCAATTCCGTCACCTGTTTGGTTGTATTTTCCTATAACTTTTTAATGGATTTTTGTGTTTCCTCTTTAAGGACTTCTACCTGTTTAGCAGTGTTTTCCTGTAATTCTTTGAGGGATTTTTGTCCTTCCTCTTTAAGGACTTCTACCTGTTTAGCAGTGTTCTGCTGTATTTCTTTAAGTGAGTTATTAATGCCCTTCTTAAAATCCTCTACCAGTATTATGAGATATGATTTTAAATATGAATCTTGCTTTTTGGGTGTGTTGGGGTATCCAGGACTCACTGTGGTGGGCATACTGGGTTCTGATGATGCTGGTTGGTCTTGGTTTCTGTTAATAAGGCTCTTATATTTACCTTTCACCATCTGGTAATCTCTGGTGTTATATGTTCTAGCTGTCTCTGGCTGGAGCTTGTTCCTTCTGTGATTCTGTTAGCCTCTGTCAGAAGTCCTGGGAGTCCAATTCTCTCTGGAGTCCCAGTGATCAGAGCACTCTCTGCAAGCAAGCTCTTCTCTTGCAGGGCAGGTGCACAGAGCTCTGGAGCTCAGATCTAAGTCCTAGCTGAAGGGACCCTATCCAAGTTGCTCTCTTGCTTCTGCCGCCCAAGTGCTCTCCTGTGAGGACTGGTCTCCTAGAGACCTGGGATACAAGATGGCCTCTCATCTGAGTTTCAGGGTTAGATCCCTCTCTGGAGGCCAACTCTCGTCAGTGATCCTAAGATCCTGGGTGTGCTAGGGCTCCTGGGGCGTAGAAAGTCTTCTGGGGACTGTGGGCCTGTCTGCAGAGTTTGTGCCCAAGGTTGTGCCGGGCTGGAGCAGACCGGAAAGAACCCCAGCAGCTGGTTGGGTGGGTTTCCTGTGTCCCTGTTCCTGCTGCCACATGCCCCTCCTGGTTGTTTTGGAACTGATGTTGTGTTCTACTACCAGTGATCTGGGTCTTTAATTCTATTTCATTGATCAACATGTCTGTCTCTATATCAATTCTATGCAGTTTTTGTTTTTGTTTTTTCACTATTTTTCTGTAGTAAAGTTTCAGATCAAGGATGGTGATTCCCCCAGCTGTTCTTTCATTGTTAAGAATTGTTTTCACTGTTTTGTTTTGTTTTGTTTTGTTTTGCCTTTCCAGATGAATTTGAGAATTACTCGTTCCATGTCTTTGAAGAGATGTGTTGAGATTTTGACAGAGATTGCACTGAATCTGTAGATTGCCTTTGGTAGGATGGCCTTACTGTGTTAATTCTGCCAATCCATGAGCATGGGAGATCTCTGCATTTTCTGAGATCTTCAATTTCTTTCTTGAGAGACTTGAAGTTATTGTCATACACTTGTTTGGTTAGAGTTACCTCAAGATATTTTATATTATTTATGGCTATTGTGAAGGGAGTTGTTTTCTTAATTTCTTTCTCAGTCTGTTTATCCTTTGTATAAAGGAAGGTTACTGATTTATTTGAATGATTTTTATATCCAGCCACTTTACTGAAGTTGTTTCACTGCTGGAGAAGTTTTGTGCTAGAATTTTTAGGGTCGCTTATATATACTATCATATCATCTGCAAAGAGTGAATCCATTATTTGTATCAATTTGTATCCCCTTGATCTCTTTTTGTTGTCTTATTGTTCTAGCAAACACTCATTGGCACAGGGGGAGATTTCCTAAATAGAACTCCAATGGCTCATGCTCTAAGGTAAAGAATTGATAAATGGGACCTCATGAAATTGGAAAGCTTCTGTAAGGCAAAGGACATAGTCAATATGACAAATCAGCAATCTACAGACTGGGGGAAAAATCTTCACTAACCCCACATCCAATAGAGGGCTAACATCCAAAATATATAAAGAATTCAAGAAGTTAATCACCAAAAAGCCAAACAACAGAATCAAAAAATGGAGTATAGAACTAAACTGAGAATTCACAACTGAGGAATCTAGAATTCCTGAGAAGCACCTAAAGAAATGTTCAAAATTCTTAGTGATCAGAGAAATACAAATCAAAACGACTCTGAGATTCTACCTTACACCACTCTGGAAATCTATCTGAAGGTTCCTCAGAAAACTGGAAATAGACCTACCTGAAGACCCAGCTTAGAATATACCCAAAAGAAACCCCACTGTGCTACAGGAGCATGTGTTCCACTATGTTCATAGTGGCCTTATTTGTGATAGCCAGAATCTGGAAACAACCTAGATGTCCCACTACAGAAGAATGGATACAGAAAATGTGGTTCATTTACACAATGGAATATTACTCAGCTATTAAACATGAGGACATCCTTAGTTTTGCAGGCAAATGGATGGAACTAGAAAACATTATCCTGATTGAGTTAACTCAGACGCAAAAGGACATGCATGGTATGTACTCACTAATTGGTAGATATTAGCCAATCAATCAAACAAACAAACAAACAAACAAACAAAGAAAAGTACAAAATACCCAAGATATAGTCTACAGAATTCAAAAAGGTCAACAAGCTAAAGTATACAAGTGAGGATGCCTCAGTCCCACTTGGGAGAGAGAAGAAAGCAATCACAAGTAGGGAGGGAGGGAGGAACCTAGGAGGGAAAGTGGAGGGAGCAGTAGTGGGGCAGGGGGGAGAGGGGAACCTTACATGGCATTGGGTAAGGGGAAAGGACTGAAGCCCTGAAGCCCAGCAGAAAGAATGGAAACAGGCAAGCTCAGGAGATAGGAGGTTGGGGGAACCCCCCAGAATTCACCAGAGACTGGTAGATGAGAGATTCTCAGGACTCAAAAGGAGGGACCTTAAATGAAATGCCCAAAAGTAGGGAGAGGGAACTTATAGAGCCCACCTCCAGCAGAAAGACAGGACATCAAGTGAGGGATGGGGTTGCCATCCCACAGTCACACCTCTGACCCATAACTGTTCCTGTCTGAAAGAATTACAGGGATAAAAATGGAGAGGATCCTGATGAAAAGAAGGTCTAGCAACAGGCTCAAAGAGGAATCCAGCTCAAGGGGATGTCCCAAGACCTGAAACTACTACTGATGCTATGGTGTACTCACAAAAAGGGACCTATTATGACTGCTCTTCGAAAGACCCAACAAGCAGCTGAAAGAGTCAGATGCAGATATTTGCAACCAACCAATGGACAGAAGCCACTGGCCCCTGTTGTTGAATTAGGGAAGGCTGAAAGAAGCTGAGGAGAAGGGTGATTGTGTAGGAGGGCCAGCAGTCTTAATTACCCTGGACTCCTGAGATCTCTCAAACATTGGACCACCATACACCAGACAGCATACACCAGCTGATATGAGGCCCCCAACACACATACAGTAGAGGACTTCTGGGTCTAGGTTCATTCAGAGATGATGCACCTAACCTTTAAGAGACTGGAGGCCTCAGGTAGTTTAGAGGTCAGGTGGGGTGGGGGATGTGGGACATCCATGGGGAGACAAGGGATGGGGAGGAGGTGTGGGATGTAGAACAATCGGATGATGGTTGGGGGTGAGGGGGAATAAAATATGGAGTATAAAAAAATAAATTAATTTTAAAAAGACAAGACTGGTGCTTATGTGCATTCCAAGTGATTCACTGCAATCTAACTCCAAAGCCAGCATTGGAACGTCCCTTTGCACTGAATCTCCTTGTACTTTTGTAGTGTCACAGGGGTCTGTCTCATTCTCTGGTATGAGGCTGGTCTCCATTGTAGCATCCTCCTGCTATCAGCCTCGTAGCTGGGCCCACCAACCTGTGGCCTTCACCTCACACTGTAGTCTCTCAAATTTCCTCCTCCCCTGCCATCTCCAGGATACATTCTGCTTTCTCTCCAGTGCCGGTGACTTCGCTGGGCCTCCAGATAGTCTGCTCTAAAGTCTACTCATTAGTGGCCTTAATTTCACCTACAAAGTCTGATTTTCCACAGACCCATGGATGTAACACTGAAAGGCAAAGCCCAAGGGGCTATCTTAGAGTTTGTTTCTCGTACCCTGTTCCTCAGCTTAAAGGGAAACAATGGTTAAAGGATCAGCTGTCTTGAGCAGCTCCTCTGTTTGCAGAAGATGGGAGGGGCAGAGACAAGATTTAAGCTGCTGATGTGTGGACTAGATTTTTCCCATAGCCATGTGTGCTTCCTCGGCAGGCAAGCCTGCAGACCACACAGGACATAGTGCGTTACAGGAAGCTTTACAGGCTTGAGGGCCATCCAGATGGAATGGCATCCAGAAGTCTAACTGAAGAGGCTGTGGTACAGATTGAGAAGATCCTGCCCCCTCTCTTCAACCACTCTGACTTCAAAACCAGTTTATTGTTTGCTGTCCTCTAAGAAGGCTGCTATTTGTCTGGAAAGATCAGCTTAGTTCTGGCAGAAGATCGGTTCCTTCTTTAACAAATCAGTAAGTCTACAAACTTTCAGTAAGAGTCAGTTTTACTCCAGGCCCTGAATTAGGCATAATATATCATATCTGTCCTTCGAGAGCCTCTAGCTAGCTGTCGATATTCCTGTCCTACCAGATGGTATGAAAAGGAGGAGCAAAAATGAGGTGGGAATGACTAGTGGTGACATTCAGAAACCTGAGTGGTGGCTGTGGCCAAAGGAGAGACTTTCATTCCCAAGGTGTGTTCCACGAGAATGTTCTATGATGATGTGTGTAAATCCACACTGTCCAATACAGTAACCAGGGACCACATGTAACTATTGAATGGGACTGACCAGTGTAATGAATAATAAATTACATTTCATCTAAATTAAATGCTAAATATTATCTGCTACATGTAACTCCTGTATCAAATATACAGCTCAGAAAATACATATTCCAAAACCATTCATTCTTTCTGTATGGGTGTGTATGTGTTCCTGCATGTGTGTTTACATGTGTGTGGAGGGCACAGGTCCATGTCAAGTGCCTGCATCATTCAGTCTCCATCTTGGTTTTTTGTGACAGGGTCTCTCCCTGAGCCTTGAGTTCACTAATTTGGCTAATCTGGTTTGTCAAAGGGCTCCAAGTGTTTCTCCCTCCCTTCCACCTCCCCAGGAAGGGCATTATGGAAAGGCACTGCTCTACCTGGCTTGATTAAGTAGATTTTAGGGATTAAGTTCAGGTCTGAAAGTTTGCGTGTAGGCACTCAGGTGACTGAGCTCCACTCTCCCAGTTGTTCATTCTCTTGGTTTCCTTTAATCCCTCTGTGTTCCTCTATTTTTCAGCTTCTAAAGATGCTTAATCTAATATCTGAATCATCTCCTCATGTAACATAATTCTCTCTGATAACACTAATATAATGCAAACCTGAACTCATAAAGCAAAACTGTATGAAATTTATCTTACTCTCTATCTATCTATCTATCTATCTATCTATCTATCTATCTATCTATCTATCTATCTATCTATCTATATCTATGAACAACAAACAAATATGCATGTATAACATTAATATTTTTAATTTTGATTATATAAGTGTGTATGTGGCTTTGTGTAAACATGAGTATAAGTATCTGTAGAATTCAGAAGAAGGTGTTGGATCCCCTGGAGATGGAAAGTTGTGATCCCTCTGACATGGACATTAGGAACCAAAGTCTGGTCCTCTGCAAGAGCAATATAGGATCCTCAGCACTGAACCATCTCTCCATCTTTGTAAACAATTTTGAAACAAGCTGAGTGATGTTAGTAAGAAACCTAAGGCGCAGGAGACAATTAGTTGGATGATGTTGTTTTAATCCTGTGTCTGGGTGAGCCAAGCAAACACATTTCTGCCGTTTGAGGAATGCTGCCAACACTAACCTTCCTCCCCTTTGAGGAAACATGGCAAATATACTTAAGTATCATCCTGTGTAGACAGTTGCTTTAATGCCCTTTCCTGATCTTATCCCCAAAGTCATGATTAATGGATTTTTGCTATGATCCCAGTTGCAAAGAAAATTATTGTTAGTCATCTGAGTGTTCTCTCAGCCCTAACTCAGTAACATGCCTTCTTAATAATATTCTAGAATAACTTAGAACTGTTCTGTCTGAACAATGACTACATTTTTCCCTGTTTTGTGAAAATGTACCCATTTTGTTTCTAGCTTCCACCAAGCCTGCCATGGTACTTTTAATAACTATGGACATCGTTCTTACAGGGCTTTCACCATTTCTCCTCTCAATAGCATTCAAAAATGATTTTTATTTTATATGCATGAGTATTTTGTCTGCATGTATGTGCATCATGTCATACCTTGTTCCTACAGGGGCCAGAAGAAAATGTTAGATTCCCTGAAATTGGAGTTATAGACATCTTATAGGTACTGAGAACTGAACCTATGCCCTCTGGGAGAGCAGTATGTGCTTTTAACCTCTGAGCCATATCTCAAGCTCATCTCCATAGCATTTTGATGCCAAAGACATTGGTAGTAGAGTCCCAGTTCCTCCAGCCAACACTTTCTTGGCTGGTTCTTTTGTTAAATAGGTTTACAGTGTTGGGAAATAGACCTGAGATTTTTTGGACAATAACACTGACTGTATATTAAATCTGTTACTTTGGATACTAGCCATCATCTCAGTGAGAATGTGCCCTCTGGGCATGGCACCATAATCAGCTTAATAAACAGGTCAAATGAACAACAGTTGAACGTAAGAAGGACTCATAAAGAAATGTGACTCACCAACGCCCTTGAAATGTAACTAATCTTTTTTTTTTTCAATTTTTAAAGTGCACACCGTAGAATCTTAGATAATATTAAATACAGGCATATGAAACAAAGATAACTGTGCTTATGTCCTTTTTCCTTTCAAATCCATTTTCTATCATCTGTTGTCTAGAATATTTTAAAATCTATTGAAGAAAAATAGTAATAGGGTTTGAGATTGGCAAATGTGTTACAACTGGTGTGGTATCCTGATAGCAAAACCATCTACAACTGTATGAAGATGGCATGGATTTATTTATAAGCAATGGTCTAGGTAGTGCAGTTGGCTTGCTTTTACTTCTGTATTCAGGAGACTTATTCATACCGAGAAAAATCTCAGCTGTCCTCGGATGTGCTTATGTGTGCTTTGGAAGCACCCTCAAGAAGTCATGAGAAGGCAGTTATTTGAAGGACCTAGAGATGTCCTTAGTTTGTATTTTATTTGCACTGTGATTTTTTTCAAATGGGGAGCACATTTTAATTTGTCTAGTAAAATTACTTTTAAAGAACAATAAATAACACAGCAGCAGTTTAGAGCCAGAGGCGAGAGTCATCACCAGTTCAAGGCAAACCTGCTGTACATAGTGAGCTGTGGACAGCTAAGGCGACATGGGGCGATGCTCTCAAAAGACAAATCGAGCAGAACACTCACAGAAACATGTAGACAACAACAAAAGATCAAATTAAATAACCTCTGGCTCACTTCTCGGAATATTTAAAGACTGTATTGAAGTGTACCCTTCTAGATTTTTTTTTACTTATATATGTCATATAATATATAATGCTGTATAATCACCATTTCATGACTTTCTTCAAACAAAAAAAAATCTCACACAAATAAGCACACTTTCATCATTTTACTTTGTTTGAATAAATTTTATTAACCGTAAATGCGTAGAGCAAGTGAAATCTACCCATTTTTAGTAAAATAAGCTTTTTAAAGAAAAGGCACCTATTTCAGGCACACACTTTGATGCACCCTTCCTACTGGTTAGGGGCTGCATAGCACTGACCCTTTCTGAGCAGTGGTTTCTGAGCTAAGTGAGCCCTAACCAAGCCATTCCTGGAATTCCATACACAATTGCCACTTCCAGCAGACGGATGTTTAGAAAGTTGCCAACGCTGTACTGGTACAGATAGTGCTGAAATAAGTGAAGATTTTAAAAAGCCAAGTCCACACATGCATACTACTTGTAACACTTTTTTACCACAAGAACCCAGAAATACAAATTCAAAGTAGAAGGACGTAAGCGATTTACAGCAAAATTCTTTTCTGAAAAAAAGAGTATGCCTGGGCTGAGAGGATAGCTCAGTCAGGAAAGCATTTACTGCACAATCATGAGGACCTTAGGATCCCCGCAATGGTGGTTTACCTACACGGCAACACACATCTGTAATCCCAGAGCTTCTGCACTGAGGGAGGAGATGGAGACAAGCATCCCTGGAACCTTGCTAGCCAGCCAGCCTCCTATGTATGAGTCCTAGTTTGTTTCCCTGTTTCTCTGATAAAACACTGACCAAAAGCCGCTTGGGGTTGGGGTAGGAAAGGATTTCTTTGGCTTACACTTCCACATCACTGAGAGAAGTCAGGGCAGGAACTCAAGCAGGAGCAGTGTCAGGACATGGAGGAAGCCACTTGCTGGCTTGAAGCTAGCTTTCTTATACTAAGGAGGACCACCTGCCCAGGGATTATACTGCTCAGGGTCCTGGCCTCTCCCTCATCAATCAAGAAAGTGCCTAGCTGATATACCTATAGGCCAATCTGATCAATGCAGTTCCTCAGTTAAGGTTCTCTCTTCCCAAGTAACTCTACTCTCTCACTCTGCCTCCAGTCAGTATTGAGGTGTTACAAGACAAAGAACCCCTCCCCCCATTTCAAGGCAAAGCTCACCATATCTGAACCTTTCATGAAAGATTCCTGATGCTGACCCTACTACCTACTGCAGGACATGCTAGGCTACTTAGCAATGAAGCCAGAGTCACTTCAGTATGCCCACAAGTCTGGGGGATCCCTCAGCATTCCATATAGGCTGAGGCTGTTCCTGTTTGTTTGTTTCTCTGATTGTTCTCTCTGTAGTGAAGTGCTAGACGACTCTAACTAGAAGCACTTTCCTTTCCTTTAGTTCTCTCCCCTTCCAATTCTGAAAATATTTAGCCTCTTGGAAGCAGGCCAATATAAACATCCAGAGTGATGGAGCATGGCCCTGGTGGCCCGGGGTTACCCATGTGACCTCATGCTGCCTCTGTGCCTCATTGGCCTGGCAGTGGCAGAGGGAAGTCTCTCATAGGAGACTGACAGGCTGAGTGACAGATTCTCTTCCATTTCTTTACCTGTGACCTCCTGCACTCAACTGTGCTCTAATACTGAGGTGTAGGCTGTCTGGCTTCCAGAATTCAGAACACCTCCTGCCTGCTTCTAGAGCCCAGTGTGGGAGCTAGGAAGGGGGAGGCTCAGGAGGTGATCTCTCCACTTGGCACTTACAGCCTCCTCAGCCTCCAGACAGGAATTTGAGTGGCAGTAATTGGATAAACAGTTTAATTTATTAGTAACATAAGAACTGAGTCTAGCACAAAGAATCGTATGGCCCCTTTCTCGAAGTGACTTTCCTTTCTATGCATTCTGATATAGTAAGGCCACTGGGGATGTAGCAGAATAGAAAGGATTGATTTTTGCCTGGAAAGAGGGTTAGGCTGTCAGAAGAAATATCAATAATCATGTTGTGAAAGGCACACGGAGAAGTATAGAGACATCAAATTGGGGAAGAAAGCATCAAGGGGCAGACAAAGGGTAGAAAGTGGGTACCTCGTATTTATTTGAGGGTGAGGTATGATTTGATGCAACTCTCTCATATCTTCACTTTAGGCTTAGAAAATTCTTAAATATATTTGGGGCTTGTCGTCTAGACTTTACTTAAAGAGACAAAACAAACTTGCGACAGGGATATTTTTGGTTTCTTTACTCATAAAATTACTGACTTGAAAAATTGCTAAAACTACTTCCCAACTTAAAATTCATGAAAATCGATTCTTGGAGTCTTTCAGTTTTCTCAGCTTCTTGGAGAGAAATCTTACAGGAGTTTCTAAGTCCACGCAGGTCATAGCAGCTAAGCTCCACTCGGTGCATATAGGTAGGCAGAACCTTCCTTCCACCGTCTGCTCTCTCCTGTTTTTGTAGAAAGGCCTTCTCCCTAACTATGTGGTTCTGGTAAACCCTGAAAAATGTTCAGTAATAATTGGGCAATATGGATTTGAACCCTGTCTAAAAGACAGAAGCCAGTTTGAATCCCAAGAAAATGGGCATTCAGAATGACGAGTGAAGCAAAGATTTTCTACTCTAGTCAAGTCTTTTCATAGCTACAAACTGGTGGACAGTTGAAGTCAAACTCTGGTATACATTAAACCTATATGCACAGCGCTGGTGGGAGAATCAGTAGCTTGGAAAGTGGAGAGAGGTAAGAAATTCCTGAACATTGCCCAATGATGCTTCTCTGACATCTGCAAGCAAGGGGAAGAACAGCTATCTACAGTAAAGCCCTTCGGGGATTACTGCAACCCATCCCTAGGACATGTTACCTCCCTATGTAGACTTCGTGTGATAAAGCTGTGTTCCGTGCACTGTTTTCTCATTCAGGAGCTGGAAGTATAACAAACAATTCAAGAAGTATAGCAAATCCACCTGAGAAATAATATGCATATGTCAGCCAGCTTTTGCGGTGGATTGAAGCTCCAACTCCATCCTTCCTGCCTCTTTCTTCTGATTTTGTTATAGACCGTCTACATCCTTTCAAAATTTATTTCTTGAAACCTAACCTCTAATGTGATAGTATAAGAATTGGGGCCTCTTAGGAAGCCAGTCTCTTAGGATGTTCCAGGATTCTCTAACCCTTCTGCCATGTAAGGATATGTAGAAAGGACTAGTGTAAGGACTGCTTGCAAGGGACTAGTGTTCTTCATACACCAAACCTGCTGACACTTTGATTCTAATTTCCCAATGTCCACAGCTGTAAATGATAGCATTCTAGCATCATTTGTGATATTTTTGTTACACTAGTCCAGCCTTCCTTCTTTTGGTATTTTTCTATACCTCATAGAGATCTGAAGTGTCTTGAAGGAGGTGATATTTTTGTTACACTAGTCCAGCCTTCCTTCTTTTGGTATTTTTCTATACCTCATAGAGATCTGAGGTGTCTTGAAGGAGGTGTCTAGCCATACCTTGTTGTAATGGCTTAATTGTTGAACAGGCTGCAGATCTAAGAGCTGAGGTGAAGTGGGTAGGATTAAGCTGTATCCTCCACATCCCATCTAGGTCAGTGGTTCTCAACCTACAGCTTGTGACCCCTTTTAGGAGGTTGAATGACCCTTTCACAGGAGTTGCATACCAGATATCCCTCACATCAGATATCTTCATTTCAACTCATAACAGTATCAAAATTATAGTTACAGGGTAGCAACAAAAATAATTTTATGGTTGGAGTCACCACAACATGAGGAAGTGTACTAAAGGGTCACAGCGACAGGAAGGCTGAGCAGCACTGCTCTGGGTGAGCCTTGGACCAATGACGTTCCTTCTCTGTTCTACTTCTGTCTTCTGCAATATCCTGAGAGTGAATGTTCCTAGCTTCACAGTGCCGTTCAGTTGCGTCAGTCAGATCGTCTCCAGAATGGGCTCGGCTTTATCACGCCTCAGGATTAGAAGAACTCTATCCCACAAACCTTATATCTTGCACAAAATAACAATAACACTTAATCTTACAATTGAGGGAAGTAAGAGGCACACAGGAGCAGAAAGAGACAAAAAACCAAATAATTCATAGAATGATATTGGAAAAGAAATAGAGAAGTAGAATGTGGATGAGATTTTCATTGAGTAAATGTTTGTAGTAAAAGTGTCAACCATGTACCATGGGCACAATGGTAGTGAGTAAGGGACAATGGGAGATGAATATGTGACTGCCGCAGGTAGAAGCATAGGCATATACAAGATGTACAAATTGTCATTCAAGCCTTTGCTTTCAAAGTCATACTGCAGGAGTGTATGTGCCATTGGATGTACCCATGTCTAGTTAAATGCTACTCAGTGTCCATGGCCAACACTAAAGTCTTTGCCATCACTGAATATGCCTGAGATGAGTGCACATTCCCTTTTTAACCTCCCCTCTGTGTGTGTGTGTGTGTGTGTGTGTGTGTGTGTGTGTGTGTGAGAGAGAGAGAGAAAGAGAGAGAGAGAGAGAGAGAGAGAGAGAGAGAGAGAGGATATGGATGTGGGGGAGGCCTGCACTCCACTGTGTGCGAGGTCAGTAGAGGACAGCAGTGGGTGTCAGTCCTTGCCTTCCTCCTGGTATGAGACAGGGGATGTTCGTTCTCTGTTGTATTTGCCAAGCTAACTGGCTAGCTGCTTCCAGGGATTCTCCTGTCGGTGCCTCCCATGTCTTTTTAAGAGTGCTGGTATTACAGAAGTGGCCATCGTTAAGTGGGTTCTGGATGCTTGAACTTTAAGTCCTCACATGGTACAACAAGCAGCTCACCTACTGAGTCATCCATCTTCCTAGGCCTCCAAATCGCTCTTTCCTAAGAATTACAGTATTGTCTGCCCATGCCAGAAACTGCTTTCATTATTTAGTTTGGATATGTGTGCTGATTAGATGTCATTTGCATTTGTGTGGACAGGGCACTTCTTTAGCTCACAACTCAACCTCAGATGGCATTTGCATACAGCACCAGGCAGCCCTGTGCTTACAAACACAGATGCAGAGAAATGATGAAACCAACAACTATTTACCTCTGCTTCCCAGCACATGACCGCGACATGATTTTGATGAAGTCCAAACAGAGGGATTTCAACAAAACACCAGGAGGTGCAGCTGTGTTTCCAAGAGCTGCACAGTGTTTGAATAATTCAGGGTTTACATTAGATACCTCTTACTATTAACAAGGTACAGAATAAACTGTTTACCAATGACGCCTAAGTCTGCACACAGGATAACCTCATTTTAGCAACTCATGTTTTTTGCCAGCAGGGCAAGCAATCATAGCCAACATTCCTGGGATCTGTGACCTGTTCATCTTTCTAAGGGGATAGGTACACATGAGCATCACAATTGGGTTAGAATTTGGGTCAGAAACAAGCTGAGGGTATGGCTGCCAGCAGAGAGGATAGATTCTTCATTCCCAGTATTCAAACATTAATGATATATTTTCCCAACTTATTTAGCAGGAAGATAAATGTAATTTGTTGGTTCCATATGATCATTTTGTATGACTGATATATAATTTCTATATCAAATAGAAGCTTAGGGAATGGCTGGTGATAAAGAGTGGGCTCTGTGGCTTGGAAACATGCTCCCCTGGCCACACTCTAATACTGAAGGCATCAGTTACAATTACAGTTTCTAGTGTAGGAACAAAGTTGGGTCATCCACAGCTGGGCATACTGGTTGAGAAATAGTCTATTCTATGGATTCTTTCCATGTTCAGAAAAGGATAGTCTGTCATGATCGTCCTTGAACTTTGTCCTCCAGACTGGGGTGAGTCACTAACAAATTTGTGGCTAGTGGACAACTCCTGGGGTTTTTCCTTTTCTTTTTTCCTCTTTTGATTGAGCAGGATAGAGGTTCTAAGATATATGTCAGTTCTCATAATCTATGGGTGGCGTCTACTCATTACTGAAAACTGCCGTAAATCTGTCAGATTCTTCTTGCTGGTGAACCGCTGGTAAGTGTTAAGAGTGTTTGATTCTGGCCTGGCTCTGGCTTTATGGAAGATGCCAGCCTGGGCAGGGTTGAATTTGTTCATTTTTGTCCCAGGACAAGAATGGTCAGGAAGCTGTATGAGGCCAGGGGTGGGGGAGGGGTGCATAAGACAAGGGGTGCAGTAAGCATGGCCCCCAACAAAGCATGAACAAAAGGCAGTCTAATATTTTGCCAAATATGGCTTTCAGGGAAAGATCTCTTCTGACCTGCAAGTTACAACAGAGGTAAGATGGCAAAGATAGAGGCAGGCTTGGCATTTCAAAGCCAGTGAACCTGGAACATCTGATCTTACTACAGAATTTGGAAAGGAAAAAGGAAACACACCTTTCCAGAATCAGGTTAACTGAAAAAAAAGAACCTGATGAAGATGGTTTCAGAACTACATTGAAACAGCCCAGAGAAAACTGAGGTAAAACATGTGCGTGTATCTACACATGCACACAAGTACACATACATGTATGTATGGACACATTTCTTTTTAAGACCTATACTCAGATCTTCACTCAGCTACCTGAAGGCTGTGTGGCCTTGGCTAAGGTATTTAACCTCTCTTAACTTGAGTTCTGCATTGGTATCAGTCAGCTTCATAGGGCTACTTTGATATTACCACTAAGCACTAACTGTACTTGGTCTACTACTGTGTACTAGGTGTCCAACTTAAAGCAATAGCTTCCAAATCATATTAAATGTCTTATACTCACAGGTGGCAAAATGGGTTTTATATTCCCAGTGACAAGTCAGTAATTGGTTGTGGCTGGAGTGTTGACAATGGCTGTTGAGACTGACTGATCTAGATGAGAAAGAGCAGCAGGATTGAATACTGATGTTCACTGCTGACACAGAATAGGGATGTGCCAAAAGAATTCAAGTAGAAAGGTCTCTTAGTTTGAGGTAACTAGATTTCCTTGCCGCCTGTGAGCTAGATACCTTGGAAGTTTTCTCTATTTGTTTTGTGCTTCATTTCCCCCAACATTAAATAAATAAGGAAAATTGTATGATTCCTAAAGTCTCATTAAATGTGGACACTTGACTTTTTATCTGAGAAGTCCTGCTCACTGCTTCACAAGTTTGGAACATTAATGAAAACAGTGACTCCATCCACACATGGAAAACTGTCCTGTAGTTGACAACAAATAAGAGGGCACCAGTGAGTGGCTCAGTGGTAAAGCCACTTACTGTGCAAGCCTGGAGACCTGAGTTCATGCCTCATATCTGACATAAAAGTGGGGGTAGAGAACCAACTTCACAAAGTTGTTCTCTGGCTTCCCCATGTCTCACACACAATGATAATAAACAAAATAACTTTAAGAATAGCTTGGGTAAATCACAAAAGAACACACATGACATGCACTCACTGATAAATGGATATTAGCCCAGTGTCTTAGTCAGGGTTTCTATTCCTGGACAAAGCATCATGACTAAGAAGCAGTTGGGAAGACAGGGTTTAGTCAGCTATCACCAAAGAAAGTCAGGACAGGAACTCAAGCAGGTCGGGAAGCAGGAGCTGATGCAGAAGCCATGGAGGGATGTTCTTTACTGGCTTGCTTCTCCTGGCTTGCTCAGCCTGCTCTCTTATAGAACCCACGACTACCTGCACAGAGATGGTACCACTCACAAGGGGCCATCCTCCTTGATCACTAATTGATAAAATGCCTTACAACTGGATCTCATGGAGGCACTTCCCCAACTGAAGCTCCTTTCTTTGTGATAACTCCAGCCTGTGTCAAGTTGACACTCAAAACCAGCCAGTACACCCAGAAACTTAGAATACCCAAGATACAATTTGCAAAACACAGGAAACTCAAGAAGAAGGAAGACCAAAGTGTGGACACTTCTTTACTTCTTAGAATGGGGAACAAAATACCTATGGAAGGAGTTACAGAAACAAAGTTCAGAGCTGAGACAGAAGGAACGACCATCCAGAGACTGCCTCACCTGAGCATCCATCCCATAAACAACCACCAAACCCAGACACTATTGCATATGCCAACAAGATTTTGAAGACAGGACCCTGATATAACTGTCTCCTGTGAGGCTATGCCAGAGCCTGGCAAGTACAGAAGTGGATGCTCACAGTCATCTATTGGATGGAACACAGGGTCCCCAATGAAGGTGCTAGAGAAAGTTCCCAAGGAGCTAAAGGTATCCCCAGTGCTCATGTCTCTAGCTGCATATGTAGCAGAGGATGGCCTGGTTGGCTATCAATGAGAGGAGAAGCCCTTGGTCTTGTGAAGATTATATGCCCCAGTATAGGGGAATGCCAGGGCAAGGAAGTGAGAGGGGGTGGATAGGGGAGCAGGGCGGGGGTGGGTTGGGGAACAGAGGGAGGGGGGAGGGCATAGGGGATTTTTGGAGAAGAAACTAGGAAAGGAGATAGAATTTGAAATGTAAATGAAGGAAATATCTAATAAAAAAAAGAATAGCTTGGGTATAATACCAATAACAGGTTGGGTAGCAGTAGTGTGAGCACAGCACTGGGTTGGGGTGGGAGCAGGATAAATTTGTATATAATCGGTCTTCCATGAGCTTTGGCTCCTTATCTTCATTTCCAACCAACTGCAGATCAGAAAGAGTCACTGGAAATAGTTGTACCTGGAGTGAACATGTTCAGGCATTATTTCCTTGGCAATACATTTGCACAGAAATTATATCGTACTCGCTATTGAAAGTAATGTACTGATCACTAGATGTATAGAAAATGATGTGCATATGTCATATGCAGACTCCCTGGCCTTTTATATAAGAAATTAGACTATTTCATAGGAGTTTTTTCTCTGTAAGTGTCCTGAAACCATTTCTCCTTGGATACCAAGGGATTAATATTCAGAGATGTTTCAGATAAAGTTAGTAATAAACGGATCCATTAATCTTTTCTTTTTGTATCACAATGCACTCCAGGCTGGCCTTAGGCTCCCCATCTTCCTGTCCTCCCCTCTGATTACAGATGTAACCAGAGTTCTTCTTGGCAGATTGCCTAGCATCCTTACTCCCACCCTCAAACCATAATTGGAGAAATTACAGAGAGGGAAAGTGGGATTCTATGGCCAGATCAGCACATGACAAGGATGCTACTGTAGGGAAAGGGGCGAGTTCTCCCTTCTTACCTAGGGTTAGCAAGTTCCACCTAATTTGGTTGAACTCTAGTTGACTGCCTGTTTTTTGTGCTGTGAGATCAAAACAGTTTTACTATTTTTAAGTGGTTCAGATAGGGACATGGGGAACCAAAAATATATTTTATAATATGTCAGAAGTAACTTGGATTCAAGCTGCAATGCCCTTCTCTGCAATATTACTGACCACAGTGTTCACCGATTCTCTGTGCTTATACCAGGTCTACAGAGGCACAGCATACAAGCTATGGTGGATATTTTGTGACTCAGAAAACCTGTAATTCTTATAATTTGGAGTTGAGCGAAGACATTTGCTAACCCTGGTCTACCCACAAGGCTTGTGGAGAGGGCCATCATGGGTCCTCAGAGAACTTTGAAATATGTTTTTTACGTTTGGAAGGTGAGGAGTACTGGAGTCTGAGTGGCCCAAGACCCAAGAGTCTTCCCTTGTGTAGGGACACATGGCTGCATTTCTAGAGTTCCTGGGCAACTGAATAGAAAAATTAAGACTTTGCAAGGATCTATATAGGATGGGGGCAGGAGAGAAAGCATGGGTTAGGGGGTGTATAGATTCTGTGGAGGCAACTCAGCTGGAGGGAAGGAAGCTTGGGCGATGGTGGCTGGAATACAGCATCCTGGGGAGAAGCTGCAAGTTATCTTCACACATGTAAATTCTTAGAAATGCTGAGAAAAGGAGCCCTGTTCATCCAGTATAGCATACACACTCCTTGTTAAGTGGCTTTCATTTCCAGAGAACACATCCTTATTATTAATTCTGTATCTCCACCCTTCTATGAGACTGGTGTGAATATTCCCATTTTGCAAGGAAACAAAACAAAACAAACCACATAGGCTGCTAATCAGAGGCCATAGTTTTAAGCAAGAATATACTTGACTCTATTTGAAAATACAGTTTGTAATTCTGTGTGTATCTTTGTGGCTTTATCAACATGAGAGTGATATCTGTATTTGTGTCTGAAACCCACACATCACATGATGGTAGTGTTTGCCAGGTATCATTCATCTGCATATGATCTTAGAAAATGAGGGTTTACAAGGGAAATAATACTGTCATGAAGTCAACCAGCAGGGCATTCAAACTATATCTGAAGTTATAGGGATGGGGACATGACTCAGTTGGTAAAGTACTGACATGCGAGCTTAAGAGTCGGAGTCCAGACCTTTTGGGCCCATGTGAAATACTAGGTGTGGTAATTCACAGCTGTGATTCTGTTTCTGGGCACCATGGACACAGATGTGTCCCTAGAACCTTCCAGCCACTCAGCCCTGTCAATCTGGTAAACTCAGGCTTAGTTAGACATCATGGGTGTAAAAAAAATTTAAGACCTTTGGCCTCTACATGCTTTTTATTGACATAAACACATGTAGAGACCTTTGGCCTCTACATGCTTTTTATTGACATAAACACATGTGCATGCATGAAAATGTACACACATATATGCTATACTCAGTGTATCCAGACACATGTGCACACACAGATGTGTATACACATACATGTACTGTATTGTTAACCTGATATTACAGTAGTGTCTTACAATAGTAAGCAAGACAGAGCATTGGGGAAATTCAGAGTTATTCAAACAATTTTATGCACACTGTACTATTTAACAGGATCCTTATAAACAGCTTCCAGGAACAGGAGAAAACACTATTGTCTCTATTTTTCAGAAGAGACTGTACATGCTGTGGTTGATAAAACGCAGCATTCAAAGAGTATTTGTTGAATGAACAACTGAGCCTCTACATGAAGAGTATAAGAAACTAATGATATGGCCTTCATTATGTGAGGAGATTAACAGGCTTGGCACCTCCATCTCTGCACTCATTATTCCCCAATATACTGTCTAATTCATTACCCCAAGTATAATGGAGGTGTGTAGATATTAGCATATCTTTTTGCTATTCTGTGACAGAAAAGTCGCATTCTAAGCAAAAATTGCACTTTAAGTAGCATTTTGAAATAAGTGTTGTTGAGACTTTTTTCCTTAACTTTGTGAGCAGAATTTCAATAAAAACATGGGGTTAAAAATCTGCTGCTTTCCCTGGATTTCTGTGAAGACCATTTCCATTCCCTCTGTGGCTTTCATTGACCATGTGGCTTTGTATAAGGCATTGTCTTTGTTCTAAAATGGCCATGTACAACCACCATCTAAGTTAAAGCACTAACAAGAGCTTAAATAGATCCAAATCCCACACCTAGCCTAGAAGAGGCATTTGAGAAATGGTCATCATTTTGTTTAAAGTGATCAACTGATGGTTTGATTTCTTTGCTTCACTGTGATTTCTTCAGATGACAGTAGGATGCTTAGTTTATAGGGAATGAACTGGGTTCCACTGTTCTGTTCAGATGAAAAGATGATAGACTCACTCAGATGATATGCAGACCTCTTAAATGGTTGGGGAGCCATTGTCATAAACAACAGACAACTCATGAAATGACCCAAATCAGTAAAAACCTGGAAGTCTACAAGAGTTACATGTTGTTTTCTATTTTCAACCTAGAATTTGTAGATTTATTTTTAAAATTCCAACTGAAGAGGCTCCCAAAACATTATAACATTATGTTATCCATGGTTGCCTCCAAAGACTGAAGAAGTTCCTATTGCTAAAGACACCATTGGTTCAGACATAGGACTCTAAGGGATAGAGCTATATCTGACCCAGAGCCTCCTCTCATCTGTGTCACTTATGGACCGCACCAATGACTTGCATAGCATGGTAACTCTAAGGATGCAATAGTGGCCCACATATATTGGTGCTAACTGGCAGCTCTCTTATTGGACTTAAGGCTGCTGAACAAGAGGGAAAGTATAGCTGGAACTAAAAGGCCTGCCAAATACACGAGGCTAGTGAAGCCATGGACCATTCTTTAAAATAGCAATGATATTAAATATGTATTAAAGAATGTTCATTTGTTCAAGTTCAGATTTAGGCAGATTTTGCTATTCACACTTGAAAGTGCTGATTCCCCCTGCAGGGTGAAGGGTCTGGGTAGTTAGAAACTGAGATGGAGGAAGGCATTTTTAAAGGCTCTGTCACCACATTTGCACCCAAATAAATTGAGTTCAGTGAATAAATTAGGTCTAAGTACAGCATGAAAATTTCCCCACATCAATTAATTAATCATGGATTCAGTGTCTGAGGTGAAAGCAAATAGATAGAAATCTGCAGTTCAGTAGGTGGAAACAGGACTTTAAACAGCGACAGATGAGCTTCTCCCTGGAGAAGCCCTGGGTGTCTTTCCCTCAGCAAATAGGATTCTGTTTTAAATTCAACATTTCTTTGTGTCATCAGGTTCTTTGTAAATTCCCTATGAGAATAAATTGGCAGTCTGCGTCTTATTTTCTCTGGTTGCCCGTCATTCTCAAAGGACTGTGTGTGCCACTGGGTGATTGCACGCTTAGCCCTGTGCAAGCATTTCCCTTTCTGTTAAGCTTCCTGACCGCTCCATCCGCCTTTCAGCAGAGAGTGTACTTCTTTTTATTCTAGTCCTACTCGGCACCCTTTTACCCTGCACAAAAGGTAGGCAAAGGATGCCTTTGAATTGAACCAAATGCTTACACATTTCCTGCTATGAAATCCCAGCTTTGGCAGTGCTGGAGTTAAATAAAATCCAATGGGAAGAGAGAGAAGTTAGCAGTACCATTCCACGTGTGGATGGTCTGGGAGATAAACCTCCCACTACTTGCAAGTATTTGAACTTCTCTGAGTAGAAAGCCCAATTAGAATTCTCCACACTAATATTATTTGGTCACAGATCCCTTTATTTCCTTTAATGTCACATTCCTCTTGGAGTGTTTCATGCCATAAAACACATGGTCCAGGAGCCTGTGGTGAATTGAATATCCTCCAGTCTCCCTTTGCTCTGACTTGTCTTCTCCTCTCCAGTTGTTTTGTGGTCACACGTCTCTAGCATGAACTGAAGCATCCCTCAGTTATGAAACACTTCCATCCCACAGGCTGTAGGGGAAGACATTTGCCACTGGTCCAAACAGAGAGAGATCCCCTTGTCTGTGCACACTCAGAACAGTCCAGCAGATGTTCTGGGATGATCCCTATCACTAATATTTTAAAAACAGTCAGTATTTACAATGGTACAAACCCTGTCCTAGGAAGCCTGAAGTTGCAGAAGACCTCACATGGCCCCGTCTGGATGTTTCTAGTTCTTCACTCCCATTTGTTGTGGGTCAAGAAATGCTATTCCTTTTCAAAAGCTGGCCTGGGAAATCACTTGGCTAGGATCCCGATGGCCTGATGCTGCATACTTGGCTGGCGTGGACTTCCTGCTCTGCTGATGATACCATGCAGCAGGAGCAGAAAATGAGGCTGGGCAATTCAGCCACCCTGGTCTTGGGCAATTTTCATAATTCATTAAGAATGTAAAATAATATTGCTTCACATCTATCTTCCTCCCCACATTCCCACTTATTCATCTGTCCACATATGGATTAGTGCTTAAGTACACTGGAGCCGGCTGGTACACTGCAGTTGGGTTTGCAGCCGTGGAGCCGCGCAGTGAGCAGCTCATTCATAGCAACACGGATCATCAGACTCTAACGTTCACTGACCTTGCATTATATTCCACAAGGAATCACCCTGGAAATTTCATAACCATTTTTATGAAACCTTACTGTGTGTTGTCTATGCATGAAGGACTCGGGTTCAGAAACCATCTTGGAGAAATTAGATAATGTCTAGAGAAAAGGAAGGTCTATAGTAAATGAGGACCGCTTGTATGAGTATCATGGAGGCACATTCTCTCTCCATTATAGGGAGTTATAAATGCATAGTTAATGTTTTGATTTAATTGCTGAAATAGAACAAAACATTTAAAATTGCATACTTGAGACAAGCAAATTTTTACGACTCTTGCCAAGGAGCTATATGTGAAAAGTGGATGCTTTATTAACTATTAAGGGAGAAAGTGGAGAAGTTGGCTCTTCTATCATAGAGATAGAAATTTCAAAAAGTCTGAGAGTTGGGGTGATGTGTGTAGGTTTATCAAAAGGCATGTGGATTGCAAAAGGCTAGAAAACTCTGTACTCTTAATGAATGAGCTTGGCAATGGTGCAATTTTTGCTGCTTTAAAGATACGTTGGCCCAGCAAAAGCTACAGATTGGACTTTTACTCCACTTTCCTTTAGGTAGGTCATATTCACTGAACAATGACTTGGTGTTTTTGTTGTTATGTTTAAATTTTCCTCATATGAGATTCTAGTTCAATAAAGCTGGGCTCTGCACAGAAGATGGACATGCTCTGTGATGCCCGTGGGGAACTAGAATACCTATGGTCCTATAAGCACTGCAACACCAAACACAAATTTAAAAAGAGACATGTACACTGAATCAGAATAAAGTGCTTCTCTTTTCTTCCCCTGTTTGGCTATCTAGGAATCTGTATCCAAAACTTATGACTAAATATAGAAAATTAGAGCTACCTGGGAGGTGGGAGGACATTGGGAACTACTTATGACAATTGATACATTTATGAGTAGAACATTTAGTCTCAAATGGAATATATCCCAGGATGTAAACAGAAACTGTGGCTCCATAGACATGTTTTGGCTTTCTTCTACTCTACATGCTGTACATCAATCAAGTGGGCCTTGTCAATAGGCTGGATTGACTAAGAAAGCAATTTNAAATTTTGCTTTGCCTTTTTCTGTGTGCTGCCAGGTTACCTAGTTTAGTTTACTCATTTCAAAAAAGGAATACAGGAATTACTAAGTTATATATTAAAAGTGAGTACATGCTAGATCATAAATTCTTTAAGAAGGGGAGTAGAAGGGGCTAAGGCTAGGGCTGCAGCTCAGTGCTGGGTGGCTTACTTAGCACTCTAGGGGGCCCCAAAGTTTGACTCCCAGCAGCACAAAATTGCTTGATTACTTACTTAATTGATTACTTTAAAATGACTCAATAAGATTCCGTCTGTATTTGATTCCGTGTATTTTGAATAACTACCTTGCTCTGCGTTTCGTTAGTGTAACTTTTGTTAAAGTAAATCCATATGTTCATAATGGCTTGTGCTGCCGCTGGGATTTGTGTACCACAATATGTCTTAACATTCTCAAAATGTATTTGTTGATGGATTAATCCCCATTATGATGGTATTAAGATGCATCCTTGAAAAATAATTAGGTTTGGATGAGGCTGTAAAGGTAAGACATCACCATGGGAGCAGTGCCCTTAAAGGAAGAGAAATTAAGAGCTTGCCTGTATTTCTTATTCCTAACATATGAAAGCACATTGAGAAGGAAAACCTCATGCAAACCAGGAACATGATTAAGTGGGCATTAAGTCAGTCCTTGCTCTTGGACTTCCTTGAGTTTAGAACCATGAGAAATCAATTCTTTTTTGAGTTGTCCCTATCGTTGCATTATATTTTTTTCTTCCTCCAACAGAAGTCATGCACAACATCTTTTAAAAGTCAATGGTCAGTGTTCTTTTTTTCTCTTTGCACATCTCTCATCCAAATGATAAAGAACTGGATATTAAGTACCTAGTTGTAAATAGCAATGATAGTACAACTGCTCAAAGATGGTTTAAGAAAAATACTACTTAGTAAATATCTTTCAAGAATAATTCTGAATGTTAACAGTTTTAATTACTCAATAAGAAACAGGCCTCAAAAGAAAGGAAGGAAGAAAGAAAGAAAGAAAGAAAGAAAGAAGCCTCAATAAGAAACATCATGCCTCCAAGATTGTATTAGAAAATAGGATCTATCGTGCCTTCAAGAAAACACACTTCATGACCAAAAGTAGACACCATTTTAGAGCAAAAGGATGGAGAGAGTAATTCCAAGACAATAAAATTAAGAAACAAGCAGGAACACATATTTTGATAACCAGAATAGTACACTCTAAGCCCCAAATAGGAGAAATAAAAAGAGCACTGTATTAATTACTTTTCTATTGCTGTGAAGTAACAACATGACCAAGAAGCAGCTATGACAGCCATTTCATAGTCATCAATGTAATAATTCATCAAGAGTACTTACAACTCTAAACATACACACTAAGTATAGGCACACTCAGTTTGGTCAAACAAGTACTACTAAATATAAACCTATAAATTAATTCCAATGCAGTGACAGTGGGTGACTTCAATTGTCTACTCTGAAAAACAAAGCAGAAAAACACCAGAGTTAAAAGACATAGTAAATTAAATGGACTTAAGCCACTTCAACGAAACATTCTACCCACACACTATGACTACACTGCCTTCTCAGGATATCACAGAATTTTCTTCAAAATCAATCTCATATTAGGATACAAAGTGAGCCTTCACAAATATAGGAGAATAAAAATAAAATAATGTATTCTGTCTGACCACTAAAATAAAGGTAGATATCAATAGTAATAGAAACTGCAAAAAGTATACAAATGCATGTAGATTAAAATAAAAATTACTGAGTGATATATGGATCACAGAAGAAATCAGGTAGAAAATTATAAATCTCACAGAGTTGAATGACAATGAAGACACAGCTTACCAAACTCTGGGTCCTGATGAAAGCAATTCCAAGAGAAAAGTTTATTTGACTGAATGCCTACATGAAAAAACTTTATAGGTTTCAAATAAATAAATCAATGATAAAGCTTAAGGCTTTGGGCATTAACTAAACAAGACCAAACACAACCTAAAAACAGTGGATGAGAAGAAATAAGCAAAATCAGCACAGAAATTAATGAAACAGAAACAAACCAACAAAATAATGTAAACAAGTAATAAAATAAAGAGCCTGTCTTTGAAAAGACAAACAAGATTACCAACTGCTTAGCCAAATCAACCAAAAGTAAAAGAGAGAAGGCCCAGATCAATAAAATTAGAGGTGAAAGGGGAGACATTACAACAGACACCAATGACATTTTTTTTTAATTACGATTATATACCTTAAAAATGTATACTCCATTAAATTGGAAAAGTTAAAAGAAATGGCTGAACTTTTTAGATATATATGGCATGCAAAAATTAAGCCAAGATGAAAGAAATAATTTAAACAGATCTATAACCAGCAATGAGATTGAAGCAACAACAAAAATCTCATGACTAAAAATAGTCCAAGACCAAATAGAATCATTCTGCCATGCCTTTGAAGGACAATGAACACCAAATTATTCCATAAAATAAAAAAGGAAAACCTTTCACATTGTTTTCTTTTACCAATATCACCCTGATACCAAAACCAGCTCGAGACATCACAAAATTGGGAAATTTGCAGAATAATCTTTCTCATGAAAAAAAAAATAGGTACAAATATTTTTAATAAAATACCCACCAATTGCATTACATAGCTCATTAACCACGATCAAGTTGACTTTATCAAATTGATGGTACAAAACACATAAATCAATAAATGTCACAAGCATCTGAATAGACAGAGAAGAAGCCATCAACAAAATCTAACATGTCTCCATGATAAAAGTCATAGGCTAGGGGAAAGGGGAACATACCTCAGTACCTAACAAAAGCTATCTATGACAAACTATATCCAACATAGTAATCACTGGAGAAACAGTGAGAGAATTTCCACTGAAATAAGGAATAAGACAACTGTGCCCACATCCTGTATTTCTTTTTTTATTCCGTGATTGAAATCTGTTCAGCAATAGTTCTTTGGGGGCAAGTTTGATCTTCTTTGGCAGCAGTTCAGTCCTGTAACAAACACCAGACATGACTCAGCAGTTTCAGATCAGTCCTCTAGGCAAACAGATACCGCTCCCAAACCGGGAGCTTCAGTCCATTCTTCTAGGCATGCAGACACCACACATGAACCAGCAGCTGTAGTTCAATCCTGAAGAAACCCCAATGAAGTGGCAAGCTTCTGCAGGAACCTCACTAGCAGTTCTTGGGAGAGTTTTATTTCAGTGGCATCATTACCACAAAATGAGCTCAATAATGCAATGCTGAACAGGGTCCACTCCCCACTCCCTCCAAATCCTGGTAACTTTCCTCTTCCACTCTCTTTGGTGGGTGGCAGGCAAGAGGAATTTGTTGAATGTGCAGTAAAAGAAAATTGCCAAAAATTTATACCTACAAATGAGAAGGAAATTAGGGAAACAATTCCATTTATAATGCTCACATGTACACATTCATATAGATGCATGTGGGAATAAACATAACCAAGAAAATGAAATACCTTTACATGGAGACTTTTAAGATTCTAAAAAAAGAAACTTAGGAAGATGCAATACATTTCATGGATTGGAAGGCAGAGTATTGTAAAACAGCTATCTTATCAAAAGCAGTCTATATAGATTAAATGCAATCCCAATCAGAATTCCAATGCCATCCTTCACAGACATAGAAAACACAATCCAAAATTTTATATGAAAGCACAAAGACTAATGAGAGACAAAGCAATCTTTAACAAAAAGAAGGTAGAAGGTGTTACCAATCTGATTTTAGATTATACTACAGAGCTATTGTAAGAAAAACAGCATGGCACTGGTACAAAAATAGACACAGATCAATGGAATAGAATTGAGAACTCCAATATAACTCCATACAACTACAGTTACCAGATTTTGATGCTAGAAATTTATATTGGAGAAAAGACACCATCTTCAACAAATGATTCTGGAAATGCTAGACTTCAACATTCAGAAAAAGGAAACTAGATCTTCAGCCTCACCCTGCACAAATCTAACTCCAAATGGATTAAAGGCCTCAACATACGACATAGAAGGTAAAAGTGGGGGAGCATACTTCACTTTATAGGCATAGCTAAGTGCTTTCTAAATCAGACTCTGACAGAAAATCATATAAGACCAGCAGTTGACAAACAGGGTTTCTTGAAGTCTTTTGGACTTAGAAGGAAACTGATGAGTGAGTGAAGAGGCAGCCCCAGAATGACCCCTTTGCCAGTGTTTATCTAACAGGGGATTTGTGTTCCGGGTATACAAAGAACTAAAGCAACTAAACATTAAGAAAACAAACACCACAATTTAAAACTGGACTATAGGACTATCATAGGGTTATACTGCTGTGAACAGAAACTATGACCAAGGCAAGTCTTGTAAAGGACAACATTTAATTGGGGCTGGCTTACAGGTCCAGAGGTTCAGTCCATTATCATCAAAGTGGCAGCATTTAGGCAGACATGGTGCAGCAGAGCTGAGAGTTCTGCATCTTCATCTGAAGGCTGCTGGCAGAAGACTTGCTTCCAGGGAACTAGAATGAGGGTCCACATCCACAGTGACACAATCCACTGTATGTGGTACCATCCCTGGGCAGGTTGTCCTGGGGTGTACAAGAAAGCTACCTGAGAAAGCCAGGAGAAACATTGCTCCATGGTTTCTGCTTCAGTTGCTGTCTCTGGGTTCCTGTCCTGAGTTACTGCCATGGCTTCCCTCAATGGAATGTGACCCTGGATATGTAAACAAAAATGTACATTGTTTGTCCCAAGTTTGTTTTCATCAGTGTTTTCAATAACAGCAATGGAAAGAAAACTAAGACAATATCCTTGGCCATCAGGGAAATGCAAATTAAAATTACTTTAAGAATCTATCCCACTCTAATCAGAATGGCCAAAATCAAGAATACACATAATGATAAATGCTAGTTTGAATGTGGCAGACTTGAGCACTGTTGGTTATTTGGAAAATGAATATAGCCATTTTGGTAATCAATCTGGAGGATTCTTAAAATAGAAACAGAACTGCTGTGTAATCCAGCTATATAACTCAAGGGCATGTACCTAACAGGCTTTATATCCTACAGAGAGACACTTGCATACCCATGCTCACATCTGCTCTATTCATAATATTTGGAAACAGAATCAGTCTAAATATCCATCAATAGATAAATAAATAAGAAAAATGTTGTACACGTGCACAAAGGAATATTAGGAATATATATATATATATATATATATATATATATATATATATATATATATATATATATATAAAGTAACCATGAAGTTTGCAGGTGAGTGGATGGAAGTGGTAAGAGATTATGCCAAGTGAAGAAACTCAAACCCAGAAAGACAAACCACGGGTATCACTTGCTCTTTCATACGCAGATCTAACTTCAAATCTTTTCTTCTGTGTTTAACTTGGAACAAAAATGGAAGCCAGGAAAATAGAAAGGGTACTTTTTATTTTTATTTTTTTAAGAAAAAGACAAGCAATGGGAGGGGGTTCTGTGGGTTTGTAGATTATAGGTAAAAGAAAAGTTGGGAGCAGAGTACTAGGTTAGAAAAGCTTAAGCAGGGAGGGGTGTACAAGTATATGAGAAGTTGGGGGTGGAGAGCAGAGCCATGGAGAAGTTGTGAAAAGCTCTAGGGAAGCATCTGTCTCACAGCCCAGTTAAAATAATAATTGGATGAATAATAAAATAAAATAGGAGATGGTTCTGGGGTTAAAGGATTACGCAGGGATGATGAGAGGAATATGGGAGTTAAAGGATTACGCAGGGATGATGAGAGGAATATGGAGAAAGGAGGAGTAGTTGGTGGCTTGACCAAAACTAATTATCTATGAAAAAGTCCTATGAAACCCATTAGTTCTTTAGCTAATTTCCAAATGCAACATATTTAAAAAGTTAAAGTAGAATTACCCTTCATGGTGGATAATGACCTTCTTAGAAGACACAGGTCATTAAGTGAAAGTTGCACACAAAGCATGTGATATCTCCCTATAAATTACCAGTCAAGGAGGTTCCAGAGGTCTCCAAAATGATTCTGGCTATTGCCATTGCCCTTGTATATCCACCACAGCTACATGGTAAAATATTGAGATATTAATCTCAGATCTACTAAGAATCTTCCTCCTTGCTGGCTAATTTCCATAGTATTGGACGGTGTTAGGCAGGTTGCTAGGGGAGAAAAAGCATTAGCCATTTTTGCCCAGCACTGGACTCTGTCCTAAAATAGTGACAAACTATTCAGTTATGTCCACTGGTGCAATAGTAGCATGACTTTTCTTGGGTATGGGGTAATTAGTCTCTGATTGGATTTGAGGCCAGCTCTCCAGTGGAGAATGTCATACTTAGCATGGTAATCCTGGTTAAGAGCTTTTGGACAAAGGGATAATAGGCCCTATGGTAGAAATTTTCTAAATGATTATTTTGCTAAATTCTCTACTAAATATTTATATTTATTCATAGAGACCTAGCTGGTTTTGGAATCCTGGTCCAGAAAAGCTTCCTTATTTTTTTTTAAAAGTGGGCAGAAGTCAATGCAGAGATGCACAACAGCCCAAAGTGTCAAGAATCAGAGACTGAGAAGTCTTTTTTTCTTGTACACCTATATCACCCACCCATAACCTAGGTTCAGGGAACACCCTGAAAGAGAAGATGGGAAACATATGAGCAAGAGGTTAGGGAGGAGTACTGTGGGATTCTGTCTTCTGGATCTGACATGGCTACTATACATGAGCTCCTAGCAGTAGGGATAGCCTGCACAAGATCTGTATAAGAGTAAGCAGACAAAATTCCAACCTAGATTGGGTGGATGATTTCCAAATCCTACCCATTACTGAGGAGCCACTGGCAGTAGATAGATGTTGGGGAGGTAAGTCATTCCTTTTGATGATGTGGACATGAGTAGAACTCCTAGTTTCTAGTGATTGGCTCTCTACTCATGAACTTATGGGTAACGCTAACTGGATTTAGTGAACTATTCAAAAAGAGACAGGGGAGCAAAAAAAGAGAAATAAGAAGCTGAGGGGGGATGTGTTAGGGTATATCTGGGAAGCTGAGAGGATTTTCAGGAAGGGTAGATGTGCTCACATTTCATTGTATAATTGCACAAAACAATAAAGAATAAGGAAATTTAAAACAATTAAAGTAGAATGCCATATGACACATCTCTACACATGAAGGGTGTTTAAAAGAACATGCTATATTACTCAGAATAGCCAAGATATGGAATCATCCTACATGAACAGATTTTAAAAAAAAGTTATACATCCACAGTGGGATTTTATTCGGTCTTTAAAATGAATGGAATCAAAAGATATGCGGAAAGTAAATTAATAAGACCCAGTGATGTTAAGAGAAATAGATGATACTCTAAAAGGCACATGTGCCTGCTCTGATTCAGATATTTCAGATTTAATGGTTTATATTCATGATATACAATTAGAAGGGGACGTTTTCAGGAGCCAACAGTACAAAGGAGCTGAGAGGGAAGACCCTGTGACTGTGACGGAGGGAAACACAGGACAACCCAGCATTTTCTCTCAGATGTATTATACTGAGATAAATATTTGAGATGAAATAAAAGGTAATATTTAAAATATATTCTACTTTGCTGCTTTGTTGTTGTGATCAAACACAGGCAGAAACCAATTTGGGGAGGAAATGATTTATTATATCCTATAAATTAAAGTCAACTCTCAAGGTAAGTCAGGACAGGGACTCACAGAAAAATTCTGGATGCAGAATCTGAGCAGAATCCATGGAGGAACACATCTTATTAGCTTACTTCAGTTTATTCCTTCTGTGTTCTGTCTCTCTCCTCTCTCTCTCTCTCTCTCTCTCTCTCTCTCTCTCTCTCTCTCTGTGTGTGTGTGTGTGTGTGTGTGTCTCTCTCTCCAAGGTCAATGAAGCCCTGGCTATCCAGGAACTTGTTATATAAACCACACTGGCCTTGACCTCACAGAGATCTGACTGCCTCAGCCTTCCAAGTGTCTGAGTGTAAAGGTATATGCCACCATTCCCAGCTCAGCCTGTTTTCTTATACCTCCCAGAATCACCACCATCTCCAAGGGTGGCACTGCCCAAAGTGGTCTGGGCCTTCCTTTATCAATCACCCCAATCAGTGCATCACAGGCTTGCCTACAAGTTTATCTGATAGAGGCAACTCCTTAGCTGAGATTCTGTCTTCTTGGGTGATTCTAGTTTGTATCCACTTGACAAAAACTAACAAGTATAGGATGAAAAACAGAGTCAGTGGGAAAAGAAGGTAGGGACAAACAAGAAAAGTGGAAGAGAAAATGAGTGAATTATAGTGTTATATACACATGAAAATGACATATTGAAACTCATTAGGCCGTATATCAACTACAAATTAATAATGACAATAAAATTGAGATTATATATTAAAAGAAAAAAATCCACAACAGTGAAATACATGAGAAACATTGGAAAGTGACTTGTGTGCTCTCAGGAAGTGTAGATTAATAAAGGATATGAGGAGATATTAAGGTTAGTCCTCAGCTGGTCCTAGGCATACAGTGAGCCTATAGTAAATTAAAACTACAGAAAATATAGTAATAAAAGCCATCAAGAGTCAAGGAGGAAGAGAATCTGATTCCTACCAGCATCAGGTTTTTAGGCTCAAATGTACAGTTTTCAGCAAGAAATCAGAAAACATACAAATAAACAAAACAAACAAAAAACCCAGAGATCTAATCCCCATGCACACAAAAAACCTTAAAATTGACCATGAATAAGGTTTGACAATTCAGCTTCTAGATAGAGATGTTTAAAATGTCTTTAAGAGACAGAGATGTGAAAGAAGCCAAGAGAAATAGAAATAAGTAAACACAGCACATTAGGAGAAAAATCTAGAAGAGAGGTATGACTGAAGTGAAAAATCCATTGTAGAGTTTCAGGAGATTTGGGCAGATAGAAGACTTCATCAGTATATTTGAAGATAGAACAATGCCAGCAAACAGACCCAGTGGTGGAGGGAATTAAGAAAATGAGAACAAAATCCCAACATTTACTCTGAGAAATCAACCAAAGCCTGAAAGCCAGGCAATGGAAGGGAAAAAATCAATAAATTACATAATAGGAAAATGTAAGAAGTCTCTACCCATTATTATTTTAAATGCAAATGGACTGGGTTTTCTAATCAAAAGACAACAATTGATAGAAAGCACATAATAGGAATGTGTTACATGTGAGAGACTTACTTTAGAGTTAAAGAAGATACATGTATGAAGGATATATGAATGAAGGAGATATATGTATGAAGGATATAAATATTTAGGAAGAGATTCTGTGCAAATAATTCCCCAAAGAGGAAAACAGATATGCCAACATGAGAAAAAGCAGATTTTGAGTTAGGAGTTTCTGGATATATGAGGTGACACACAATCACATGATGTTTTGCTAAGATATACTCATGTGATGTTTTTGCTGAGACAGACAGACTCACATGGTGTTTTGCATGGGAGTAAACAAGATGATTGAAGAAAGTATAAATAAGACTCAATGGACAGTGATGGTGTGCTTGCATAGCTTACCTTTGCAACTCTTCATTAGTCTTCAGTCTTCATCTTCTCTGATCTGAGAGAGGCATGGCAGAGAAGTTCTCCTGGCATCCCTGATGGTCCTCATTGCTCCCACTGACTCCTGCTGATTAGGCAGAGGCCTGGCTGTTTCAGCTGGATTGTGCTACTGCTGCTGGTTTGTGTGTGCTATCCTGATATTACTGACCCAGTCTGCTGGTGTCCTGACAGAGATTGGAATTGCCCCAAGGGACTACTTCTAAACAGCTCCACATCCCTTTGTACTAGTTAATGGCTTTTCTCCCCTACCTCTGGATGGTGGGCTAGAAGGGGGGGGGGATCAAAACATTTGAGAGCCCTTATTAAAAGTAGGTTTTAAAAACCTAAGCTTACAAGATTTGAAACAAAATGGGAGAAAGATAGATACTTTATGTTAATGAAATTTTAGCATATGAGTATGTGTAACCATTATAAACATTTATGTATGTAGCTATAGGTTCTCAGACTCTATGAAGGAAATTCAGTTAAGGGAGAAAGATGGCTATACATTAATAGTTGGAAACTTCAATGCCTCTTATTATAATAGATAACACATGATAAAAATGAACACAGGCAGTAAACTAATGTGGGGTAGCAGATGTAAACTGCCAGTACACAAACAAAAAAACAAAACAAAACCCCCAAACCAAAATCAAAGTCAAACACAAAAAGACCACTAAGAGGAGTGGCATACACCTTTAAATCCCAGAACTTTGGAGGCAGATATAACAAAGCCAGCGTGGTCTACATAGGAAGATCCAGGCCAGCCAGGCCTACAAATAGAGACTCTGTCTCAAAAACATTACAAAACAAAACAAAAAAACTCAACACACACCACTGTACCAGAAATTAATGAATATGAAAATACAATATAGTATAGCCTTTTGGATTCAGTAGAAGCATCAAGGAAGAAGTTTATAGTTATAAACACGTATATTAACAAATAAGAAAGACCTTAAATCAATGATCTAATTTAACAACTTAAGAAACTAGGAAAAGAACAGACTCAGAGTCATCAGAAGGAAGGAAATAATAAAGATTAGAGCAAAGATATAACAGAGAACAAGAAAACAACAGAAAGAAAAATCATGGAGACCAAAGGTGACAGTTTGAGAAGATCAACAATCCTGGCAAGCATTTAGCTCTATGAACTAAGAGAAGACTCACATGACATTAGGTAGAAATAAAACCAAGGACGGTGCTGGCGATGCCATGGGAAAACAAAGGGCTACTGATAAACCAGATAACCCACATCAAAAGAAAAAATTATTAGAAATATAAAGCCTACCAAGTTGTGAGGAAATGTAAAGAACAAAATCTAAAATTGAAGAGATCTTTTTAGTAGATATGAGTTTAAATGAATACTACAAAAAAATCCCCCCAAATTCTGGATCAAAAGGCTCTCTTTGTAAATGACACCAAACTCTGAAAGAAGAACCTATACCAATCCTCCTCAATCTTTATAATACAAACAAACAAAACTGAAAAGGAAGAAGTGTGTCTGTACATGCCCTGTGAGGCCATTACCTTGACATCAAAGCTAGAGAAAGATACCCCATGATAAGAGTGTAATTCAATATTCCTTTAAAACATGAATCCAGAAATTCTTAGGAAAATACTAGCAAAGTAAGATCAGCAACATGTTAAGTGTCTGTACACGATGACCGAATAGGGTTAATTCCTAGAGTGCAAAGATGTGTCTATATATGGATCATCACATTGGGAGAGGGAAGGAAAAGACATCGTGGTCATCTCAGTTGAGAGAGAAAAGCATTTGAATCCTTTAAACTTAGCACCTTGTTATGATACCACTCACCAAAGAGGATACAGGGAGTAGATGTTCCTATAATGAATGCTATGCATGAAAATCTCATGGGCAATATCACATCCAGTAGCCAACATACATTTTTCTAATATCAGGTAAGGGAAAAACACATATCCCTAGTAAGAAGAGAGAAGTAAAATTATATATATAGATGACATGATTTTCTAGAAACTCTTAAGGGGTCTACAAAAAAATAAAAACAACAAATTCACTAGAACTAATAAGTTAGTTCAACAAAGGAGCTGGGTAAAGAGTCATTAGGAGTACTATGCCACTGCGTAACTGTATCACATATCCTTTATCCATTCTTCAGTTGAGGGACATCTGGCTTGTTTCCAGTTTCTGGTTATTATGAATAATGCTGTTATGAACATAATTGAGCAAGTGTCCTTGTGGTATGGTGGAGCATATTTTGGGTATATGCCCAGGAATGGAATAGCTGGGTCTTGAGGTAGAACTATATCCAGTTTTATGAGAAAATACCACATTGATTTTTAAAACTATTATACAAGTTTGTACTCCCACCAGCAATGGAGCAGTGTTCTCCTTGCTCCACATCCTCGCCAGCATCTGCTATCACTTGAGTTTTTGATCTTATCCTTTCTGATAGGTATAAGAAGGAATCTAAGAGTAGTTTTCATTTGCATTTCCCTTGTGACTAAGGACATTGAACATTTCTTTAATTGCTTATTACCTATTAGAGATTCCTCTGTTGAGAATTTTCTGTACTCCACTTTTAAATTGAGTTATTTGGTTTATTGATACGTAATTTCTTGAGTTCTTTTATGTATCTTATGTATTTTATATATTTTAGATATCAGCCTTGTGTTGGATGTAGAGTTGGTGAAGACCTCTTCCCATTCTGTAGGATGCCATTTTGTAAGTAAAATATTTATAATTAACTCAACCAAAGATGTGAAGGGCAAATAATGAAAATTACCAAAACAAATAAATGAAGATTAAAAATTGAAATGTTTTTGTATTCCTGGATTAGAAAACTTAATATTGTTATAATGTCCACAATAACCATTATTTATTAACAGTCTCTACAACTCTTATCAAAATCCCCTTGAGATTTCTGGTAAGAATAGTAAAATGACCATAAAACTCATATGGACCCTTAAAATGTTGATCAATGCTGAGTGGTCAACATGATCTTGAAAAAATAACAAAAAAGAAGTCTATCTTCTGATATCAAAATTTATGATCACTGTAAAGTAACCAATACAGGCATAAAAATTCAATATAATATAGACCAAATAGATACAATGGGGGATTCAGAAATAACTTGTGCATGGACTAGAGAGATGGTTTAGTTTGTAATCGTTTGCCTTGGAAGCATAAAGAACTGAATTCAGTTACCCCTCCCCCCAAACAAAGACTAAAAGTAATGACCAGTGTTTGTAATCCCAGCTTTGGGAGGGTGGAGACAGGCATTTCCCTGAGGTTCATTAGCTAGTTAGCCAGCTACTTGGTAATCTCAAGGCCAGTGAGAAACACTGTCTAAAAAATAGAAAGAAGTGGATTATACCTGTGGAAGTACACATAACGTTGTCCTCTGACCTTCATATGTCTTCACACACATACACACACACACACACACACATGACCTCTAACAAATGATTTTGACAAATGCACTAAGACTGTCTTTTTTTAAAGGTAGTAGAAAAACTGGTTGTCCATATAAAGTTTGATATTTTCAATACAAAAAAAAAGAACTGAAAATGGATTAAATTTCTAAATAAAGAATCAATGCAGCTCTGAGAAAAAACTTCATGTGGTTGGATTTGGTTTCTAGATATGGTACAAAAATGTAGAGACAATGATAGAAAAATTCAAGAAACTGGGCTGCGATGGTGGCGCACGCCTTTAATCCCAGCACTTGGGAGGCAGAGGCAGGTAGATTTCTGAGTTCGAGGCCAGCCCGGTCTACAGAGTGAGTTCCAGGACAGCCAACACTACACAGAGAAACCCTGTCTTGAAAAACCAAAAAAAAAAAAAAAAAAAAAAAAAAAAAAAAATATATATATATATATATATATATATATATATATATATATATTCATCAAAGGTACTATCTACTGAATAAAAAGTACCACCCACAGAAAGTGAGAAAATATTTATGTACTTTAAGTTATATATCTGAATAGTGTATTCTTAAAAAGTATTCTTAAAATGCAGCAGCAGCAACAGAAATCTTTTTTCAAACTGCAAAATTAGGATTGACAAGATGTCTCAACAAGTAGAGATACATGCTGCCAAGCCTGGGGTTCAATCCTCAAGTCTGACATGACCAAATGAGAGAACCAACTCTCATGTCCTATGACCTCCATGTGTATCCTGTGCCATGCGCCCCAGCACACTGACAAACTAAGAAAATGTAAAAATGGGCAAAAGACTCAACTAGACATTCACCCCTAAGAAGAGATGCAGACACACATGACATGGTGATCGATGTTGTGAGACATCAGGGAAACACAAATCTAAATCACCATGCTATTCCTCCTCATTAATCATTAGAACGGCCCATGCAAAAAACCTAAATCAACAAGAAGTAAGTGCATAAAATGCAACAATTAACACAGCAGGCAAAAGTGTTGAACTTGTGTATCATGAAAGACACCATCAAATAACCTGTGCATGTCTGCTTAAGTCATTATCCTCACTAGCATTAATCAGCAGGCAGATGGATGTTAACAGTAGTCAGAACCCAGTCCACGGTGCCAGAGCAGCTAATGCACAAGGACTGTGGTAGGAGCACAAAGCACACAGCCACATCTGACAATCCGCCAACAGCAGCTGTTAAAACAGGCATGCGCCTACCTACCATAAGGCCCAGCTTTATCCAATACAAGTGGGCCTTCCACAGTTGTGTGTCATATCAGAAACATTGCATGAAGGGAATGCTGAGATAAATCCATGGATCGACTGCACATAGAATAAATTGAGTATATTTATGCAACACATTTTATAGAAGCATTGTGTGCAATAGTGAACATTTAAAGACACTGAAACATTCAGAAACAAGAAGATGGATAAATTCTGACATTAGCACCCAATAGAAAACCTCAAAGATTAAAATTAAATAAATTAGTATTTCCTATATAGGAACATTAAGTGCTAAAGAAACTTATAAGAACACATGTGGTGCTATCATAAGCTCACTAATAAACAGTTTGTAAAGTCATAGTTACTTTAAGGTTAAGGAGAAGAATGAACCTAATTCAGAAGAGATATTTTTAAAAAGTCTTTTTTTTTTTTGATGTTAGCAATTAGACCTAGAGTACTACAAGGCAAAGCAAGTGTTCTGTAACAGCCTTATATCCTGAGCTTACAAGCAGTTCTGAATCAAGAGAAGCTCCATAAATCTGCAATTTGTTTTTCTGTTCATTATTTCAGGGTTGAGGACAATGCCCAACACCTGGTAATCTGCAAAATATTTGAATAAATTAAGTGAAAGGAGAAGGGGGTTGATGTAGGCAGTTGCAGTAGGGTTGTTGTCGTTCAGTTACCAGCCATGATGTACACACATGATGTGTGTAATGCTTTTCCTTATGCTATATATGTGAAGTGTTATAGTCTAGTGAAATGCAGAATACAGGCCATATAAAGGTTTAAAGTTCACCACTAAACTTTCACAGTGAAAAACAGGACCAAGTGAGGCAGGTGGATCTCTGAGTTCAAAGTCAGCCTGGTCTATAAATTGAGTTCCAGGACAGCCAGGGCAGTTATACAGAGAAACCCTGTCATGTAAAACAAAACAAAACAAAACAAAACAAAACAAAACAAACAAACAAAGAGATATGATACAGTCAGACCAGATATACAACAGCAAATCCAACAATATGGCTAACTCTCAACAACAAGAAGTTGCATGAGAATGTCTCCAATATATTACACCAGCACAACCACCAAAGGATGAGCAAGATTTTAGAAACAAAAAGATATTTAAGCCATTTAAAAGGGAAGAGAATGCTGGTCATTGTATGAATGTACTTTTTACAAAAATAACAGACCAGATAGATTACATGCATGAGTAGCTCTTCTGAAGATGTTGTCTGTTTCATGGTCCTTTTGGTTTGACTTTGTGGTGCCGGGAATTTGCCCTGGACACCCAGGATTCAAGTGTGCCTTCTACTACGGAGCTGCATCCCAACTACTGCTATGAGATCCTAGCTTTCATTTTGCACAGATGATTTGAGGATACCAACTGAGAAATGATTCAATATAGCCCAGTCAATAAGCAATCGCAACCCTACTTGGGAGCAAAGACAATCCATCTAATTAATTCTAATTCTAAAACTAATCTGTAATTCTTACTAAAAGGAAATAAACTTTTTTTTTTCATTAAACATGTATTACCATTTAAAAGCTTTATAGTTAGCATCCATTCCCAGCTTCCTCTCAGCCTTTCAGAGGCTGTGTCTAGTGTGGAAACGCCTTCCCTCGCCTACAACAGAGAAAAAGAGCCTATTCCTGCTCTCAAGAAATGGATGGCTATATAGGATAATCCTAAAGAAGAAAGCTGTCCTGGGGTAGGAGACAGGAAACTAGCCTGAGAGTAGAAAGAGCAAGCCACTGTCCAGATGCAAAACCTAGCTATGAACTTGAAAAGGGAGGGTATTTTACACATGTATAAGAGTCTGAGAGTGGGCCAGTGGAATTGTTCAAATTAGTTTTACTTGAATGAAGAAGAGGAAAGGGACATGGGGGCTCAGACAATTAACGAGGCCCCTCCTGCAGGGCCTGTTAGCTGTACAATGGACTTGGGGCTTTATCTGAAGAGCTACAGGAAGCCATTGAAGAGATTAAGCCAGAGAGTGATATGATTAGACTTTTCACTTAACAAGCAGTGGGGCTAAAGACAGAAAGGATAAGGTAGCTCACGTAGAGGCTGATGCAATTGTTTAGGTGGGCCATGGTCCTGACTGGAAGTATGGGCAGTTGGGGTGGGACAGCAGACAGATTGCAGAGCTAGCAATCAAGTAGAATTAGTAACACTTGAAGGTTAATTGGGTAGAAGGACTGAAGGAACACAAATGCAGAGGATTTCCTGTGTAGGGAGGAGATGGTGATGTCAGACACCAAGACTTGGGCTGATGGGACAAAGCACAGATGTATGTTCTTATTTTTTCTCCCTTTAATTATTGGGATTATAATGTAATTACATCAATTCCTCCTTTCCTCTATCAAGATCCTCCCATATACCCCTTTATGCTCTCTTGCAAATTCTTAGCTTCATTTTTCATTATTTGTTGTTATACACATATATATGTATGTAACTATATATATGTATTTACATATTCCTCAATATGTTTATTCCTCAATACAACCTGCTCAGTCTGTATGATGTTCCTTGTATGTATATTTTCAGAGGTGGCCATTTGGTATTAGATAACCAATTGTGTTCTCTTCCCAGGAGAAACCTATGTCTCCCACTCTCAGCATTCCTTAGTTGACTACAGTTCTTTTTGTAGGGTTGGGACCTCATGGGCTCCCTGATCCTCAATCCACTTGGGTATGTCTGTTGGGGTTGTCCTTGTTCAACTCATGTTTAGGTGGTCAGGTCATATTGGTGAGACTCCATGGCTGTAGCTCCTGTCATTTCTAGGAGACACTATCTCACAGCAAAGCACCTGATCCTCTGGCTTTTACAATCTGTCCATTCCCACTTCCACAGTGTTCCCTGAGCCTTAGGAGTGGTAGCTGTTTTATAGATGTATCCAGATGTATATTCTTATTCAGTATAACCCATTTGCTTAGACAGTGATTTGCAGTCTTAGACCATTTTTTCAGCTAAGTCTAGGCTCTCGAGCTCCAGAAATATCAGAGCTCCCTTTCTTGTTTACAAAGACCAGACTAAACTGTTAAATGAGACTGAATACACACTTCATGTGTGAGATGTATTTAAATGGAAGGTTCTAAACCCTCATCCCAATAATAAAAGATGCTCTCAGGGCTGGAGAGACACCTGAGTTGGGAAAGTGCTTGTCCCAATCACCAGAGCTCATATGAAAGGCCTAGGTCGTATGCATTTTTTAATCCCATCTCTGGAAAGGCAGGAGCATGGGGATTCCCTGGGGGATTTCTGGTCAGCTAAGACAATGTCTATGCACTCATGCATGCGTGCATGCATAAGCTCATTTACACACACATGTATATACATACAAACAGCTACCTAGCTTTATGTTATAAAAACCTTTCAGATTCCTTACCCATATGTCATAAAGTTTACAAGCAGCACTGCTAATATTGCAGGCATTTTGCTCTGGAGACTCCTGATTAGAATGTAAGCTCACAGTTCTCTGCAATTTCAGTTAGCCCTCTATGTCAGATTCAACAAACTGATGGGAGGATGGGGCCAAGAACTCATGGAGGGGGGAAATAGGAAAGGGGCAGCATTTGTAATGTAAATAAATAAAATGATTAATAAAAAATCCTAAAACTGAATTTTTACTGCATTATGTGCTGACTTTTTCCACTGTCTTCATTTTGTAAATAATAAAGTGAAAACAAAACATATCTAGTATTTGAATTGCATAAATGGATGCAATTGGATGTGTACAGAAGGGTTTCTATCAGATATACAAACATCATCCCATTTTTACCAATGGACTCAAGTACCCTAGGATTTCGATGTTCATACGGTGAAACTAATTCCCCTAAAATATTGAGAGATGGCTGTGGTTTCTTATTTGTAAAGCAAAATAATTACTCAAGCATGGCTTCTTAGGGCAGCAGCTGAATAATATAATCTTTTGCATTTGATAAAACAGAGAAAATGCATAATGCATATATTCTCTTCCTTCATACTGTGAACCCTAAGCACATGAAGGGAGTAACATTAATTTCCTGTAGACTGACTGCCAAGAGACAATGTTCTGATTGTTGGGACAAAACAAAACACACAAACAAAATACAGCAACAACAAAACAAAAAGAGACAAACAAAAATACAGAAAAAAAGAATTCATGAATCTACCTATTACAAGTTGTCTAAGACAACAAGCATTATGGTCATTTTATAGATAATCTCCCAGAAATGTAAAAAGCCAAATGGCTGTTGGAAAGATCTATGCCAAGCTGCAAGGCATACTGACCCCTCACCTTCATCTCAGTGCCTGGCATTGTTACTAATAATCAGCCTTAGGGAGAAGAGAAAAAGGCCATGGTGGTACTTTACAGACTCAAAGGGAGAGCGGAGAGGCTACAGGAAGTGCCTTATCACTTCTCGTGTGTGTTCTATTACACAGCACATGCAAAGGAGCTTTAATAATATTTGCTGATTCTCATGTGTGTGTTTGTGTAGATGGTAGTGCCACAAAAGACAGCAGAATGCAGTTTCATATTAGCAATTATTAAAGTCAGATCTTGGCTTTACTACTACAGAATCAAAGTGACATTGAAAAATTTTCTAAACATTGTAAACCTCCCCTCCTTCAACAGGGCAATGTAAATCTGTTATCATAAGCAGTCAGCAAGGTAATATAGTGTCAGTAAAGGATTGTAGGTAAACTCTTAAGTTTGATACTAGGTCTGAATGCCCAATATTACCAAGATATTGTAACTTAGTCCTTTCACTTATAATTGGCGGTTCTTAACATGATTTATAGGAAATGGCATAATACCATATTTCATTGATTCTAACATGTATTTTTACTTATTTTAACTACTTTTTGTGAAGCACATGCACAAATACTATGTTTACACAGTTTCCACCCTTCCTTTTCTCCTCTCCATTCCTCCTGTAACCCTCCAAGAACTTCCCATTAATTATCTTTGTTTTACACATGTGTGTGTGGGGGGGTGTATGTATGTGTGTGTGTCTTGTTTCTCATTAAAAAATGAGCAGGTATCTAAGGAGTTCAAATCAAATCAAATCAGAATAGAACAGAACAAACAAGAAAAAGAGCCAAAGAAAAAGCAGACGATATGTATAGGTACAGAGACCCACACTTGCACACACCCAGGGAATCCCATATGAACCCCAAACAGGAAGCTGTTTTATATATATATATATATATATATATATATATATATATATATATATATATATATATATATATATATAGGCAAAGGACTCATAAGGTAGGAAGAACAAAACAAAACTACCTGACTTAACAATATGTGAAAAAGTGCCTCCAAAGATGCTACTGAGTTAGCTTTATGTTGGCCATGTACTGCCGGGCATGGAAACTGTGGGGAGCAGGCACGGCCGCATGGACCAAAGATGGTGCCTGGCTCTATGCCAAGCCCCGTGACCTTGCTTGTTTATCCCAGTCTCAGTCATGTTCAGTAAAAGCAGCACGTGTAACTCGTTGGGGAGATTAGCGCAACATCTTGCAATACCATTCTATCAGCCAATCCTGCATGCGGCCTTGGACGTGTGCATCTATGATTGGGTGGTGTGAGGTGACATGAGTGAATGGAAGAGGATAAATTGTGGTCAGTCCCAGAGGGAAGTGATTTAGAAGATTAGAGAGACCAGATGAGGAGACCGGACCAGCATTAGAGAGACCAGCATAGCAGAGACCAGACACCAGCATAGGAGGGAGGGAGGGAGGGAGGGAGGGAGGGAGGGAGAGAGTGAGTGAACGGCTGCAGCTGTGTGAAACCTGAGAGAGAGAGAGAAGCAGAATAAAGCAGAAACTGCGAAGGCAAGCTGCTCTTGAACCTGCCATGGCGTCCCCTTGTCATTTCTTCCCACCGTCTCTGCTGGTCAGAGACATGTGGGTGCACGACAGAAACTACTCTCAAGAGTGACATTTCCCCAGTGAGACTGTCCAGGGGGAAAACAGTTTTCATTTGCAAGTAGCTACCAATTGGAGATAGCTTCTGAGTTAGGGATGTGGGACAGTGTCCACTTCTCTCTAGGTCTCTAGAACCCTATGTGGTACACACCCATTTAGGCCCTATGCATGCTGCCTCTGTGCACCAGCACTGTTGTGTCTAGAAGGCCTTGATTCCTTCTATTCCCTCTGAGTGTCCTCCATTCCCTCTGAGTCTTACTCTCTTTATGCCTCCGGGTCCCTGAGCCCTGATGGAATGGATTTGTTGGAGACATCCCTTTTAGGGCGCTGTGTTCTAAGATCTCTTACTCTCTGCCTATGGCCTAGCTGTGGGTCTCTGTATTTGTTCCCATCTGCTACAGGAGGAGGCTTCTCTGATGATGGTTGAGCAGAGCACAGATAATATGATTATAACAGAATGTCATCAGGACACATCTTATTGTTATGTTCCTTTAGCAAATCAATAAGCATTTCTTTGGTTTTAGGTCCTTGGTCTTTCTAGTCTCAGGTTCTTGGCTATCCAAGCAACATTGAGCATGGGTTTCATCTCATGGCCTGGGCCATAACTCCAATCAGATATTGGTTAGTTCCTCCTGCAAGCTTTGTGCCACTATTGCACCAGGATATCTTCCAAGCAGGTCATCATTGAAGACTGAAGGGTTTGTAACTGGTGTAGCGTTTATCTTTTCCCTTTAGTAGCATATAGAGTGCCTTCTAGTGCCATGAATATTAGTCTGTAGTGGTGAAGGTTCTAGGTAGGCACTATCTAGACTTCTTTGTGTTTAATGAGTTATGTGGTGTTGCCTTAAGCTATAGGGCCTTACTGTCAGTTTGTGGAGAGCCACCAATAAAAAGCTTTGGCAAAAGCCTGTGTTGTTTGGGGTTTCCCATGGGACCCCCTTGGCCAACAACTCAATTACATTTAACTCATTCCTGATTCTGGAGGCTTCATTTGGTGACAAGAGATATTCAGTTGGGGCTCGGTCACCCTCACTATTTGAAATTTCATTTAGATGGCCTATGTACATACTTATAATATAGGAAGCTTCCACCATAATAGATTTTCATACTACACCTCAAAAGGCCCTTGGTTTTAGCTGTCCTTACCATATTCCCTCCCTGGAGTACCTCTTCCCACCCCACTCCTGGTTTGACCCTCCCATTCCAGTCTGCCTGTCACCTGTAACTATCTATTCTATTTCCCCAGCCTATGAAGATTCACTCTTCCCACTAGTTCTTGCTCTCTACCTAATCTCTGTGGGTTGTAGCTTGGTTATCGATGACTTAAGAGCTGACATCTACTTATAAATAAGCACATGATATTTGTCCTTCTGGCCTGAGATACCTCACTCATTGTGATATTTTTCACCCTAGTTCCAGTCATTTATCTGCAAAGTTCATTGTTTTAATAGCTGAATAATATTCTCTTGTATAAGTGTTCTACCTTTTCTGTATCCATTCACCTGTTGACAAACATTTGGGGTGTTTCCAATTTCTGGCTCAGGAGTGATACAGCTTGGTCTTGAGGTAGATCAATTTACTCCTCCTGAGGCACTGCCATGCAGATTTCCAGAGTGGCTGTACAAGTTTGTGCTCCCACCAGCAATGGATGAGTGTGCCCCTAGCCAGCACGGTCTTTTATTTTATGGATCTTGGCCATTCCGATTGACATAAAATGAAATCTCAAAATAGTTTTGATTTGCAGCTCCCTGATTAATAAGAATGTTGAACATTTCTTTAAGTGTTTCTCAGCCATTTGAGTTTCCTCTTTTGAGAATTTTGTTTTGATCTGCACCCTCTATTTTAATTGGGTTGTTTTCTTGATGTCCAGTTTTTTGAGGTCTTTATATGTTTTGGATATTTAACCCTCTACTGAAAATGTAGTTGCTAAAAACCTTTTCCCATTCTATAGGCTGCTGCTTTGTTTAAATGATGGTGTCCTTTGCCACACAGAAGGTTTTCAGTTTCAAAAGGCCCTATTTATTAATTTTTGTTCAGTGTCTGTATTATCAGTGTTCTGGTCAGAAAGTCTTTTCCTGTGCCAATGAATTCAAGAACATTGCTCACTTTCTGCCCTATCAGATTCAGTGTATCTGATCTTAGCTTGAGGTCTTTGATCTATTTGGAGTTGAGCTTTGTGCAAGTCTATGAGTACAGATCGATTTGGATTCTTCTACATACAACCATCCAATTTTGCTAGCACCATTTGTCAAAGATGCCATCTTTTCTCCATTGTGCATTTCTGGCTTTATAAAAAGAAGGTGTCCATAGGTGTGTAGACTTATTTATGGGTCTTCAGTTTGATCAATGTTTCTAGTTTTGTGCCAATACCATGCTGTTTTTATTACTATAGCTCTGTAGTGCAACTTGAAATTGGGTGTATTTTATTGTATTTAGATAAAATGTTCTATTTATATGAGTTACGACCATTTGTCCTATAAGCCAGCTTCAGCATGTCTCTGTTTAGTTTTTATCCACTGTCCTGTCTATTGGTGAGAGTTGAGTACTGAAGTCACCCCACTATCGGTGGATTATGGTCAATATGTGGTTTAAGCTGTAGTGGTGTTTCTACTATGAACTTGGGTGCCCTTACATTTGGTGAATAAATGTTGAGAATTTCATTATCATCTTGGTGGATTTTTCCATTTGATAGTATGTAAAGACTTATCTCTTTCTGTTAGCTTTGGTTTGAAATCCAAATATTGTGTCAGATATTTAAATGATCACTTTCAAATACTTTACTGGGTAGTAGTGGCCCACACCTTTAATCCTAATACTTGGGAGGCAGAAGCAGGCAAATCTCTGAGTTCAATGCCACCCTTGCCTATAAAGTCAATTCTAGGACAGCTAGTACTACACAGAGAAACCATGTCTCAAAAAAAAAAAAAAAAAAAAGCTATATTGTCTGGGGTTTTAGGTCCATTTATTTGGAATATCTTTTTCCATTCTTTTATTCTGAGGTGCTGTCTATACTTGATATTAAAGTATGTTTCTTGGATGAAGCAGATTGTATTTATATATTTATACATTTACATATGTTTGTTTAATATCAATAATTACATTGAAAAAGTCTATGAATTTGAGTGTGGGTTATGAGAGGACTTGAAGGGAGAAAAAGGTAGGGAGGATATGATTACATTTATTTTGATTAATAATTTAAGACTTATTTTTAATTGAAAAAATCCATGCATGTAAAATACCTAAGACATATTTCAAGCATTTATATTGCTGTTGATTTGAAATATAAAAATTAATAGTCACTGATTTAATAGTGGTCTGACTTAAGAATAACTTAAGTGCCCCATTTAGAAATATATAGTGGGAAGCCTAGGGAAATAGAAAGGCAAATGAGAATCTTCTAGAAAAACCTTGTAAACAATGAATCTTCATCAAGAAATTAGATTATAATATTAGCAATCACAGAAAATACCACTGTTACCAACAATGTAACAAACATAACAGGAAGAATAAGGCTTACAAGCATTTATACTAGCCCCAAGACACACAACTGATGGCCTTATATGCAGGGAGGCTAAGAGTTATCAACATAGCCATTTGTTTTAGATTCCCATGTCTTCCCTTTGGGTATCTGCTGCGGAGTTATCATAATTCTTACATAGAACATCTTGTAGCTAAAACTGCTGATTTTAAGCTAATATCAATTTACTGCTTTTCAATATGATTTTATTTTTAATAAAAAATTCAGAATATGCTTTATAAAAGTATTCAAAAAAGAACACAATATTTCCTAGGTGTTAAATACAAAGTTCTTTCTGTGAATAACAGTGGTTTAGAATAGCCCCCAGTTATTCAATAATAAGAGTTACGATAGTTTCATAATATTTATTTACATATGTACATAGAGAAACATATTTCACTCAATCTAAAACTTTTTTCATATTTTATATCATAAATCCTAGCATAAAACATAGTAAATAAATTTATTTTTAAATTAATGAAGTAAATTTTAATTATCACATTTGATTCAATTATCAAATTAATAAAGTAAATTTATTTTCCCTCCCCCTTTTCTTAAATAGTTATTTAAGAATTTCATACAATGTGTTTGATGGTATTCACCCCTCCCCTACTCCTACCATGTATTTATGTCTCTTCTCTACACATCCAGCTTTGTACCTAAACAAAACACACACACACACACACACACACACACACACACACACACACACACACACACAGAGCCATCATCATCAAATACAATTTTTACTGCTCATTTACTCTTGAAAATATGGTCTTTTCTCCCTTTGTCAATCCACCAGGAGCTGGAGCTAAAAAATAAAACTGACTCTCTCTCTCTCTCTCTCTCTCTCTCTCTCTCTCTCTCTCTCTCAACAACTATAATTGTCAATAGCTCCTTGGCCAAGGAGACCTCATTACCACCTCAACTAACTCTATGCTGAGATTCTGTCTGGCTTAACCTCCTGCAGATTTTGTACATGTTGTCACGTCACTGTGAGTTCTCATTGTGCAAAATATACTACTGTGTCAGGAAGCATTGTTTCTTGTAGTTATTCAGCACCTCTAGGTCTCACAATCATTCAGCCCCCTATTTATCAATGATTACTGAATCTTAGAGGAAGGAGTAGTGACATCTCATTTAGGGTTGATAAGTCTCTTATTCTCGGCACCCTGACCAATTGTGGTTATTCGAGTTAATTACCACATCCTGAAAAAAGATGATTCTCTGATAAAGGTTAACAGATACACTACTCACTGTGTTTATCACATCATTATGAGTCAGTAAAATACTATGTCTACTTAGCAGATTGATAGTAGTAGGTTTTCTCTTAGAGCCTTTGACCTATGTCACCACATATTCTTGGTTCCAATAACTGTGCTAGCTATAGGTTCTTGGGTCCTAAATGCAATCAGGAAGTGGTTGGTTGCTCCAGTAACATTTGTGCCATTATTACAACAGTAGGGTTGTCTTGCCCCGTTGGTCATTTTGTAGTGTTTCGGAATCACAGCTGGATGAGATTATTAATTTTCTCTTCTTGTTACATGCATTACACCTTATAGAACTATGAAAGATTGTCAGTGGGAGTAAAGCTTTCAAGTGAATAGCAGCATGTTTTCTCTTGTTCCATGACTGAGTGTGTGAAGTCTTACTGCCAAGTTCTGGAGGGCAACCAAGAGCACTGACAATATCTTGTAACCTTTGGAGGCACATGTGACCTCACTTGCTCACAGCTACAAAAGATGGCACCTCAGACTCTGGGTTCTTATTTTTTATTCTATGTTGTCTACTAGAGCGATTAGCTGATCTATTATAGGGAAAATCCATTTAAATTCTTTTTGTAATCAGGGCTGGAGAGATCACTCAGCAGTTAAGAGCTGACTGACGGCTCTTCTGAAAGTCCTGAGTTCAAATCCCAGCAAACCACTTGGTGGCTCACAACCATCTGTAATGAGATCTGATGCCCTCTTCTGGTGTGTCTGAAGACAGCTACAGTGTACTTAGATATAATAATAAATATATCTTTAGGCTGGAGCGAGCAACCTTCATTCCCACAAACCACATCATGGCTCACAATCACCAGTACAGCATATACATAAAATAAATAAATGAATAAATTCTTTTTATAAATGTGTAAGTATATATTTTAGGATGTTTTTTACAGGAGTAAGTTTCCATATAATTTTCTCAAAATGTCTTTGGGGTTTCTTACCCTTCCCTAGATTCTATACTACACCTGCCCTCTCATTCCACTCTCCATTTAACCACTCATGTTCCATTAGTCTCCTTTCTACACCTTTGTTCTATCTCTTTGTCCTTGAACCAACCCATATCCTTTTCCTAATTTCCCAAACTCTATGGGGATTACAAATGAAACACATATCTGCAGAGTTAAAGCTAATACCCCCAAATGAGAAGTCAACATGACACTTGTCTTTCAGCGTTATCTCAGAATTATTGATTCTAGTTCTATTCATTTACCTTATAACTTCATAACTTCATTTTTCTTAACATTAAATAATATTCTATTTTGTAAGTATATTGTTTTCATTATCCATTCAGTTGATGGACATTTAATCTGTTTTCAATTTCTGACTGTTATGAATAGAGCATGAACACAGTGTGCAAGGATCCCTGCAGTAAGATGTGGAGTTCTTTGGGTATATACCTAAGAGTGGTACAGCTAGATCTTGACATAGATTCATTCCCAGCTTCCTGAGAGAACTTCCACACTCATTTCCACAGTTGTTATGCCAGTTTGCACTTCCACCAGCAACGAACAAATGCTTCCCTTTCTCTGAATACTTAGCCAGCACATGCTATCTGTCCTTTGTTTTATTGATGTTGGCCATTCTGACTGGTATAAAATGAAATCTCAAAGTAGTTTAAATTTGTGTTTTCCTGTGACTAGGGTTATCGAATATTTCTTTAAGTACATTTTCTCTCTTGGTGCATTTCATCTTTTGAGAACTCTCTGCTTAGTTCCTTACATCATTTTGAATTGTTTTGTTTTCATGATGTTTAGTTGTTTTATTTCTTTATATATTCCAGATAGTAATTATCAGATAATCTTGTTTATCTAAAGCTTTCAAGTATACCACTAAGTTATTAAGCTGAGGTTGTTTATTTTTTTATTGTTTTTATTTAAATGGCAGTAATGTAGGTGCCTTAGAGATATAAATAGCCCGAGAGTATGTTGTCTACTTCCCATGAGTTTGTGTATTTTCTGCCATTTCTATTGTCACTATTCAGCTTTATTCTTTCAAAGTAAGACTGAATACAGAGTGTTATTTCAACTATTCGTCTGTGTGTCTTTGTCTCTTTTGAGTTGTGTACTTGTTACTTTTCTGTTGCTGTGATAAAACATCATGCTTAAAGCAACTTATACAAAGAAAAGTTTATTTGGACTTATGATTTCAGACAGATAAGGATCCATTCTGGCAGGGAAGCATTAGTCATGGCAGTGGGAGTAGCAAGGTAGAGGTCAGATCTTGAATTGCAAGCACTGACCAGAGAGAGCAAGCTGAGAATAACATGGGTCTTTAAATGCTCAAAGCTTACCCACAGTGATCTAATTCCTTCAAAACACCTTCTATACAATCTTAAATATCACCAACAACTGAGGACCAAGATTTAAATACCTGATACTATGGGTGACTTTTTCATTCAAACCATTCATGTTGTTTGGCCATATTTCTAATTACTCCTTTGAATTATTTTCCTGTATATTCTCCCATGTTATTTTTATTATTGACCATGATTGTAGGATTAGTAGTTTTTGGCGATATCATTTTATTTCTCTTAATGATGTTTTTATTTCTGTGTTGGGATTTGTATATTGGGAGTTAGTTTGTTCATTGACATTTTCTATTACTTGTAGTGTTCAGGATGAGGCTGACTCATAGCAAGGTTGCAATCTTGGTTTCCTCTGTTTGTTTGGTATTGGAAGATAAAACATGTATCCAGGTCTTCTGTTTCTTTCTCAGCTACAGACTGATGGCTTCATTAGGTTAGTCAAGAAACGTGGTATAAATTTCCTCCTACAGCATGGGCTGATCTTGTGGGTTAAGACTGGGTGGAGCAACTAGAGAGTTCTAGTCAGACAGCTGGCAGGCTTCTGGAACTGTGAATCATGTATGATGGCTGAAGGTTACCTGGCTGGGTTCTGGCAAGTCCCAAAGGGAGGGAGAGGGGCTGAGAGGAGATGACTGTCCATGGTAAGGAGCCTTAGGATTCAGGCAACCCTGGGTGTCTACCACATGTGGTGGCTACAGTGTCCCCAGTAGCAAGCCACAATTTACTTTTCATTGTAAAGAAATTTACCTATCATTTTTACTCACTACCATTTCTTTCATAAGATTCTCCTATATTGATTCTCAAACTTGAAATTCTTTAAAAAGAAAACTAACCATACTTCTCCAGTCTTGACTTATTAAAACAGCATGTGGATGTCTAATGCAAAGTTAGATATGAATAATTATACAAATCAAATGGAATGAGACACTAAATAAAAGCAGAGAAGAACCAAAGATTTGAACTCCTCCTGTTTGTTAAGTATAGATACCAAAATTCTTCTGCTTAAACACAATAGCTGCTTGTTTAGTGAACACAGTCATGACCAATACTTTTAAGATAGCTCTTCTGAAACCCCAAGTTGCAGTTGATGATCCTCTCTCTATCTGCTCATGTTTTGTTGCTGGTTGTTGCTGTTCTGAATTGCTTGGAAGATTGTATATAACTTGAAATGCATTTATAAAGTCCATCTCTATTCTATGTTTCTAGTTTATAATAAACATTGTAGAGTTAGATGTGAATCAGTCTCCCCCCCCCATATTATATCTGCTGATTTGTAACAAATAGCCTATAACTCAGTGGCTTAAAATGGAAATGATCATTTGTTGTCTCCCCTTGTTTTGTTGGGTCAGAAATCTAGAGGTATGCTTGGGATCTGGTATCTGGATGGTAACTGAAGCTTCCATAACCTCAAGTCTTTGTCAGTCACATGTCTGATGAATAGGCTATCCAGATGTAAACAGCTGGGGCTCTTCTAGAAAACACTTAGAAGTCTCTTCATTTGACTTTTATATAAAGGTGATGACCTCAGGGAAGGCTTGCTTTCAAGGGGAGGGAATTTAAGATTCTTACTTTGAGGTGAAAGGCATGAGGCAATTTGTATTGTATTTTGAAGTCTCCATAACACCTAAAAATGATCACACTGAATTTTAGGATATCCTCTGTGTTATTCATTATAGGCAATGCCTTAGGGTTTCTACTGTTGTGATAGAACACCATAACCAAAAGTGACTTAGGGAAAAGGACTTCATCTTACACTTTGGGGTAACAGTCCATCACTGAGGGAAGTCAAGGCAGGAACTTCAGTAGAGCAGGAATCTGGAGGCAATCATCCCAGCTCCATGAAGAAAGTGGGAAGGTGAGGGGGAAGACATATTTTGCCTCCTACAGACAATAGATGGCCTGACATCTTTCTCTCTGTGCTGAGGGTATCTTTTTTGGAAGGAGATGAAACTGCCTTCTTAGATAAGCCTTTGAATCCTGAACACGAAAGCTGGTCTTCTTCCCACATGGCCCACATCGTCTTGGGCACAGTCTACTTCTTACCTTGGAATAACCAGTTTAAACATAAGCAGATGTACAAATTCACCAGAATGTCCCCAGTATCTGTGCTGGGTATCATGCTAACGAAGAGGTCCCATTGAAATACTTAAGTGAAAGTGCAGAAGCTTGACTCTTGGTGGTGGATGCTGGCTCCTGGGATGCAGAGGGATCCTGTAAGACTGCATACTTTCTCTCTGATTTCTGAATGGTGGGGTGATCTGTGACACTTGAGAAGAGAGGGAGGAGGCACTTTGAGGACAGTGGCTGTTTGCTAAGTGATTAGAGAGCTGCTTTAAAGAAATAGCTACTTTTGTGTCTATAGCGATGGTGCCCACTGAACCTGTGGAAGTGTGGAAGAAGACGTGCATAGCCCAAAGCAAGAGGTGTGAACTGGAAAAGATGCTCAGAGCATGGTTCTCTAACTTGATGGAAATCACTTCTCTCCCTCCACCCAAGTTCTCCCATCAGGTTAACTGAATGCTATTGAGACTAACTCCCAGGTACAACCTGAAATGTCAAAATTTTGAAGCTAATGATAGATGCGGTTTCAGACTTTGCTACCCAAAGGACAATGTTAAATAGCAGTTGAAAGCCTGGCTCATGCTACTTGGTTTGAGTCCTACTCAGGAATAGGGGATCAGATTTTCTAAATTTTCTGGGTGTATTCCTTGTGTGGTAAAGCAGGGATGATAGCAAGGCCTGCCACAGAACATTGTGAAGGATGGTCAAAAGAAGACCCACGAGTGTAGCCATACTCCATATACTCTACCTTCTCTAAGGTTAAGTGATGATTGTGTAGTAAGGCTATGTTTCTCCCTCCATTTTGCTCACCCACACGCAACGGTTATTTCTGAACCCAAGCTTCCCTCCCTCACTCTTGAGTTACATTCCTACCCTTAACTGGGGCATGGAGGGTTAGAAGGGGCAGCGGCACTGGGCCATGTCCTCATGAAGTGAGCCAGGTACTTCCCATGGCTATGTCACATGCAAGCGTCTTCTCAGCCACAAAAAATTCCACAGTCATGGTGCCTGTAGTAGAGTGAGTGTTCAGTGATGGTGATGTGATATGTGCCTTCTGTTAGAACTTGGTAGCAGCACTCACCACAGCACTCCGTCTCATATGTCCATCTAGAGGTGTGACAGGGACCAGGAAAAGTGGATGGGGCTCTGGATAGGACCACTCTAATTCCAAGTTCTCTGTTAATTTCTAACCAGAATGACAGGGTTATATGGAGTAACAATGTAGACTTAAATATAAAGGAGAAGAGTAGATGTTCCTATTATAATGGGCAACTGAATTTCTGGAAATGTGATGGTCTCTTTCATAGAAGGATCCAGTGAATACATTGACTTGTGGCTTGATCGCTTCTAATTGTTCAACCATTTCCACAAAAGCTGTTCTTGTTAGTATTCTCCCTCACTTTTCTTCTGTTTTGGTTTTATTTTGAAAGAGTTACTCTACCTCCATACCCAAGATGCAATGGAAACTAAGTCTACTTGTATTTGTGTGTGTATATGTGCGTGTGTGCTTGTGTGTGTGTGTGTGTGTGTGTGTGTGTGTGTGTGTGTGTGTAGGCAGACTCAAGCTGATGTTAGGAGTCTTGCTTAATCAGTCTCCATTTTACTCATTGAGGCAGAGCCTGTCCATTGTACTCGGAGCTTGCTCTTTCAGCTAGTCTAGCTAGCCAGCTGTCCCTGGGATTCCTTGTCTCTGTCTCCCAAGCAGTAGGATTACAGGCAGGCTACCACAACTACCTAGTATTTATGTGGATGCTGGAGAACTGGACTCCTGTCCTCATTCTTGAGGAGTAAGCGCTTTGCCCATGGAGCCATCTCCTAGCCCCTGTGTTAGCTTTACCATGTCAATGGCAGAAAGAACTCCATCCAGTGAGTTTCCAGGAGGGGATTTTCACGGGTCCAGCATGAATTATGTGTTGTTCTTTGAAGAATGGGAACAGCACCCTGATTGGCTGGCCAAACACAATCCCCTTAGGTGAAAGAGAAGTATTGAATTCAACCTTCACATTTTAAAGAGGAGGGGAAAGTTTGGTGGCTTCAAAGTAAAATTGGAGCATTGTTCCCCAAAGAAGACAAAGGAAAAAGTCAAAGCTGACAGATCCCATTCCAAGCAAGGTTCAGAGTGAAGGACATTAGCACACACATGCCTGTAAAACTGTGAGCCAAGAAATGTTAATGCAGCAACTCGGTCAATCTGATATTGATGTGTGGGGAACTATTTCTCTCTCTCTCTCTCTCTCTCTCTCTCTCTCTCTCTCTCT